>OW121792.1:15519872-16119872 GCA_933228885.1 Leistus spinibarbis | reverse complement strand
TTCTTCGACATGTATTAAATCAGTGCTTATTGCGATTACATTTTATATAGATTGAAAACAATTCTACTTATCATCAAAGAACGAGTGTTACAAGATTTGCGGTTGGAGTTGCCAGGGATGTACTTAAATATTTTTATTTTATTTGTATTTTGAAAGGGAGGTCCTCGTCAAATTCTCGTACAATCTGCAAAAATGCCAAACAGTTTTGAATTAATTGTAAGGTATCACATTTTGGACAATTGCATTTTGATAATTGTGGTCCAGTTATACGCGCACAGACAGACATAGTATAACATCACGTTAAGTCATAACTGATTGTGGCAAATAATGGTGTTTCTGGAGGCGATTGAATACTTCACAGATAGTTGACTATAGGTTCATCACATTAGTACTTCACACAGTGTTATGAAACTTGAGTCAACATCCGTAAAGCATATAACCAATATTTTTAATAATCCTATGTACTTCGAAAGCAGATAGACTTCTTACCTGATGCTGATAGTGTTTCAAGAGTAGATAGAATACTTCACGATCATTGCAAAGAAATATAATTTACTGATTCATATCGACAGTTAATGATAAATCCATACAATAACCGGAAAGTAAAACACAAACATTTGAAATATGTTTGCTTGTATACCCAGAAGAGATAGACTAATGCACTCTCTGAAAATTAAAAATATTAAATATTTATAGGTTAGTCTTCATTGCTTGTTGCAATACACAGACTGAATTATTAATAAATCCTGCATAATTGACTAAAAATAGCTGATGGTGTTTCGAAAGTAGATAGAATACATCACGGTCATTGTAAACAAATGTAATTACCTGATTTATAAAGACAGTAAATTACAAATACATACAATAACCGGAAAGTAAAACACAAACATTTGAAATATGTTTGCTTGTATACCCAGAGAAGATAGACCTATTCACTGACATATAAGATTAAATGGTATTACCACAGCAGATAGATTAAATCCCTGTGGAAATTTAAAAAAACATATAAATAGATTAGTCTTCATTGAAAGTTGCAATCAAATACACAGACCCAATTTATTAAGTAAGCCTGCAATAATTGACCGACAGTAGCTGATGGTGTTTCGAAAGTAGATAGAATACTTCACGAACATTGTACAGTAGTGCACTCCACTGATTTTTACAGACAGTCAAATGCAAAACCGTACAATATCCGGAAAGTAAGACACAAACATTTGAAATATGTTTGCTTGTATACCCAGAGGAGATAGACTAATTCACTGAAATATATGATTAAATGGCATTACCACAGCAGATAGATTGACTCCCTGAAAATATAAATTAACATATTTATAGATTAGTCTTCATTGAATGTTGCCAACTGATTCTTTAAGTAATCATGCATAATTGAGTGAAAATAGCCGATGGTGTTTCAAGAGTAGATAGATCACTTCACGATCATTACAAAGAAATATCATTTACTCATTTATACAGACAGTTAATGATACATCCATGCAATAACCGGAAAGTAAATCGCGAACATTTATATATACATATATATTTATTAATAAATTCTGCATAATTTTACTGCAAATAGCTGATGGTGTTTCAAGAGTAGATAGAATACTTAACGCCCATTGTATAGATGCGTAATTTATTGATTTATAACGACAGTAGATTACGCATCTATACGATAACCGAAAAGTAAATCACAAACATTTGAAATATGTTTGGTTGTATACCCAGAGGAGATAGACTAATTCACTGAAATATATGATTAAATGGCATTACCACAGCAGATAGATTGAATCCCTGAAAATATAAATGAACATATTTATTGATTAGTCTTGCAAATAAATACACAGACTGATTCATTAAGTAATCATGCATCATTTACTGAAAATAGTTGATGGTGTTTCAAGAGTAGATAGATCACTTCACGATCATTACAAAGAAATATCATTTACTCATTTATACAGACAGTTAATGATACATCCATGCAATAACCGGAAAGTAAATCGCAAACATTTAAAATATGTTTGCTTGTATATCTAGAGGAGATAGACTAATTCACTGAAAAGAATGATTAAATGGCATCATCACAGCACATAGATTGATTCACTGAAAATTAAAAAAATTAAATATTTATAGGTCTTCATTGAATGTTGCAATCAAATACACAAACGGATTTTATAATAAATCCTGCATAATTGACTAAAAATAGCTGATGGTGTTTCGAAAGTAGATAGAATACTTCACGGTCATTGTAAACAAATGTAATTACCTGATTTATAAAGACAGTAAATTACAAATACATACAATAACCAGAAAGTAAATAACAAACACTTGAAATATGTTTGGTGGTATATCCAGAGGAGATAGACCTATTCACTGAAATATATGATTAACATTAACATCACAGCAGATAGGTTGAAACCTTGAAAAAAGAAAATTATATATATATAGGTTAATCTTTATTGAAAGTTGCAATCAAATACACAGACTGTGATTTATTCATAAATTCTGCATAATTTTACTGCATATAACTGATGGTGTTTCACGAGTAGATAGAATACTTCACGGTCATTGTATAGAAGCGTAATTTATTGATTTATAAAGACAATAACTTACAAATCTATACAATAACCGGAAAGTAATTAACAAACATTTGAATTATGTTTGGTTGTATACCCAGAAGAGATAGACTAATTCACTGAAATATATGATTAAATGGCATCATTACAGCAGATAGGTTGAATCCCTGAAAGTAAAAACAAAATATATAGATTATTCTACACTAAAAGATGTAAACTAACTCATCAACTGGTTTATGAAGCAGTCCTGTAAGAATGACAGAAAATCCTAAACAATATTACAGAATCTAAACTTTGGTATGATGATATTTGAAGAGACACTGGACATTTCGAATGGAGATAGATTACTCCATGGACATTGTAATCATCTCCTTCCAATGGAAGCAAAATGGTGATCGAATATTCCACGAAATTTGATGAACCGCCAGATTTACCAATTTTAATATAAAGGTATATCTGGAAGTTCCTCAAATTCCGTAAAGCATAAAGCATTTCCTGGTGAATCTCTGATGTTTTGAACTTGTTATATATTTTTGGTCTAATGTGCATAGGATTTTGGCGCGACTAAGAAAATAGTTAAATTCATAAAATTTTACATAACAGTAAAGTATTTTTTATTTCAGTTATGCAATCAAAAATGATCAAGAAATACATAACTAGTTTATCTGTTGGAAATTTACTACAAATTTTCTTGGGAAATTGTTTGTTTATTGTATAAATACATTTAGAATAATGCAGTTCTTGCATTTAATGTAATAACCGTTCATTTTAAATAGTTTTCTAATTTGTGGTTTGAACAAATTATAAATTTAACCGCATTGCAAGAAATATCCGTAATTTTGAATAGTTTATATACTTCTTTTTGACCTTACAGATAAATAAAGTGGTATAAGTGATTGGCGTTATGTCATATTGTCGTGTACAACACGTCAATACAACTATGATTTATTCTGAATTAACTTCATATTTATGGTTTATTCATGGCATCATAGACGTCGAGATTTGGACGGAGTCCAAAGTAAACTGGTTGGGTTTGACCAAAATTGCTTTTATAACTCTCGTTATACGGAGATTTGTAGAAAAGACGAATGAAATCTGGGATTTTGTACAAATTAAATTTATGTCTTTTACCGATGAATAAGTTATTTATAAATATTTCTTAAAATTCACAACGTTGTATACGCCCCAAGGTTTATGTGACAATAGTGTCTATGGAATGTCTATGAAATGAATTAGAAAAAACTGCAAGATAATTTTATGTACTTAAAACAATTAAATGTATAAATAAATATTTACTTTATGATAAATTTACTTCATCATTTCCATATTTTGCTCGTAATCACGAGTTTTTCATTTCTAATTATTTAATGTGTTATTTCAAACACCAGCAACTGCATTTTTGTTAAACTTTTTTTCTAATAACTTAATCTTTCAGAAGTAAATAAAATGCTTATGATTACATTCCATAATTAAAATTAATATCAAACAAATGACCTATTTATAAAGACAATCGATTTTATGAATCATTGATATAACAATACAAAATCAAATTACTATTGTCCCATAACTTGGAAAAAATAGAACACAACTGATATAGAGGTTTTGCGATATTTAAAATAATTATACATATTTTGTAGATATAAATTTTAAGATATTTATATTTTATCCAAGGCTTTTAAATTTTAAGTCCTTATACCTTCGGTATTATAAAGGCAAATCACATGTAACTGATTTTAAATAACAGCTACAGAGAAATCCCGGAAAATATAGCAGGAGCATTTGAAATATATGTTTATGGGAAATTCTAAAGAAAATAAATAATTTCATCACATCACAGCAAATAGACAGTGTTACAGCAACACCAAAAACTATACGTACGTTGATTGAATACTCAAGAAAACTTGGGACAAAATGTGCTGTACCAATTTAAATGTAAAAGTACTGCACAAATTGTCTCAACTTCCGTAAAGTATAAAACCTTTGAAGGTATCTGTAAACCAAATAGACAATGTTATAGCAACATCTAATTAATGTATCTGGATCGAATACATCACGAAAGTTGCGACAAAACCCATGGAACCAATGTAAATGTAAAGGTTTCACAGAAATTGACCCAACTTCCGTAACGTATAAATTGAAGGCATCTGTGAAGCAAAAAGACAATGTTATAGCAACATCTAATATGTATGTGGTTTGAATACATCACGAAAATTGACACAAAATCCCCTCAACCAATGTAAATGTATAGGGGATATTGTGTCTACTTCCGGAAAGTTTAAAACATTTCTAGGTAACTTTGATGGCATCTGTGAAGCAAAAAGACAAAAAACAACATCTAATAATGTGTATTCTGTTCGGATACAACACGAAAATTTGAGACAAAATCAATTTAACCAATTTAAATGCGAAGGTTACAAAGAAATTGTCTCAACTTCCGTAAAGTATAAAACATTTCTAGGTAACTTTGATGGCATCTGTAAAGGAAAAAGACAGTGTAAAAATATGTATCTTGATCGAATACATCACGAAAGTTGCGACAAAATCCATAGAACCAATTTAAATGTAAAGGTTTCACGGAAATTGTCCCAAATTCCGTAAAGTATAATACATTTCTAGGCAACTTTGATGGCATCTGTGAAGTAAAAAGACAAATAGCAACATCTAATCATATGTATTTTGTTCGAATACATCACGAAAGTTGCGACAAAATCCATAGAACCAATTTAAATGGAAAGGTTTCACAGAAATTGTCCCAACTTCCGTAAAGTATAAAACATTTCTAGGCAACTTTGATGGCATCTGTGAAGCAAAAAGACAAATAGCAACATCTAATAATATGTATTTTGTTCGAATACATCACGAAAGTTGCGACAAAATCCATAGAACCAATTTAAATGGAAAGGTTTCACAGAAATTGTCCCAACTTCCGTAAAGTATAAAACATTTCTAGGCAACTTTGATGGCATCTGTGAAGCAAAAAGACAAATAGCAACATCCAACAATATGTATTTTGTTCGAATACATCACGAAAGTTGCGACAAAATCCATAGAACCAATTTAAATGTAAAGGTTTCACGGAAATTGTCCCAACTTCCGTTAAGTATAAAACTTTTTCTAGGTAACTTTGATGGCATCTGTGAAGCAAAAAGACGATATTATAGCAACATCTAATAATATATAAGTTGTTCGAATAAATCACGAAAGTTGCGACAAAATCCACTAAACCAATTTAAATGTGAAGGTTTTGAAGATATTGTGTCAACTTCCGTAAAGTATAAAACATTTCTAGGCAACTTTGATGGCATCTGTGAAGCAAAAAGACAAATAGCAACATCCAACAATATGTATTTTGTTCGAATACATCACGAAAGTTGCGACAAAATCCATAGAACCAATTTAAATGTAAAGGTTTCACGGAAATTGTCCCAACTTCCGTAAAGTATAAAACTTTTTCTAGGCAACTTTGATCGCATCTGTGAAGCAAAAAGACAATGTTATAGCAACATCTAATAATATATAAGTTGTTCGAATAAATCACGAAAGTTGCGACAAAATCCACTAAACCAATTTAAATGTGAAGGTTTTGAAGATATTGTGTCAACTTCCGTAAAGTATAAAACATTTCTAGGCAACTTTGATGGCATCTGTGAAGCAAAAAGACAAATAGCAACATCCAACAATATGTATTTTGTTCGAATACATCACGAAAGTTGCGACAAAATTCATAGAACCAATTTAAATGTAAAGGTTTCACGGAAATTGTCCCAACTTCCGTAAAGTATAAAACTTTTTCTAGGTAACTTTGATGGCATCTGTGAAGCAAAAAGACGATATTATAGCAACATCTAATAATATATAAGTTGTTCGAATACATCACGAAAGTTGCGACAAAATCCACTAAACCAATTTAAATGTGAAGGTTTTGTAGATATTGTGTCAACTTCCGTAGAGTATAAAACATTTCTAGGCAACTTTGATGGCATCTGTGAAGCAAAAAGACAAATAGCAACATCTAATCATATGTATTTTGTTCGAATACATCACGAAAGTTGCGACAAAATCCATAGAACCAATTTAAATGGAAAGGTTTCACAGAAATTGTCCCAACTTCCGTAAAGTATAAAACATTTCTAGGCAACTTTGATGGCATCTGTGAAGCAAAAAGACAAATAGCAACATCCAACAATATGTATTTTGTTCGAATACATCACGAAAGTTGCGACAAAATTCATAGAACCAATTTAAATGTAAAGGTTTCACGGAAATTGTCCCAACTTCCGTAAAGTATAAAACTTTTTCTAGGTAACTTTGATGGCATCTGTGAAGCAAAAAGACGATATTATAGCAACATCTAATAATATATAAGTTGTTCGAATACATCACGAAAGTTGCGACAAAATCCACTAAACCAATTTAAATGTGAAGGTTTTGTAGATATTGTGTCAACTTCCGTAGAGTATAAAACATTTCTAGGCAACTTTGATGGCATCTGTGAAGCAAAAAGACAAATAGCAACATCTAATCATATGTATTTTGTTCGAATACATCACGAAAGTTGCGACAAAATCCATAGAACCAATTTAAATGGAAAGGTTTCACAGAAATTGTCCCAACTTCCGTAAAGTATAAAACTTTTTCTAGGCAACTTTGATCGCATCTGTGAAGCAAAAAGACAATGTTATAGCAACATCTAATAATATATAAGTTGTTCGAATAAATCACGAAAGTTGCGACAAAATCCACTAAACCAATTTAAATGTGAAGGTTTTGAAGATATTGTGTCAACTTCCGTAAAGTATAAAACATTTCTAGGCAACTTTGATGGCATCTGTGAAGCAAAAAGACAAATAGCAACATCCAACAATATGTATTTTGTTCGAATACATCACGAAAGTTGCGACAAAATCCATAGAACCAATTTAAATGTAAAAGTTTCACAGAAATTGTCCCAACTTCCGTAAAGTATAAAACATTTCTAGGTAACTTTGATGGCATCTGTGAAGCAAAAAGACAATGTTATAGCAACATCTAATAATATATAAGTTGTTCGAATACATCACGAAAGTTGCGACAAAATCCACCAAACCAATTTAAATGTGAAGGTTTTGAAGATATTGTGTCAACTTCCGTAAAGTAAAAAACATTCCAGGTTACTTTGATGGCATCTGTGAAGCAAAAAGACAATGTGATAGCAACATTTAATAATATGAATGTTGTTCGAATACATCACGAAAATTTGAAACAAAATCCACCAAACCAATTTAAATGTGAAGGTTTTGTAGATATTGTGTCAACTTCCGTAAAGTATAAAACATTTCTAGGTAACTTTGATGGCATCTGTGAAGCAAAAAGACAATGTTATAGCAACATCTAATAATATATAAGTTGTTCGAATACATCACAAAAATTTGACACCATATCTACTAAACCAATTTAAATGTGAAGGGTTTGTAGATATTGTGTCAACTTCTGTAAAGTAAAAAACATTCCAGGTTACTTTGATGGCATCTGTGAAGCAAATAGACAATGTTATAGCAACATCTAATAATATGTCTGTTGTTCGAATACATCACAAAAATTTGACACCACATCTACGAAACCAATTTAAATGTGAAGGGTTTGTAGATATTGTGTCAACTTCCGTAAAGTATAAAACATTCCAGGTAACTTTGATGACATCTGTAAAGCAAATAGACAATGTTATAGCAACATCTAATAATATGTAAGTTGTTCGAATACATCACAAAAATTTGACACAAAACCTACTCAACCAATTTAAATATGAGGTTTTGCAGATATTGTGTCAACTTCCGTAAAGTATAAAACATTCCAGGTAACTTTGATGACATCTGTAAAGGAAATAGACAATGTTATAGCAACATCTAATAATATGTATGTTGTTCGAATACATCACAAAAATTTGACACAAAACCTACTCAACCAATTTAAATATGTTGTTTTGCAGATATTGTGTCAACTTCCGTAAAGTATAAAAGATTCCAGGTAACTTTGATGGCATCTGTAAAGCAAATAGACAATGTTAAAACAACATCTAAGAATATATATATCTAGATTGTATACAACACGAAAATTTAAGACAAAATCCATTTAACCAATTTAAATGTGAAGGATACATGGAAATTGTCTCAACTTCCGTAAAGTATAAAACATTCCAGGTAACTTTGATGGCATCTGTAAAGCAAATAGACAATGTTAAAACAACATCTAAGAATATATATATCTAGATTGTATACAACACGAAAATTTAAGACAAAATCCATTTAACCAATTTAAATGTGAAGGTTACATGGAAATTGTCTCAACTTCCGTAAAGTATAAAACATTCCAGGTAACTTTGATGACATCTGTAAAGCAAATAGACAATGTTAAAACAACATCTAAGAATATATATATCTAGATTGTATACAACACGAAAATTTAAGACAAAATCCATTTAACCAATTTAAATGTGAAGGTTACATGGAAATTGTCTCAACTTCCGTAAAGTATAAAACATTCCAGGTAACTTTGATGGCATCTGTAAAGCAAATAGACAATGTTATAGCAACATCTAAAAATATGTATCTTGATTGTATACAACACAAAATTTGAGACAAAATCCATTTAACCAATTTAAATGTGAAGGATACATGGAAATTGTCTCAACTTCCGTAAAGTATAAAACATTCCAGGTAACTTTGATGACATCTGTAAAGCAAATAGACAATGTTAAAACAACATCTAAAAATATGTATCTTGATTGTATACAACACAAAATTTGAGACAAAATCCATTTAACCAATTTAAATGTGAAGGTTACATGGAAATTGTCTCAACTTCCGTAAAGTATAAAACATTCCAGGTAACTTTGATGGCATCTGTAAAGCAAATGGACAATGTTATAACAACATCTAAAAATATGTATACCTTGATCGTATACAACACGAAAATATGAGACAAAATCCATTTAACCAATTTAAATGGGAAGGTTATAATGAAAATTGTCTCAACTTCCGTAAAGTATAAAACATTCCAGGTAACTTTGATGGCATCTGTAAAGCAAATAGACAATGTTATAGCAACATCTTGATCGTATACAACACGAAAATTTAAGACAAAATCCATGCAACCAATTTAAATATGAAGGCTACAAAGAAATTGTCTCAACTTCCGTAAAGTATAAAACATTTCTAGGCCACTTTGATGATATCTGTAAATGCAAGTTATACAATGCCACTGAAATATATCATCACACCACTGATAGTTGCAATCAAACTCACTCAAAATCCCAAACAGTAACATCTAAACCCCACGGACATTGTATTCATTTCCTTTAACAGATTTTTAAAGACAGGAATTGGATACAATTTCCGGCAAATTATTTCTGAAGATATGTCCAACGGCGATCGAATACTTCACGGACAATGGTACAAAATGGGCTACACAAATTTGACACAGGGGCAGTTCAAATTGTACCAAAGTCCGTACAGTAACAATTTTGGATTCAAGACGAAGAAACAAGACACGAAGTGCTACAAATATGTACAGACAGTATTTGAAGTGGCGATTGAATACTTCACGAGAATGGGAAACAAAATGCCAAAGACGATAACATAGTTTTGGAACAAATTGCTACCACAGCTCGTAAAATATGGCGGATGTGTTCAGGAGGTGATAATATACTTCACGGGCATAAAGACCAAATCAGGATCACTTATTTTATACAGTGATACCTAATCTGATCTCAGCCCGTATAGTATCCTTGATGCAGAGAGACATCTTCGCCGATAGTTGCAATCAAATCACAGATGCACTTCTGGAGATATGTTCACGGCCGATTAGTCCAAATCTAGTTCACTTATTTCATACAGTGAGACCTTATTTTACCTAAAGTACAGTATCTATAAATATCCTCGAAGTAGTTTCAAAGTTGATAATATTCTTAATTGATACAGAGACTGTTTTATTACAGCAATATTTTAAAATATGTTTACTGGTTAATCTAGTGGGAACAGAATACTTTACAGAAATTGAAACGAAATCCTCTCCACCAATTTTAAAAGACAGGTTAGATAGGATTCGTTTCAAATTCCAGAAAGTAATTTTTGATGTTTGACCGTGAAATTATCTTGCTGGATAACATAGACGACTTCGAATGTTTACATAATTAGCAAAAGAAAAATAACTGGATATTTGAAATACCAAAATGATTCTTTTTCAACATATCCTTGGGTTAAATCTGAAGTAATTTATTATAGATCAAATTCTAATGTCTATAACTTAATTAAAAGTATATATTGTACTAATTCATAAATTATTTATTGCTCTAAGACATTAGTTAATCTTGATAAGAATTATATTACTTTATACACGTGAATTCAATGATTTAACTTCGAAATAATTGTTGCAAAATTAATATCTCATTGTTATATATCCGAAGATAATTATTTGTCATATCCGAACAAATTATTGGTAAATGTTGTTGAAAATAATTCGCAGAACCACTCCAGTAAGTTTGATTGTTATCAGTACAGCAGGTTTACCAACACGTCGTGCACCTTCACGGAAAATACGTGTCAATACGTGTTACACACAGATAATAGATAATTTTAATATATAAAATTGTCAAGCATAATTATTTGAGCTCATTAAAACGAAATTCTTCGCATGCGAACCACACGTTTCAGCTGGATGACAAAAAATGCATAGAGTAAACATGCGCTTCCAGTTTGAGACGTCATCCGGAGATTTTAATATCAAAAGAATCAGCTACAACGAAAAGAATTCCCTTAAAAGTGTGTGCGCAGTATATTCTAATATTTTGCGAAATATTTCTATTGTAAATATTGACAGATATGAAAGAAAATATAATAATTATTTGCAGCGATAAAATAATATTTTTATATTTGTGTTCTACTAATTATTTCTATATAAAAATAGAACAATTGTTGCGATAGTTACGCATATTATAGTTACCTGTTTACAGGTTGATAAATATATTTATGTAATTTTTATCAACAGAAACGTAAATAATTATTTTATACCCTGGCAGTAAAAATTAAATAAATCATAATTTTGTACAGGAATTCTACAAAAATTAACAATGATATCTACTTTAATACGATTAACAAAATTATTTAAAATTATAAACAGAAATAGCATAGATATTTTTAAATCGTTTACACTTTAAATTTAAATAAATTAATATTTGGTACGCGAAAGAAATATATAAAAAAGAAGCAAAATGAATATTAATAATTAATAATAAATAAACCCTTAATATTGCATAAATTAAATATCTAAATTAGGATTAATTTCAGCAATATATCAAATCTGAGAAATCTTTAAAAAAAAAGCACCTAATAGCCCCTTAACATCGCATGAAATAAATATTTTCAGAGACTACTGTCTTATTTTTAATAATTATCTAAAAAATATTTAAAAAAAAAAATACTATCTTAATTAAGATTTATTTGTACAAATTATTATTAATTATACAAAAAATCGTCACTATACGAACTGATATGATCAGAAAAAATAAAAACAAATCATTAAATCATCACAAAATGTAAATTAAATCATAATGTTGATAGTCAGGGGCGGACTGACCACCGGGAAAACACAAAAAAATACGAAATATGTTTGATTAAAGACATTTAGTGTGTTTATTCTAATGAGGCTAGTACGTCCCTGGAAATCGTTGGTAATTATTTATTAAGTGTGACGTACAACCTATTATAATTTACGAAAAAAAACAAAAGTATTTTCTAAAACATTTTCACACAATTTAAAAACTGTCAAGTGTTGTGTTTACATGTTTTTGCAAACAAAAATAACACTCAGAATGTTGCTTATGTAAAACATATGTAATTTTTACGTTATTAAACTAATTAATAGTTCTCAGGTTGTTCTGAGAACATAGAAAATAAGCAAGTACTTGTCGGAATTACAATTGTTGTTTGAAACAATTATCTTTAAATTTAAAATAATATGCGCAAGCGCAGAGCGAAAGGGACGCACCGCATTTATTTCTTATAGGGCGAGCTGAGGGCATAGGTGCTTGCACCTAATCTTGTTAGACAATATTATCGTTATTATGAAAAATATAAATTAAAATGTTATTATGAGATATACGTAAGTTCAATGTATCTACAATAGTGCAATAAGACAGATAACTGTAATTGATCAGTATCTGCGACATTACGGCTAATATATTTTGATAAAAAAAAGATTATAGTTCATCCATTTCCAAGTATTTCTTCATATATAAATTAAAAAAAGTATGAATAATTGTGTAGCAGTGTCTCTACAATTAATGCTACAATCTTTATGATCGACTGAGAAAGCGTGTTATAAATTTCAAGAATACGAATATATATATATATAAGAACAAGCATAGGTGCAGGTCCCTATGCTTTTATCTCGCGTTTAAAGTATTAGATCAACGCGTCAGTATTTAATAAAAATTAAAAAAATATTTTTATTAATTTGGCTTAATATTAATAACGATTATAATGTATGCCATTGATTTTAATCACTAAGTACTTAGATTATTTTATAGGAAACCAATAAACTGAATGTATTAACGTCTGTTGCTATGTACGGTAGAAAATTAACATTAGTTATCACATTTATACAATATCGCATTAACAATTTTCGTATATTATCACTTTTATATCTGATAATTGCGACGTTACAAAATATGGCTTGTGCCAAATTTTTATTAATATATCATCGATTGTAACAAGTAGAAAATTGTGTAAATTAAATCTATAAGCGAATCCCTAACGATATAAGAATAGTTAGAATACTTCCTTGCTCTAAATAAATAAATAAATATATATATATAAACTTCCTGCTTTAAACATTAAACACAATGATCTAAAAAAAAATTAATCTTTACATATTTGTATAAGAATACCGTAAAAAAAATAAACTATAAAACGGGTCTATTTAGGAAATTATTATCTTCAAAACTGAACAATAAAAAAAATTGATATTATTACCAGACATTCTTTATACAAATACGCAACGATAGAATTATTTCTTGAGAAAAAGTTCAGTTCAATATTATCCTCTTTTCTTCATTATAGCTTTTGAGTAGTTTTAACGAATTCAGAATTAGAACTATGACCAAAAATGTAACAATGTTTCCGAAAAACAATTTTATTTATTAACCAGACAATAGCGACAATTGCGACAATAGCGTTTAAACACCTATGTCTACGCATTTATTGGTATATAATCCTCTTGACTTTATTTGTAAAGAGTAAACATTTTTATGATGATGATTAGTAAGTTCTTCGATACATTTTTACTTAATACTTTAATATTTTAATAGGTGTAATAAATTCCTAATCATCAGTTTACTTATAATTGATTGTAAAATATTTATCGTACATTTACAAATTGCAACAATGCAGTTCGATAACTCATTGTAAATTTAACGGAGATCATTTACCTCATGCATCTTTGTGTGGGTGTGTGTGTGTGTGTGTGTGTGTGTGTGTGTGTGTGTGTGTGTGTGTGTGTGTGTGTGTGTGTGTGTGTGTGTGAACGCTCTAGAGCCAAGACTGTCGAACGTAAAATTGTGAAACTTCAAACTTAAGTCTTGTATATGGTCTAGATGTGCACCTCTTATGTTTGAAAAGAATATTCAAACCGGAAGTGCATGTTTACTCTATGCAATTATATATATATATACAATATCTAATAATAATCGTGTTAAAATCAGAGGCTATAAAAATATAATGTGCATAACACTAATAAATATTATGAAAAATGTATATTTTTCCTTATGACTGACAAGTTCACCGTAAAATTGGTGACATTGGTGCCTGCACATGTGTTTGCCATTAATATATTTATCATTGAATATTCAATAACAGTGACATAATTGTCAAATGCCCTAGAGGCACTCCCGTCGAAGGACGGGCTATATTCAAATCATATAGTTTTACATAAAACGTAATTTGATTTTACGCTAAGTGTGTATGAGCAAGAAAATTTCGAACACCGATTTTAATTAATGTATAAATCGTTTGTTTGGAAATGCACAAGACTAGCATATTAAATAAATTACAAGGAAAAGTTATGTACAAACAAGGAAAACTAAGCGAAAGAATACAATTTCTTTCTTAGAATATTGTTATTGTTATTTATAAATTTAACTACAATAAAAATTGTACTAAATAATAATTTAAAAACAGTATTTCCCCTCATGAAAACCTTGTATTATTTTATATTGTTTTGTTCGTGTGCTGACTATAATTTTATTGTGAAACAATAAGGTATGTTTGTATGTATAGTATTTGTAAGTTAAATGATTAGAAAAAAAAAAAAAATACTATAAGTGATTCGTCAGACTTATGTTTTAATCAATTAAATAACACAATAGTGCATTTATTAGATGGTTCAAAATATCATCATAAAATCACTATTGGCGTGAAGCCAACTTTTACATTCTTTTACGTAATAAGAAAATCTTATAATCATCAAAAAATTTGGAATTCGAGATTTCAACGGATAAAAAACATTCCACCTTCCCTGAATTGAATGTAACTATTTTCGGAATGACGTCTGTATATCTGTGTGTGTCTGTGAACGCTCTAAAACTAAAACTGTCGACCGTAAAATTGTGAAACTAAATAGTCTATATATGAGCACCTCTTATTTTTAAAAGGAATATTCAAACCAAAAGTGCATATTTACTTTCTTCATTTTTTATTCTATCTCCAATATCACTAGAACGATTGCACTTATGGCAAAAATAGTTATGTACATAATGAAAGATATTAATATTTTGCACAACTTTTGTTTGAAAAGTTTCTTAAAAAATGTACCAGTTACGCGAGAAAACTGCTACGGAAAATCATAAATGTCTTATGTTTCTACATTTGTATACTATCTCCAATATCACTAGAACGATTGCACTTATGGCAAAAATAGTTATGTACATAATAAAAGATATTAATATTTCGCACAACATTTGTTTGAAAAGTTTCTTAAAAAAATGTACCAGTTACGAGAAAACTGCTACGGAAAATCATAAATGTCTTATGTTTTTGCATTTTTTATACTATCTCCAATATCACTAGAACGATTGCACTTATGGCAAAAATAGATATGTTTATAATGAAAGATAATAATATTTCGCACAACTTTTGTTTGAAAGGTTTTTTCAAAAAATAACTTTTCAAACTCCTAATGATGGCAGAACATAAGCGATGCCGAAACAATGAGCGAATTAAATTATAAAAAAGCTGCATTTCCTACGAATTATTTTTCTTTTCTTCAAGTAGCTTTTTGATAATAATAAAAATTATTATAAAAAGTTTCCCATAGAACAAACTAACGGTCTGGGAAAATGACAAAGATTAGGTTATTTTGAATTTATAACCAAGGTAGTAGGCAAAAAAAAATCGTCTATTTTAAAATTTACAAAACTACGCCATTATTAAATAGTTATTATTTCGATATTTTAAATTAAAACAATATATACAGAATTCTTTAAACAATTCAAATATAATTAATTTTTACTAAATTTCGTAAGTTATAAAAACATATTAAAGGTAATAATTATTTTTTATAAAATATACATTAATATTTATATCAAAAAATCTACAAAAAAAAAACTATTTCTATTTCAGTATTTATTCAAATTTAAACCCATAGGCCTTAATAATTGAAAAAAATTATATAGGTGCCTGCACCTATGTCTATATCATATGAGAATAAATTAACTAACTTTGGAGACACGCCGATCTCTCTTCAAATAATTGATTTATAGCGCTCTTTTTTTTTTCTTTTGAAATTCTTTCTTCATTTTTGTTCGTAAGCTAAAATAAATAAGTTATATTTAACTATCTTTATTTGTAGAATATTCTCTTCTATTTCTTATCTTCAGAAAATACCTGATAACATATGAATTTAACTTGCAATTTCAAAAATTGTGTATTTAGTTCAAAAAACGTTTAATAAATAACAATAAGTCCAAACTATATTTATATAAATTTACAATTTTGCTAAATTATAAACCTTCATTTCAAGTTTTTTGGCGATTACGTTGTATTCCGTGGACGGTTAAGTAAATATAAATAATATATTAAAATTCATTTAATTTAACGTTTTCACACATTAAGTATAATTTCTTATAAAAACAAAATCGAAATAAGATTTATTTTTGTTTCTATAAGCCTTTGTAAAGTGCTAATAAAAAATTTATATATTATAATGTTTACATACAAAAAATACGTAAAAGATATTAAATTGAGATATTTTGTGGAACGCGCCGCTATTTTTTTTAATTTTCATTGTTGAATTGTCTTAATTTTTTATGTAATTTCACAAAGAAATGGCAAAAAATGTTGAGAATATTCTGTATAAGTAAATAACTTTTTTTATTATTGTTTATCTCGAAAAATGTATAATTTAAATATAAACTGAATAATATATAATTTTATTAGCACTATATAAAAGTGTATACCAACAAAAATAAATATTATTTCGATTACTTTCTTACAAGACTGTAATCATGAAATTTTTCGAACTCGAGATATTAACGGAAATACACGTTTTGACCATCCTTAAATCGACTCTGGTGTTCGTGAATAAAATATCTATTGAAAACAAAAACAATTTTCGTTATTTTAACCATATCTTGAAAACGGCATGAGTTACAGAAAAAGTACAATCTATAAAAGTTGAAGATATTGAAATTTTTTTTTTTTTATTTATTTTATTTAAAAAGTTTTTTTGAAAAATGTACCATTAAATTAAAAATCACCTTTGAAAAAATTTATTTTTATTTACGTTTCCCTAATTACAATAAATATTGCATTGGTTTCATAGCTATCGTAGCATGAATAAATTAATATAAATTCAGAGGTGAGTGATGGCCTTTAGGTTAACAACATGAAAAAATCTCGATATAAATTATCTTAGAATATTTAGAAGAATTTCAGAGTGTTTTAATAATTTTTAATAGGGCAGTATAAGGAGGGCTCCAAATTTATAATGAATTGTATCTATGGTAGACTGAGGAAATCGATTTATATTTTATACGAAATACTCAAATCTTGCATAGATTTACTCTTCCATATACATGAACGTTCTAATGATATAGTGCAAACCAAGAAAACTGCCTGAATATGGATTATTCTATTCCAATTAAAGCATCCCTAGTCAGCTAATTACTATTAGCAATCATAATTAAGATACATTAATCAAAATACGCGACTTTATAACCGGAAGAGCTTGTTTACTCGTTTCATTCATTAAATATCTCGAAAACGGCACGAGTTACAGAACAAGCTTAGGTACGCATCTATGCGTCCAGTTCGCCTTATGCATAATATATGCGATGCGAGCAGCGGTATTTAATTATTATGGCAATTTGGTAAACAATTTGAAAACATGGAATACAATTTTTTTGTAGATTATATTGAAAAAAGAAAAAGATGAAATATTTAATCATTTTTTTCGGGCCATGCGATAACAAAATGAAAAAATCTTGTAGACATAAAGTTACTTAGAATTTGTAGTAGAATTTTTAAGTGTTTTAATTATTTTTATAATGGCAGTATTAAGGGGGGTTCTAAATTTTGTGGCCCTATAACTCGGGAAGTATACGGGCGATTGGATTTAAACTGCTAGGGGATTCAAACGGGAGGTTAAATAATATGTGTAGCAAATTTGGTGTGAATCGGTCCGGTACCTTCAGAGGAGTAGAAAGCAAAAATGTAGTCGAGCGAGCGAGCGACGACTAACATCCAAGTATATAAGTTATATATATATTTTTGGATTCAGGGCGACGAGACCACTTTTTGGGAGATTTTTTGATCCGAGAATGCATTAATAAGTAATGAACGAGATAAAAAAAATCAGTAATTTAAGTTTTGAAGAGATATAAATGTGTTTTTGTTTAAACGAAGGTAAAATTGTTGATAATACAAAAGAAATGAGTCTCGTAGAGAAGTCTTAACAATAAGTAAGATTCAGTTTATAGTAGTGGGGCTATAGATAGTAGTGTACGCGTTCCGTACAAAATCGACCAGTTCGAGCGTGGATCAGAAATGTGAACAATACACTTAAATATTTTTACAATCTCCTGACAGAAAACTAAACAAAAATTGTTGTTAAAAATGTAATACATTGATTGTGTTATTTCCTAGTAAATTATAATTTACTAAATATTACATTTTACCAATAAAAAATTCAATTGTGGTCGCGCGGCAAGCAATGTAAAACATATTTTAATCTAAAAAGTGAAGAACAAAATTGTGATTTGTGTAATTTCGAATAGTGAAGAGTAGTTTTTAAATAAAAAAAAAATGGCGAAATTATCAGAAAATTCTAAAGAAAGTACACCAATTCAGTATTTAGTAAGCACGATTTCTAGCTTACCATATACTTACGAAAAATATCAAACCGAAAGTACCAGCCCTTGTACCAGTGGTAAGTAATACTTAAATATTGTACATATTTTATCGGCATCTTAAATAATTTTAATGTATATATATATACATATGAAAACGCTATCTTAATTAATAAATAAGTTTATAAACTATTTAAAAAACATTCTTTAATGTTTCTAAACAAACAAGACAAAAGGAAATTTACACATTGCATTAAATAAATAATTTAAACTCATTTTGTGCCATTATTTACAAAGAAAAAGAAAACTAAAGAGGCCTTGGCTCATCTTTCTTCTTCGTTTATTATCTGTATACATAATAATGATTTATTTTCTATTAAATTCCCGCTACGATAACTAAGTCAATATTTAATTAAACTAAAAAACGTAAATATAAAACAACTATTTTCAAACGTGATTTCTTAAATAAATGGTACATTTCCCGAAAAAACTTACAAAACAAAAGTTGTTAGAAATTTTATTATCTTCAACTTTTATAGATATGACTTTTTCTCTAACTCAAGCCGTTACCAAGATATTGAAAATATTATTTTTGTTTTCAAAAATAGGGGCCAGTTACTTAATTTTGCCTTCGACAGTATTTATATTTAATAGGTGGTATCTTAAATTTAAATTAAGTTAAAATATATCCACTTACAATTTTGGTTACGGTTTCTTGTTGAGGATGTATTAGGAAAGCTGCGAAAACATCGCATTTGCATCATTAGTCCATATAGAAGTAAATGCTGTTTAAAAAAAATTAAAAAAATTAATAGTTTTATTTCCAAATTATCCTTTTATAAAACTTACTATTCTGCGTTTATGTTCTTGTTGCGCTTGTACTTAGTAAGCTGCGGCAATATAGTACTCGTTTTTTAAGCCCATTGGTCTGAAAATTATTAAATTTATAAAAAAAAATTGATATATATATATATAATTATTTATTTATAAACCCTACTTTTAATGTTGCATTTGAATTCTTCCTGGTTACGGATGTACTTGGCAAGCTGCCTTAATATAGTATTTGTAACTTCATCACAATTCGATATTAACAATTCTGAAAAGTATCCAAAAAAAAAACAAATAAAATAATTTTTTAAATATCTTTTTGCAAATCTTACTTATAATTTGGTGTTAAATTCCTTTGTAAACTTTACCCATTATTCCTTCTTGTTGCGGACGTACTTGGTAAGCTGCGATAAAATAGTATTTTTATTTTCATTGATCTGAAACAACTGTGCATGGTTTATAAAAACAAAATTCGATTATTCAGTTTTTATAAATCATACTTATTATTTTGTATATGATTTCTTTCTTGTTACGGATGTGCTTGGAAAGCTGCCTTAATATAGTAATTGTAGCTTCAATTACTTGATAGTTCTGCAAAGACCGCAAAAAAGAAAATTAAATTATTTATAAATTTCTCTTTTGAAATCTCTACCTATTATATCGATCTTGTTACGGATGTACTTGAAAAACTGCCTTAATATAGTAATTGTGGCTTCAATTACTTGATAGTTCTGCAGAGATTTTAAAGGAAAAATTAAATTATTTACACATTTTTCTTTTAAAAACTCTACCTATTATTTCGATATTTAATTCCTTGTTGCGGACGCACTTAGGAAGCTGCGATAATATAGTATTTTTTATTATCAGTTCATTGATCTGAAACAACTGTGCATGGTTTATAAAAACAAAATTCGATTATTCAGTTTTTATAAATCATACTTATTATTTTGTATTTGATTTCGTTCTTGTTGCGGATATACTTGGAAAGCTGCCTTAATATAGTAATTGTAGCTTCAACTGCTTGATAGTTCTGCAGAGACCACAAAAAAGACATATAAATTATTTATAAATTTCTCTTTTGCAATCTCTACCTATTATTTCGATATTTAAGTCCTTGTTGCGGACACACTTGGGAAGCTGCGATAATATAGTATTTTTATTATCAGTTCATTGATCTGAAACTCTGTACATGATTTATAAAAACGAAATTCGATAATTCAGTTTTTATAAATCATACTTATTATTTTGTATTTGATTTCTTTCTTGTTGCGGTTGTACTTGGAAAGCTGCCTTAATATAGTAATTGTAGCGTCAATTACTTGATAGTTCTGCAGAGACCACAAAAAAGACATTTAAATTATTTATAAATTTCTCTTTTGCAATCTCTACCTATTATTTAGATATTTAATTCCTTGTTGCGGACGCACTTGGTAAGCTGCGATAATATAGCATTTTTATTTTCAGTTCATTGATCTGAAACTCTGTAC
The DNA here is from genome assembly GCA_933228885.1 of Leistus spinibarbis. Lineage (NCBI taxonomy): Eukaryota > Metazoa > Arthropoda > Insecta > Coleoptera > Carabidae > Leistus > Leistus spinibarbis. The sequence continues at coordinate 16,098,609 of OW121792.1, read as the reverse complement.
ATGATTTAAAAAAACGAAATTTGATAATTCAGTTTTTATAAATCATACTTATTATTTTGATTTGATTTATTTCTTGTTGTGGATATACTTGGAAAGCTGCCTTAATATAGTAATTGTAGCTTCAATTGTTTGATAGTTCTGCAGAGACCACAAAAAAGACATTTACATTATTTATAAATTTCTCTTTTGCAATCTCTACCTATTATTTCGATATTTAAGTCCTTGTTGCGGATGCACTTGGGAAGCTGCGATAATATAGTATTTTTATTTTTAGTTCATTGATCTGAAACAACTGTGCATGGTTTATAAAAACAAAATTTGATCATTCAGTTTTTATAAATTATACTTTTTATTTGGATTTGATTTCTTTCTTGTTACGGATATACTTGGAAAGCTGCCTTAATATAGTAATTGTGGCTTCAATTACTTGATAGTTCTGCAGAGATTTTAAAGGAAAAATTAAATTATTTACAAATTTTTCTTTTAAAAACTACCTATTATTTCGATATATAATGCCTTGTTGCGGACGCACTTGGTAAGCTGCGATACGATAGTATTTGTATCTTCAGCCTATTGAATATTTTCTTGTTCGGGATGTGCTTGGTAAGCTACTTTAATTGTATTTGCTGTTGAAGATATACCCATAATTCTTTGGGGATTATTTGCGAAACTAAGAAATATATGTGATTAACATTGTATGTTATGCTCTTGACATTCATATTTATCTTTTTATGGTATTATAACCGTATACTTTTATTTTTTAATAAATCACTTAGTAAAAAAAAAAATGTACTTTGATATTTGTAATTGTTATCTTTTTAGAATTAATACTATTGTTTGTCGGCGTATAAAAAAGATGTCTTCTAATATAAATCTTGTTGGGAACGTATTAAGATATTCAAATATTTACTAAGTTATTTACAAACTATTATAATAAGTCTTATTTTCGTTGTCGAAGTAACAACTTCGCAAAACAAGTCATAGATCCAATAGAAACATTATGAAATTACTTACGTCAAAATGTCATGATTCAAAGATTGTATTTAATGAATTATCGGTAATTTGGTTGTCATTTACCTGAATCGTCTTCAATCCTCTCCGGAACTTCTCCAGGTGATTACATTACTGATGTATGAATGTAAATCCAGAAGTTTCGTGTTCACTAGACTGGCTTGGAAATTACGGAGAATACGATGTTGGTCCTGATTTTAGTCAGTCTGTAAACTTTGAACTTTTTCCGCCATCCCCATATCCCTATCCCTCTTTAGTTGAACCAGGAAATGAATCCTAAATTCCTTCATTTTTCTTTAGTACTTCCTGATAATATGTTTTCTTGTTGCTTTCTTATTCATCCGGCAAATATGTTATCTTTATCCTGAAAAGAACTTTTTATACAAGGTTTGTACGAGGATAAATTCACATGCCAAATGAAACTAACCTAATCCAAACTTATCAATTATTGCGGATGCAAAATTGGTAAAGTTTCCTAACATATGATGCCATAACTCTGAAAAGACTGTTAGGTGGTTACAATACTCGATATAGTTATTTTATTATTAATTATTTCGAGTTTGTGCCACCTACCTATTATGTTCATAAATTTCCTCGGCAAGTTGCACTCATTTTGGTCGGTTTTGTAAATGGTAAATCATTTTGTTTTCTTGTGATGAACTGGAGTAATAAACTCCTGGTTTGAAACATTTTCTGTAATTCCATAAAATAGTTAAATTCACACACCAATTAAAGTACTTATGAAACTAACCTGCTCCTAACTTGTCACTTGTTTGGGATGCATTCTGGTTGCGGATGCAATTGGTAAGGGTTACTAACAGAATGTGTAGCCATGATTCTGAAATAACTGTTAGGTGGTCACAACGTACAAAATAATTTAAAACTTTATATTGCAGCTGGCCACCTACTTATAATGTTCATAAATGTCCTCTTGTTACGGATTTGCACTTCAAGTTGCTCCAATTTCGGTCGGTTATGTAAATGATACATAATTTTGTTTACTTATGATGACCTGGAGTAATATTTTACTATCCAACTCCTGGATTGAAACATTTTCTGTAGTATCATGTTGCGGATGCGTTTGCTAAGCTTCCCCAACTTAATGTGTAGCCATGCTTCTGAAAATACTGGCAGGTGGTCACAAGTGCAATATAAATTTACTTTATTTTGCAGTTGGACCACCTACATATTGTTTAAAAGTTTCCACTAGTTACAGATTTACTTGGCAAGTTCCACCAATTTTGGTCGGTTTTGTAAATGATACATAATTTTGTTTGCTTATGATGACCTGGAGTAATATTTTACTATCCAACTCCTGGATTGAAACATTTTCTGTAGTATCATGTTGCGGATGCGTTTGCTAAGCTTCCCCAACTTAATGTGTAGCCATGCTTCTGAAAATACTGGCAGGTGGTCACAAGTGCAATATAAATTTACTTTATTTTGCAGTTGGACCACCTACATATTGTTTAAAAGTATCCACTAGTTACAGATTTACTTGGCAAGTTCCACCAATTTTGGTCGGTTTTGTAAATGATACATAATTTTGTTTACTTATGATGACCTGGAGTAATATTTTACTATCCAACTCCTGGATTGAAATATTTTCGGTAGTATCATGTTGCGGATGCGTTTGCTAAGCTTTCGCAACATAATGTGTAGCCATGCTTCTGAAAATACTGGCAGGTGGTCACAAGTGCAATATAAATTTACTTTATTTTGCAGTTGGACCACCTACATATTGTTTAAAAGTTTCCTCTAGTTACAGATTTATTTGGTTGCACCAATTTTGGTCGGTTTTGTAATTGATAAATCATTTTGTTTTCTTGTGATGAACTAGTGTAATATTTTAGTATCCAAGTCCTGGTTTGAAACATTTTCGGTAGTATCATGTTGCGGATGCGTTTGCTAAGCTATCCCAACATAATGTGTAGCCATGCATCTGAAAATACTGGCAGGTGGTCACAAGTGCAATATAAATTTACTTTATTTTGCAGTTGGACCACCTACATATTGTTTAAAAGTTTCCTCTAGTTACAGATTTATTTGGTTGCACCAATTTTGGTCGGTTTTGTAATTGATAAATCATTTTGTTTTCTTGTGATGAACTAGTGTAATATTTTAGTATCCAAGTCCTGGTTTGAAACATTTTCGGTAGTATCATGTTGCGGATGCGTTTGCTAAGCTATCCCAACATAATGTGTAGCCATGCATCTGAAAATACTGGCAGGTGGTCACAAGTGCAATATAAATTTACTTTATTTTGCAGTTGGACCACCTACATATTGTTTAAAAGTTTCCTCTAGTTACAGATTTATTTGGTTGCACCAATTTTGGTCGGTTTTGTAATTGATAAATCATTTTGTTTTCTTGTGATGAACTAGTGTAATATTTTAGTATCCAACTCCCGGTTTGAAACATATTCTGTAGTATCATGTTGCGGATGCATTATGTGTGGCCATCATTCTGAAAATACTGCTAGGTGGTCACCACCGCAATATAAGTTTACCTTATTTTGCAGTTGAACCACCTACATATTGTTTATAAGTTTCCTCTAGTTACAGATTTATTTGGTTGCATTAATTTTGGTCGGTTTTGTAAATGATACATTATTTTGATTACTTATGATGACCTGGAGTAATATTTTACTATCCAACTCCTGGATTGAAACATTTTCTGTAGTATCATGTTGCGGATGCTGTTGCTAAGGTTTCCTAACATAATGTGTAGCCATGATTCTGAAATAGGCAGAGACAACGTACCAAATAATTATAATTTATTTAGTAAGTTGTACTACCTACTTTTTATGTTCATAAATTTCATATTTTTACGGATTTTCTTATGATGATTTCGAGTAATGCATACATTCTTGCATGTTGTAGATATAATCGGTAAGGTGCCCAAATGCAGTGTTCAATTTATTTCTTCAATTGCTTTTGCTCATCAAGATACTTGATGAAATACTTTTAATATTATACCATTCGCCTTTGCTACCTGAAAAATAAAACAGGAAATTATCTGTCCAAATTACATCATATAAATCATGTTGAAGATGTGGAAATATACTCTCCTTTCTCTCGCAGGAACATTTTTCTTCGGTTCATCAGGGATTATCCTTATACCGTGAGAGCTGAAAAGTTGTCGAATGTCCATCTTGTGTACCTATGGGAGGGCGATCCGCCCCCGGGTGGCATTTCCTTTTTTTTTTATCCTTATACCGTGAGAGCTGAAAAGTGGTCGAATGTCCCTCTTGTGTACCTAAGGGAGGGCATTGGGGGCGGTCCGCCCCCGGGGGGCATTTCTTTTTTTGTATTATCCTTATACCGTGAGAGCTGAAAAGTGATCGAATGTCCTTCTGTACCTATGGGAGGGCGATGGGGGCGGTCCATTCCCGGTGGGGCATTTCCTTGTTTTTATTATCCTTATACCGTGAGAGCTGAAAAGTGATCGAATGTCCCTCATGTGTACCTATGGGAGGGCGATGGGGGCGGTCCGCCCCCTGCTGGCATTTCCTTTTTTATTTATCCTTATACCGTGAGAGCTGAAAAGTGATCGAATGTCCTTCTTGTGTACCTAAGGGAGGGTGATGGGGGCAGTCCGCCCCCTGCTGGCATTTCCTTTTTTATTTATCCTTATACCGTGAGAGCTGAAAAGTGATCGAATGTCCCTCTTGTGTACCTATGGGAGGGCGATGGGGGCGGTCCGCCCCCGGGTGGCATTTCCTTTTTTATTTATCCTTATACCGTGAGAGCTGAAAAGTGATCGAATGTCCCTCTTGTGTACCTATGGGAGGGCGATGGGGGCGGTTCGCTCCCTGCTGGCATTTCCTTTTTTATTTATCCTTATACCGTGAGAGCTGAAAAGTAATCGAATGTCCCTCTTGTGTACCTATGGGAGGGCGATGGGGGCGGTCCGCCCCCTGCTGGCATTTCCTTTTTTATTTATCCTTATACCGTGAGAGCTGAAAAGTGATCGAATGTCCTTCTTGTGTACCTAAGGGAGGGTGATGGGGGCAGTCCGCCCCCTGCTGGCATTTCCTTTTTTATTTATCCTTATACCGTGAGAGCTGAAAAGTGATCGAATGTCCCTCTTGTGTACCTATGGGAGGGCGATGGGGGCGGTCCGCCCCCGGGTGGCATTTCCTTTTTTATTTATCCTTATACCGTGAGAGCTGAAAAGTGATCGAATGTCCCTCTTGTGTACCTATGGGAGGGCGATGGGGGCGGTTCGCTCCCTGCTGGCATTTCCTTTTTTATTTATCCTTATACCGTGAGAGCTGAAAAGTAATCGAATGTCCCTCTTGTGTACCTATGGGAGGGCGATGGGGGCGGTCCGCCCCCTGCTGGCATTTCCTTTTTTATTTATCCTTATACCGTGAGAGCTGAAAAGTGATCGAATGTCCTTCTTGTGTACCTAAGGGAGGGTGATGGGGGCAGTCCGCCCCCTGCTGGCATTTCCTTTTTTATTTATCCTTATACCGTGAGAGCTGAAAAGTGATCGAATGTCCCTCTTGTGTACCTATGGGAGGGCGATGGGGGCGGTCCGCCCCCGGGTGGCATTTCCTTTTTTATTTATCCTTATACCGTGAGAGCTGAAAAGTGATCGAATGTCCCTCTTGTGTTTCTGCAAAGACTCCTCGCCTCATTGTTCACTAATTACGATCAGCAGCGGCGCTGGAGAGTATTCTGTATCTCTCTCCCGTGATATTCTTAATCATTTAGCTTTAGGTATTAGCTCTTCTTCTTGTATTTATCGAGGTTTATTCCCCGCCCCATCGGTCGCCTCTTACGACCAGCAGAGGTGCTGCGGTGACATTCTATCTCCCCGTCCCGCAGGGGTCTTTACAATCGTATACCATTTTCAATCTGAGAATGCAACAAAATATTAACAAATTTTGTTGAGAGATTTAATGGAAAAAGTAAGATCTCTTTCTGTCCGTTCGAAGCAATCGGTTGTGTGTCTGTAGCATTCTTGGATCAAGAAATTTCCTTAACAAAAAATGTATGTCTCGTCGCCCTGATTCCAAAAATATATTAAACTGGATGTTAGTCGTCCCTCGTAAGATTAAATTTGTGCCCTCCACTCCTCTGACCAGATTGATTCACACCAAATTTGCTACACATATTAATTGGTATCCCATTTGAATCCGCTTGCGCAATAAATAAAACCAAATTGAAATATTTATTTAAGAGCTTTTATAGAAAGTATAGTTTGAAAATACATTATATATATAATAATAAGAACAAGAACTATATATACATAAATAACTGATATTTATAAAGATATTAATATTTGGAGGGGATGGGGTCTGGATAAAATGTCCAAGAGTTGTATTTGGTAAGCTGCCTGAATATAGTACTTCCAGTAAGCCTATAAATTTAAATTAATATTTATTTTTAAATTCTAATTGCCGTTTTTATAAAACTTACCAAACTATATTTGTTAAACATCATTTTGAACTAAGTTTCATATTGTTGGGAATGACTCGGAAAAGCTGCTTAGTTGTAGAATATATATAAAATAATCATTCTGAATCAGTATTCATCATATGGTAGAATATTCTTGTTGCGGATGCGTTTGTTAAGGGTTGCTAACAGAATGTGTAGCCATGATTCTGAAAATACTGTTAGGTGGTCACAACGTACAAAATAATTTAAAACTTTATATTGCAGCTGGCCACCTACTTATTATGTTCATAAATGTCCTCTTGTTACGGATTTACTCAGCAAGTTGCACCAATTCACTCGCCATTATAATATTCTTCATGGTTTATCAATTCATCCTTTTGGCCAGATATTTGAACTGTTATTCTTGTTGGGAATGTATTAAGTAAGATGTCCAAATATAGTCATCTTAAGCCAATATATTTAGTAATTTAAACTTATGTTTCCCCCCACCTGGTTTAGAATTTGATCAGAGATTAAACAATTACATACCTGTATACTAATATAACAATTATTGTTCTGGTTAACCATTTATCTTAGGATGTTTATAGATATATTGTTGGTAACGGTTGTCATAGGGTAAACATATATATATATATATATATATATATATATATATATATATATATATATATATATATATATATATATATATATATATATATATATATATATACACAATTAAATCTTAGGTTTAATTTAAGAGACAAAGCTTAATAATATGTGTTTATAGTTTTATAGTAATTAACTATAGGATATTTTTGCAATGGTTTATATTATATAAATCTTGTTGAGAACATACTTGATAAGCTATCCAATATTTTGATACACTGATTCATATTGTATAAAGTTTTATATATCTTCAAATATTATTATATAAATTATATCTTAAAAACCACATATTTTTATTTCTGCAATTGGGTTAGTACGCCACTTTTGTTGCTATTGGCCGAATTTAACTGAAAGAAAATATAAAATTATTTGTCAAAATTTCATGATTCAAATATTTTATCCCATAAATCTTCGGTTGAGTTGAGTTGGCATGCTACATTTGTCCAATTTTCATTTATTTTATTTTTTAAATCGGGTTAATTTTGATGTCACTGACATAATCACCAGGGTCGTCTCAAAATCACATCGTTGTGTCATTTCTGGAACTTTTGTTCCTTTGAGATTGGCTCATTTTCCCATTAATTTAACGCACCCTGGAACCCGTCCCCCCAAGGCGACCCTGATAATCAGGGCCATACAAATATCCTGTAAATATGCCAGCAACTTACAGAACTGCATCTCAGGATCCAAATGTTTTCCTTTTTGGCTAGTTTGTAAATCCAAAAGTATCGCGCTCCCTGGACTTGGGATTCAATTATATGTAATAGTCAGTTTGTAATATATTTAAATTTTGACCCACTCCCTATAACCCCCCTTTAGTTGAGCCAGAAAAAACCTCAAAACCAAATATTATTCAAAAACTTGTTTAACTACTAAATCATTTTCTAGAGCATGTTCTCCCTTTTGTTGCAGCACTTCCTGGTATTTGGTAGTTCCTTCCATGTTTATTTATTGCAATCTTGATTTAGGCACATTTATCGCGTTGATTGCTGTTGAATATTTATGTTTAAAATAGTAATACATAAATTGTACTTAATATATAAATCTAGTTGAGGATGCAGTTGGTAAGCTGCATCTGTCCAAATGTAATTTTCTTGTGTCGGGTTAATTTTGTTGTTGCTGTCATAATCACCAAGGCCGTCTAAAAACCACAACGGTGTTGTCACTTCCGAAATTTTAGTTCTTTCGAGATTGGCTCATTATCTCCCCCCATTTAACCCGCCCCGGCACCCTTCCCCCCAAGGCGACCATGATAATCAGGGCCATAAAAATATCCTGTAAATATGCCAGCAACTTACAGAACTGCATCTCAGGACCCAGATGTTTTCCTTTTGGCTAGTTTGTAATTCCAAATGTACCGCGCTCCCTGGACTTGGGATTTATTAATATGTAATAGTCAGTTTGTAATATTGCTCCCCCCCTTTAATTGAGCCAAGAAAAAACCCTAAACTTAATATTATTCAAAAACTACTAAATCATCCTCTTGAGCATGTTCCTGCTTTTGTTCTAGCACTTCCTGGTATTTGGTAGTTCCTTCCATGTTTCTCTTGTTGTATTCTTGATACGGATATGTTTACGCACATATTTATCGAGCTCAGTGCCTTAGAATATTGCTGTTTAAAATAGTAAAACGTAAGGGGAATTGTACTTTGTATATAATTGTAGTTGGTACTTTGGAAACTGCTTCAGTGTTCCTTCATGATTATTTATATCAATTCGATTCCAGAATTATGCTTCTTCCTCATAGGGGGATATATTTTGTTGTCACAATATACTTATATAAATAAAAAGATGCTTGTTTTGAAATGTTGCTTGTTAAAGATCGTTGTTCCAGAAAATCGCACATTTCAACTACAGTCACTCACACTTAAACACGTTGCACTCAAATTAATATAGCAAGGAAAATAAATGAGATATCAACAATTCAAGAACATGTGGTTACAGCAATACTGCCAACAAATAATCTGTAAAAGGAATAATAAAGTTTAAACAAATAAAATTCGGTTATTACTTTAGAACTCCATTGCTCATTACTTAATCATTTCAAAATTATGGTATTTATAAACCAAGAACTAAAGATGTTTTTATAAAAATTTGTAGAAATCTAGTTTAATTTCTTTTAATAATTGTAATTGTTTGTTTCCTAAATATATATATATTTAGTTTGAACTAACAAAGCCGTAACAGAAAAATTTAGAGTATCTGTAAAATATATTCATTTAGTGCCATAAATAATATTTTGAAAGTATTAAGTAAACAAAATAAATACATATTATCAAGCTTTTCTCTAACTAATAAAAATATGATATGTCTACCCTATGACGTCGCCAAAAATATATAAATAAAAACAGGAGCTGCAGGCAATGGTTGATGTAGTAGTAAATCGTTCGAGAATTCATGCGGGTTAAATTTGTTTATTAAGTACTTCACGTATAAAATAATTTCAACTTATTGAATACCTGTAATACCTAGTTAATATATTTTTAATATCTTTCTTGTTGAGGATATATTCGGTAAAGAATCTTTATAATGCCTCAGGACTTACAAAAACAAAATAATTTTAATTCACTATTTGTTTTTGGCCTTTCTTGTTAGGGATATACTCAATAAACTGCACCAATAATTGTGAACATTACATCTGGAAATACATATAATAGTCCACAAGTAATTATTTATATTATCGTTTATAATACTTACTTTAAAAATGCAAATCGAACTATTTTCGAATCTTGTTGGAGATGCAATTATGGAGCTCTCCTAATATTTGCCCATTGAACGCATTCATATTTTATTAACCAACTCCTGCCTTGAAACATTTCCTGTGGTTTCAGTAAATATTTAAATTAGATTCACACGCTAATTAAAATACTTGAATGAAACCAACCTGTTCCAAACTTGTCACTTGTTTGGGATGCATTCTTGTTGCGGATGCGTTTGTTAAGGGTTACTAACTGAATGTGTAGCCATTATTCTGAAAATACTGTTAGGTGGTCACAACGTACAAAATAATTTCGACTTTATTTTGCAGTTGGCCACCTACTTATTATGTTCATAAATTGTTGACGGATTTACACGGCAAGTTGCACCAATTATTTGATGATCTCCTGGTTTCTGTGGTTTTATAAAATGTCAAAATTAAATTCACATAACAATTTAGACATATATAAAACCAACCTGTTCCTAAATTGTCACTTGTTTCGAATGTATTCTTGTTGCGGATGCAGTTGTTAAGGGTTACCAACATAATGTGTTGGATTCTGAAAATTCTGTTGTGTTCATAAATTCCCTCTTGATATAGGTTTAAAATGGTCGTTTGTTTACTAATGATTCTGAAATTACTGTTAGGTGGTTACAATCTCAGTAATAAAATTAACTTATTTTTGAGGTTGCACCACCTACATAATATTATGTTCATAATTAACCAAATTATAGCAAGATTTAGTCCTCGCCTCATTTTTCGATACGTATTTGGGAAGCTCCCTTGTTACGGATGGATTTGGTAAGTTTTCCTAACATAATGTGTGGCCATGATTCTGAAAATACTGTTAGGTGGTTACAACACACAATATAAGTTTACCTTATTTTGCAGTTGTATCACCTACTTATTATGTTACGTATTTACACGTCAAGTTGCTCCAATTTCGGTCGGTTTTGTAAATGATACATTATTTAGTTTACTTAAGATGACCTGGAGTAATACTTTACTATCCAACTCCTGGATTGAATCATTTTCTGTAGTATCATGTTGCGGATGCGTTTGCTAAGGTTTCCTAACATAATGTGTAGCCATGATTCTGAAAATGGGCAGTGACAACCTACTAACTAATAATAACTTATTTAGTAGGTTGTACCACCTACTTTTTATGTTCATAAATGTCCCCTTGTTACGGATTTACACTTCAAGTTGCTCCAATTTCGATCGGATTTGTAAATAATACATTATTTTGTTTACTTATGATGACCTGGAGTAATATTTTACTATCCAACTCCTGGATTGAAACATTTTCTGAAGTAACATGTTGCGTATGCGTTTGCTAAGGTTTCCTAACATAATGTGTAGCCATGATTCTGAAAATGGGCAGTGACAACCTACTAACTAATAATAACTTATTTAGTAGGTTGTACCACCTACTTATTATGTTCATAAATGTCCTCTTGTTACGGATTTACACTTCAAGTTGCTCCAATTTCGATCGGATTTGTAAATAATACATTATTTTGTTTACTTATGATGACCTGGAGTAATATTTTACTATCCAACTCCTGGATTGAAACATTTTCTGTAGTATCATGTTGTGGATGCGTTTGCTAAGGTTACCTAACATAATATGTGGCCATGATTCTGGAATTACTGTTAGGTGGTTACAACACACAATATAAGTTTACTTTATTTTGCAGTTGTATCACCTACTTATTATTTTACTATCCAACTCCTGGATTGAATCATTTTCTGTAGTATCATGTTGCGGATGCGTTTGCTAAGGTTTCCTAACATAATGTGTAGCCATGATTCTGAAAATGGGCAGTGACAACCTACTAACTAATAATAACTTATTTAGTAGGTTGTACCACCTACTTATTATGTTCATAAATGTCCTCTTGTTACGGATTTACACTTCAAGTTGCTCCAATTTTGTTCGGATTTGTAAATGATACATTATTTTGATTACTTATGATGACCTGGAGTAATATTTTACTATCCAACTCCTGGATTGAAACATTTTCTGAAGTAACATGTTGCGTATGCGTTTGCTAAGGTTTCCTAACATAATGTGTGGCCATAATAGAGATGTATTTTGGAAGTTGTTCACTTCAAATAAACCTATGGATTTTAATTATATCTGTTAGATGGCGACATTGAATAATTTTCACTGATTTAATATGCGTAATACCAATTTGTTATTTGGTTTTTGAAACTATTCTTTTTCCCTGTTGTGAATGTATTTGATAAATATAGTATTCATCAATTATACTTCATTTCTCGTTAATACTTTTGAACTTTTTCATCTTGTTCTGGATGTAAGCGGTAAGCTGCCCCAATGTAGTATATATCAAGTTAGCATATTGGTTTATTTTCTGTATTAGATGGATGCATATATTCAATAAATTTATTATATTTAATATATGCAGCACCTACTCATTATTTTGATTTTTAATCACCTAGTTGAGCCAGATGAAACCCCTAAACAACACCCATTTTTTTTATAATTTGTTTTTAGACTTTCTTGTTACGGATACACACAATAAACTGCCCGAATGCAGTCTTCATAAAGCATGCCTGTGGAATTGAATACTCTATTAGGCCTCATAGTAACAAAATAATTTGAAATTATTTTGCTTCTATAAAACCTAGCTTTTATCATTTGTTTTTGGTCTTTCTTGTTACGGATATACTCAATAAACTGCACCAATGTAGTCCTCGTAAAGTATGCCTGTGGAATTGAATACTCTATTAGCCCCTTACGACCAGCAGAGCTTTCTATCCCCTTCACCGTAGGGGTAGAATATTTGTTGCACTATTCATTTTATTTACTCATTGTTAAATACCACTGTTTCTTTTTATTCACGAACACAACAATATTTAATAATTTTAGTCACAATAGATATTAAATTTGAAAACAAAATTCAAATTATTGTCAGATTCCACGACACAATAATTAATACAAACACTGATAAAAGACAACACCAAACACATTTATTTAATTTTGCTGAATTATTGTGCAGTTACAGTTAGGCCTTTTCACTAAATTCACCAAAGGTGGTGGTATGCCCTGAATAATTAATTAAAATATTTAATCCATAGAGCACAAAGGTGTTATGTCCCATTAATCTACAATTTTTGTCTAAATTTATTATATACATATATATATAATCTGAGACTTAAAAAATCATGTAATTATAATATATTATAGAAACTATTTAAAAGAATGACGACAGAATATATAAATAAATGTATGTTTTGTTTATTCTGTTATTTAAAGAGACAAATGTCACAATTGATTCACTGGATTTCCCGACGAACCAATCGATGGGTTCGGTGTTATCGATCAAAACAACCGAATGCGATGTATCGTCGGATGACGATCAAAAGTCAAACATTAAAAAAGAACACTGGTGGAGCATTGCAATACAAGTATCAATTCCATTCGTAATTGCAGGATTTGGTACTATCGGCGCTGGTATTGTACTTGGTAAAGTACAGGTAAGTCTTCTTATTTTATATCATTGCCAAATTGACAATAAAAAAAAACAAATTTCATATAATTTTTGTTGTTAAATTTAAATCACCACTAAAATAAGAAACAGGGCAGTACGATTTAGGAAATTAGTTGTTTTAAACAACTACAGACACAAAAATAAATTCAAGCTGATTAAGTAGTACGATTTTGGCGACTGTCGCCGATGACTCTTGTTACAATAGCAGTGATAATTGTCACCAGTGGCAATGAAATGTACATTGATGTAAAAAATAGTTCAAAAATGTTAAACAATTGTTGGTATTAGCAGCAATGCCTCCAACTTGTCATAGGGTTATATTATAAACAATCTCAGTGACTATATTTAATTTTATAGGAAATATATATTGACTTATTACTTATATAAAATAATTTTGCACAATTGAATGAGTTTGAAATTGCAATTTAAAATATCTAATTGGCTAATACATACTTTCGAATTAAATTATATTTATTTCTTCATCAATCATCAAAGAATGCAACCTTTAAATTGTGTACTCGATCGTTGCAAAAATTACTGTTTATTTCAAAAAATTGTAGGTGTAGTAATATATATTTTATAAACATGAATTAATGATATTAAATATAAATCGTTGTAAAACAAATATGTTTACTATTAATTTTATCATATATTACGTAAGTAAAAACTAGCAAAAATATTTGTATTGAACAATATAAGTTCCTAATCAATATGTATTTTATAAATTGTCGTAGAGTATCTAATATTTTGGCAGCACATTTAAATTATTACCATTTAAAATTACATTCGGGCGCTCAGATTTAGAATCGATTATAGATTCATTTATACTAATCGATACGTAAAGCGATTAATGCTTAATTCGATTTATCTATTAGTATGATCATCATAGCTACCCAATGCCTGTAATTTATTATTATTTTATTCGATAATGTTCACCAAAAAAACGATATTTAACGACTAGTTTGCGGATACTGTTTATATTTATAATTATGTTATGTCTAATTTAAATTATAAATTTCTAGCATTACAAAGTGTTTCAAGAAGTCAGCAACTTGTTCATACTTGTCCCGGCGATTTTAGGCCTTAAGGGCAACTTAGATATGTGCCTTGCATCTCGACTATCAACTCAGGCAAATTTAGGCAACATGTCATCGGCGAAAGAGTTTTTTAAAATGATCACCGGTAATATAGCAATTGTTCAGGTAATATTTTCACAAATTATGGATAGAAAATTGTGTTTAAGAAACATGTTGTAACAGGTACAAGCGATAATAGCAGCGATTCTTGTGTCTGTATTTGCTGTTAGTACTGGAGCGGCAATTTCAGGGAATTTCGTTTTTAAACATGCGATGTTACTTGCTAGTTCTAGTGTAATGACGGCGACCTTTTCCTGCTTTGTACTTGGTAAGTGTTTTCTATCAAATACCAAAGGCGTTTTTTATTTGTCAATTAGATTATTTGTTAAAATATATATTTTTATTCCAATGTAAATAAGCTTTTAGTTTGTAAGCGTTGGCTACTACTCGGTTGCACGACACTCTTTCAACTTCTGTACTCCTGGTAACATTTTCTACTTGTACAGAATGTAAAACCAGGTTTAACTTAAACTACTCAAAGTTAGGTTTACAAAACTGATATTTTAAATATTAATTCTTTATTTTAAACGTTAATAATCACAACAAAATCTTAATAATATTGAATGCTATGATAATGATGTTATTGAAATGATCTCATAATTAACGGAATTCCTCATCGAATATCATTACTACTTTTTGAATGATTTAGGTTTATTTAAACATTAACGTTTAACGAAACAAACTATACACATTTAAGAGTATAATTTGGAATATTGATGATACGTAAATATTTAATATTTTGACAAATGATAATTAGTTCATTAATTTCTAACCAATCTAGGCAGTTTGTTCGTGTGTGTTTGACATTGAATTTGATTAATCGACACATTCTACAATTTAATTTACATTATACATTCTACGTAGCTTTGTATTCAAGCTGCAGAAGACGTATTCTTCGATACACAGCATACACCATATTTAGTATTTCAGACTAAATATTTAAACTTAATTGTAACTCACAAAAAAATACAAAAAATAAACCCTGACGGGTTTCATAAACACGTAGTTTAGTTAAGGGATATTTAAGTGTACTGATAAGTTAAACCTTGGTTAAGTAGCGATGTTTCAATGAACTTATTTATAAGTGTTGGTGCAACTGGGCATAAATGTAATATTTCTTTAATAAAGAACGCCTTTATAAACAACTTTTGATCATCTGAATAATTTTTAAAATTTAGTGCCGTACCCTGAATGACCAGTTTTTCTATTTTTATAAATTCAGTTAAATTTATAGTAGAAACCAACCATTAAATGCTTAAACTGTGAACAACAAATATGCTTTATATATCTGGGCTAAAGTTAAACACAAAAATGAATTAATTTTTTATTCTAGTGATATTAAAATTAGCAACAAAAACTATGTATCTAATTTATTGAAAAATGAGTGTACACAATAATTTTAATTGTTACTTAAGCAACAATGATTAAAAGAAAGCGGAACTACAGGTTGAATAGTAACTGAAGCGTAGAATTAGTGTAAAATAATTATGAAATACGATCGAAAGTTGTTTATTTTTGTATAATTTCGCATGTTTTGTATGTTTTTTTTTTTAAGATTTTGTTATGATTGGCGTCATTTTTGTTTCGCACAAAATTCATATGAATCCTGATAATTTGGCAACGCCGTTAGCTGCCAGTATTGGTGATATTGTATCTCTTAGCCTTTTGTCCGTAATAGCGTCAGCAATTTATGAAATTATTGGTAAGTTTAACTCACATTTTTGCTTATGAAATTAATTCCTTTAACCCTTCAGTACTAGCGCCCTTTCGAGACACTTCCTATTTGTAAGTGATTTATAAATTGTCATAATTAGTAATTTTTCTATATTTTACGTTAATTATACATAATAAAGTAGCATATAAATAAATTTTATTGTCATATTGTCAAACTTATTCGAAGAAAAGAAACCAATGTTAAGTTGTGACACTTTATAAATATTTTGAAACAAAATAAACCAAATTTAATTTATCACAGGCGCCAATACTGAAAGGTTAAACACAATTGTTTGCTATTTTCCATAATTTTACCAAAAAAGGGTAACAAGAACTTGAACATTATAGTTAATTTGATATTGTTGTTTCAATTAGTTTTAACAATAGAATATTGGTTATAATTGTAAAATTAAAAATATAATGCGTTTGCCCTTCAAAAAACATTTAAAAAAAATTGAACCATCATAATTATATTTTGAATATATATTAATATATGAAATTTAAAATTAGTATTTTTTAAATTATTGATATTCTAAATTCGTTGTTTTTATTATCGTTTGGCTAATGATACTTTGTAGGTATTGCAATGCATTAAAATATTTGGTTTCCCAAACTGTGGCACGAGACAGGGGTTTCCAGGGGTACACGCGGTTGAATATTGTACTTTTGCAAAGGCTATAGCCGCGTTTAATAGTAAAAAATACCCCGAAGCCGATTTCATAGTTGATCACATAAGGTTTTGCAATGAAACATATATCCCCAAATTTTAGAGTCTTAACCCCATTTTTACCATAGTTAAAAAATAAACTTAATTTTACAGTTTTTAATTCTTAAACAAATTTATATCCGTTGTACAATTTTGAAAAAATTCTAAACGCGTTTGAAATAATGTTATTTAATACTCAGATTTTTATCAACCATTTTTGGCGAGAAATCTAAACATAAAAAAATAAAAACGATTACTTTATTTTTGAACCTTTAAAAGTTGATAGAATTTTTACCATTAAACTCGGCTATAGTTAATTATGGCTAAATCGGGGTACGCGCAAAATAAAAAATCCTACCTTTGATGTCTTCTCATCGTATTTGAAGGGGGGCTCACATGAATATACAATGTGGCCTGGTTTCGATGCCCGTATTGCATTTAAAAGTTTCTCCGGGTACTCCGGTTTCCCCTGGCACACGCGCACTACGCGATGGCACAGTAGGTTTCTCAGCTTGTGAGTAAAGCACCGGCCGACAAAAGTTTGTTTACGAGCACTATACACTGGACCCTAACACAGTAGAACACGCTGAAGAGGAAATATTCCCTATCTGAATTTAATTTTAACTGAATCTAATTTACTTGTGTTTACAAACATTAATTTAATTATTCTTATTACAATTTAAATGGTATTAAAGCAAATTAGCTTTAAATTAAAATGAGCTAATATTATTTAATCGAGGGGTAACCCACTAGTAAATTTGGAAACTTACTAGTTATATTGGAGGTTTTGATCAATAAATTTCAAGTGGGAAAACAAAATAGATCTCTTCAAAAAATTTGTGATGATTGGTGGCGATCGAATAAATGTCTACATGATTAATCGCAACTTCTGCAGAAATTTTGTATATTCTCTGGGTGTTGTGATAAAAGTACATGTAGACATTTAACATAATACCAGAACTTAACACAAATTTACTACAGTAGACCATAAATTGGTCCAAATATACAATGTTACTTTATAGTTTTCCCCTTACCAATCAAGAACTTGAACCTTTCAAGCAATAAATCAAATATTTGCGTTTTAGTTTATTATTGACTTAGTAATTTAATGAGTTTTTTTAGCAAAATAAAATCAATTTTCGGATTCGTAAGGGCAAATACTTATAGGGTATAGTTGAATATTTAGACCAAGATATGGTCGACTTCAGAAATTCTATGATGGTTGGTCGTAAAACAATAAACGTCTACTTGCAGATATATGCTGCAGCACCAGCAAACATTACAAAATTTCTTAAGAAATGCTGGAATTATTGCTAGCGTAGCAATGACTAAATGTAGACTTGCATCATCACCAATCATAAAAACGTCACTAAAGAAGACCAAATATTGGTCTAAAGATTCAACTTTACTTAATTTAATTTGCCCCTTACCAACACACTCAATTCCACTGGTCAAAAAACGCATTAAATTACCAAGTAAATAATAACCGAAAACGCAAATATTTGAATTTTTGGTTAATTAATCCACTTTTTGGATTAGTAAGGGGAAAAAAATAAAGAAACATTGTATATTTCCACCACTATATGGTCTATTGCAGGTAATTTGTGATAAGTTATGGTAATACGTTAATGTCTAAATGTAAAGGCAACAGAACAAAAACTTCTGCAGACATTTATTGCATTATCACCAATGACAACAAATTCTTTGAAGAAGAAAATGTATTAATCGAAATAAACAACGTTTCCTCATCTCTTTCCACCTTACCAATCCAATACATGACATTACTGATCAAAAACTCAACCAATATTTCCTAAAAAAGGCAACTGGAGTTCCACACCTGAATGTTGGGTTGCCTAGTTTATGCTAAATGATTATTTAACTGCACTGATTGTACTAGTGTAAGTGGTTTACCCCCCATGTCTAATATTCTAAACGTAACTAAATTTTGGGTCGATTTTCTTCTGAATCGGAGTTTGTGGATCGTTTGAGCTGTTTATAGTTGGTTCTGCTTCGGCAATCTCATCATCAAACACGATCACAGTAATGCCAGTTGTATAACCCATGTTGTAACGAATCCTGTGGTGGTCTCGTTCTGATTTTCGTATACTTAATTGTAGATTAAGTTTTGCAATCTAGAATTAAAAAAAAAAAAACCCCCATTGAAATATATATATAATTGGAAAGCGCATTGCCTATGGTGCACTGTATAGTGATGACAATTGAAGGGCTGCGCAGAGAACCTTCGTGTACCCTCGGCTAGTTAATCGCGAGTCGATCATTGCGCGGTAAATTACAAATAACGAAGGTTCTACACACAGCAGTTGAACTGGCATCAGAATTCAGTTACCTATGCGCTCTCCAAACTTATATATATATTTCAGTAAGTGATACCGATACTTAAAACTAGTTAAGGTGTATTCACAGCGAAAAAAAAAAACAATGCTGTATGAATATTTGTAATTTCTTAATTACTAATTGGTTCACTGTGAATACAGCTTTTATGTTAACGCTTAACAGGGGGGAATCCCCCATTAAACCATGTAATTTTATTTGTTTTTTATAGATGACTATTATTGGAGTTTATTCGTAATAATAAGTATATACGTTTTTATAATTTTGCCAATTTGGATTTACGTCGTACGTCAAAATAAGTATACAAAAAACGTACTAAGTTCAAGTTGGATTCCTGTGATAAGTGCATTAATAATTAGTGGGTATGTATTTTAAATACAAAAGGGGATATAAAGCCAAATCAATATGCAACATAAATCAATATATATGTATAGGTACAGGCACCTATACCTTCAGCTCGCTAAGAACAGGTATAGGTGCCGTTACCTTCAGGTCATTAGACCAATTCAATTGATTGTTTTATATGCGTCTCGTAAGCTCAAAAATGACTAAGTCTTTGTTTTGATTTTGTTTAGAATGGGCGGTTTAGTCTTAGATTCAGCCGTTGAAAATTATAATGGTTTCGTTGTGTTTCAACCGATTATCAATGGCATAGGTGGCAATCTCGTTTCTGTCCAATCCAGCAGAATTTCAACAATGTTACATCAAAGTTCGATTATTGGTATACTACCACCGCATACCAAGCAGTGGGTAGCACCGTGGTCTGCGTTGTTTAAAGGGGGTAAGTTTCTTAATTCTTAATAATAATAATAATGCAAATACATTCAAAAGATATTTACTTAAGATGAAACATGTTAATATTGTTGAAAGGGAAAGGGAAACAGTGCTAACTAAAATATCTTCCGGTACTTACGCCCTTTCGAGTAATGCGGGAGACAATTTTAGTCTTTAGTCATATTTTTATTTAGACTTCTACTTCATATTGAGAAGCTTTGTATCATACGAAAAATAGAAATTCGTTTTTATTACATGTTTTCTATATTTTGAAACAAACAACTCGAACATTCGCGTAATCTGTATATTATTAAAGTTTGAATTATTCGTATAGCAACATAAATGATGTGTTTATGTGTTCAAGTAAGCAACCCGCTTATCAGAAAGTTGCTGCAACCCGTTGCACATTTGCGTGACCTGCGTAACTGACCTAACAGGAATTATAATTCTGTGTATAGATTTAATTAAATATCTGGATCACATTATGGACAGAATGCTATTAAAATGGCTCGAGCAATTAAAAATAATTATTGTGTTCGTTAAACAAGTTTTTACAAATGTTTGGATACTATTGTATATCTTACTCACAAACAACCTAAGGTTTTATAGGATATATTTCTTATATTCACCAGAACAATAACAACCGTAGGTCATTCAAAATGAATTCTTCATTTTGAACGGACTAATGTAGTGATTATTATGATGAATATGAGAAAACGATGCTTAACGCCCGTCCATTGTTTGTAATAATAAAGATATTAAATAATTCCTAGCAATTCTGACACTCAAATACAATATTTACGAAGATTGGCAACTGTAGATACATACCAGAATGTTGAGTTGCCTAATAATTGTAAACGTTGCGTAAACGAAACATTTTTAAAATGAATTTTTAGACATATATTTGGCAATTATTTGTAATAATAACGATACTAAATAATTCCTAACAATTCTGGCAATTAAAATGATGTTTACCCCGTATCAATCCAAAACATTATTAATGAACAACTCTCAATCAATAACCAAACACGAAAATATTAACTGTTTGCGAAATTGAGCCAATATTGTTTATCTTTATATTCTTACACAGACAACGTAAGGTTTTATAGGATATATTTCTTATATTCACCAGAACAATTACCACATTAGGACATTCAAGATGAATTCTTCATTTTGAACGGACTAATGTCGTGATTATTATGATGAATATGAGAAAACGATGCTTAACGCCCGTCCATTGTTTGTAATAATAAAGATATTAAATAATTCCTAGCAATTCTGGTTTAAATTCAATATTTACGGACATTGGCAACTGTAGATGCATAGCAAAATGTTGGGTTGCCTAGTTATTGCAAAATTATTATTTAATTGCCAGTGACCTTATTGTACTGTTTGTACATTAGATCATAGTAAGTGGTTTACCCCAGTTTTAAACGTAACATACTTTATAAAATTAAATAAAAAAATGAGAAGTTTTTACTCGCTTATTAAATGTTTACAAAATATTGTAATATCTCTTCAAGATTGTAGAACAATTTTCTCCATTTAAAATTAAATTGACGAAAATGGAATCGCAGTTCGTAGAACCTTTGATTTTATTAATAATATTACAAAAAGTGACTTTGATGATCTGCACAATGGACCAATTAAAAATCATTTTGTTCGCCAATCAAGTTTTTACGAATGTTTGGATGGTCAATATTGTTTATCTTTATATTCTTACAGATAACGTAAGGTTTTATAGGATATATTTCTTATATTCACCAGAATAATTACAACATTAGGTCATTCAAAATGAATTCTTCATTTTAAACGGACTAATATCGGAATTACTATGATAAATACAAGAAAACGATGCTTAACGCCGGCAATTGTTTGTAATAATAATGATATTAAATAATTCCTTGCAATTCAAGCTAAATGCAATATTTACGGAAAGTGGCAAATGTAAATACATACCGGAATGTTAGGTTGCCTAGTTATTGCAAATATGAGTTTATTTTACTGTTTGTGCACACATATTTTGAATTAACATAATTTATTTATAAAGTCATTTAATTATTATTTGACGATTAAGAACGTAGATTATTCTTTTTCTTTTACATTATTATATAAAGATTACACTTCGACGATTTTCACAATGGCTTGAGCAATTAAAAATCATTATTTTGTTCAGCAAACTATTTTACCAATTGTTTGAATAATCAATATTGTTTTAATCTTTATATTCTTACAGACAACGTAAGGTTTTATAGGATATATTTCTTATATTCACCAGAACAATAACCACCGTAGGTCATTTAAGATGAATTCTTCATTTTAAACGGACTAATGTAGTGATTATTATGATGAATATGAGAAAACGATGCTTAACGCCTGCAATTGTTTGTAATTAAAAAGATTATAAATAATTCCTAGCAATTCTGACACTCAAATACAATATTTACGAAGATTGGCAACTGTAGATACATAACAGAATATTGGGTTGCCTAATATTTACAAAATTATTATTTCATTAATTGCAAACGTTGCGTAAACGAAACATTTTTAAATGAATTTTTATATATATTTTATAAAAAAATATTATTTTAAGGCATTGTATGTCTTTACAAAATTGTTGAAGTTAGATATGATAATATTGGTCTTATTGTAATAAATATAAATAAAATAAAAATAAAGTAAGAAGAATATAAGGTTTTATAGGATATATTTCTTATATTCACCAGAACAATTACCACATTAGGACATTCAAGATGAATTCTTCATTTTGAACGGACTAATGTCGTGATTATTATGATGAATATGAGAAAACGATGCTTAACGACCGTTCATTATTTGTAATTAAGAGGATATTCAATCATTTCTAACAATTCTGACTATAATATAATATTTATGGGAAATAATTATAACAACGGAATAATATAAATATAGAAAAGAAGTTTCCCACCGAAATAGACGACAAAGGAAGATTTCAAAGGAGCACTTATCACCTCTCACGGTAGATAATAAATATTGGGAAAATATTTGTTTTGCGTATAAGGAAAACAAACCAATAGAGATCATCCATACATCAAAAGAGGAATTACTGCCAAAATAAAAATAAGGCGGTGTGTAAACGATACTAAACGATATTGTAGCAGAAACAGAATATAAGGAAATTAGACAAATTCCTAGATTTTTTTTTATAAATAGTGCAGAAATATTTTAAATAGTGTTAATTATGAGCAATATTATTAGTGGCAATAGAATCGTAACAGTAATTGTAGAACCTTAAGGGACTCCTTACTCAAGAAGGATTTATTCAATTTATAAGGACAGTTCCTTACAAAAGATTTCGTAAGTACAACAAAAATAAAAACAGACGTTCAGAATAGTATTACGGCATACAGAAGAAGCCATAATTGTACATAAAATAAAATTAAAGATATTGAATATGTGTAAATGTTAATAATAAAGAGTAGTTTAGAATGGAATTTTGAGATAATAGAGATGTATAGAGTAAATATTTGTTTTGCGTATAAGCAAAAGAAAGAAAACCACCATCCGACTAGGGCTTGCTCTGTCGGATAGGGTCCAAAGCGAGATATTCGAGCACTTTTCACCTCTCACGGGAGTTAATAAATATAGAAAATATTTGTTTTGCGTATAAGGAAAACAAACCAATAGAGATCATCCATACATCAAAAGAGGAATTACTGCCAAAATAAAAATAATTAGTGCCAACTCGACAAAACTGACAAATAATCCAACGGTAAAGGAATATATTTGTAGGTAAAGCAGAATATAAGCAAATTAGACAAAATCCTAGATATTTTTTTATAAATAGTGCAGAAATATTTTATATTGTGTTAATTATGAGCAATATTATTAGTGGCAATAGTATTGTAACAGTAATTGTAGAACCTTAAGGAACTCTTTACTCAAGAAGGATTTATTCAATTTATATGGACAGTTCCTTACAAAAGTGCCGCAAGTAGTAGTAAAATAAAAACAGACGTTCAGAATAGTATTACGGCATACAGAAGAAGCCATAATTGTACATAAGAAAATAAATAAAGATATTGAATATGTGTAAATGTTAATAATAAAGAGTAGTTTAGAATGGAATTTAGAGATAATAGAGATGAATAGAGTAAATATTTGTTTTGCGTATAAGCAAAAGAAAGAAAACCACCATACGACTAGAGTTTGATCTGTCGGATAGGGTTCAAAGCGAGATATTCGAACATTTTCAACTCTCACGGGAGATAATAAAAATTAAAAATACTTGTCTTGTGTATAAGGAAAACAAGACGTGATTAAATACATATTTCAGATGATGATAAAAAATTAGTGCCACTAAGAATGGAGAAGATATTTATAGTATTAAAACATGTACACACCATGACATGGAAGGACTCAATTACCAAAATATTGAGGATATAAAATTGTTTAATTTGCGTACAACCATACTTAAAGAATATATTTAAAATAGAATATATATAATTAGGCATCACCTCGGTTAAAGGTGAAAACCGGGTGAGAAGTTTCATACCGAAATAGACGGCAAATGAAGCTCCAAATAAATACACGCGATATCTTCGAAGTCACGGATGAAAACGGGGTAATAAGTTGTGTCATTAGCACCCCACAGAATGGAATATAGGGAGATAATAAAAATTAGTTTAATTTGCGTATAAGCAAAACAAAGAAAAGATGCTTTACGTGTACTTAAATCAAAAGTGGATATTTAGCTAATATAAAAATCGACTTTGATAATTCATAAAGATTAACATTGCACTTTTCACCTCTCACGGTAGATAATATAGAGAATATTTTGCCTAAAAGGAAAATAAACAAATAGATTATACATATATACATCAAAAATTAGATTTACAAGATTTAACAAAGTAAAAAAAGATAAAGTTAAATATAAAAAGTAGAATGGTATTTATATAAAAATGTTCACCACCTCGGTTAAAGGTTGAAACAGGGTAATAAGTAGTGTGATAAGCACCCCACAGAATGAAATATACGGCGATAATATAAAAATGAACAGATAAATTTAATTTGCGCATAAGCAAAACAAGGAGAATATATTCCATACATAAATAAAAAGTGGAAATTCAGCTTAAATTAAAATCGACTTACGATGATAATGTTAATCATTGGTTTTAGAGGTAATATGTAAATAAAATAGAGAGAAAATAAAATGATAAATAACAAATTTCACGCGGCCGTCGTGCCCGCAAGGCTTAGAACTACCATCCGACTAGAGCTGGATCTATCGGAGATAATCGAGCACTTTTCACCTCTCACGGGTGAAAACGGAGTAATAAGTTTATGGTATAAATGACCCTCCAGAATGGAATAGAAGGATAATAAATATTAATAGAGAAAAGTTTAATTTTGACATGCATACAGACACATCTGAGAGTATTAATTTAAAATATTTAAGTTCGACTGAATGTCCATTGCCATCGAATTATAAAATGGAGATTTTCAATCTACAAGATGTTAACGAAAAAGCATATGGATAAGATTGTTTTGATTTTTGATCCATATGAAATTTTTAACAATTAATTACATATTATGCAAGAGTAATGTTCAGAAACAGTAAATAAAAATGTAAAAAAGTATCCTTTGCGTATAAGGACAACCATAAGCAAAGAAAATAATAAAAATAAAATGGAAGATAATCGAGTGGATTTATATATATATTTTCACCAGTTCGACCAAAGGTGAAAACCGGGTGAGAAGTTTCCCACCGAAATAGACGGTAAAGGAAGTTTTCAAAACAGCACTTTTCACCTCTCACGGCAGATAATAGATATAGAAAATATTTGTTTTGCGTATAAGGAAAACAAACCAATAGAGATCATCCATACATCAAAAGAGGAATTACTGCCAAAATAAAAATAAGGCCGTTAAAATGTAAACGATACTAAACGATATTATTGCCAACTCGACAAAACTGACAAATAATCCAACGATAAAGAAATATATTTGTAGGTACAGCAGAATATAAGGAAATTAGGCAAAATCCTAGATTTATTTTATAAATAGTGCAGAAATATTTTATATTGTGTTAATTATGAGCAATATTATTAGTGGCAATAGTATTGTAACAGTAATTGTAGAACCTTAAGGAACTCTTTACTCAAGAAGGATTTATTCAATTTATATGGACAGTTCCTTACAAAAGTGCCGCAAGTACTACTAAAATAAAAACAGACGTTCAGAATAGTATTAGGGCATACAGAGGAAGCCATAATTGTTCACAAAAATAAAATTAAAGATATTGAATATGTGTAAATGTTAATAATAAAGAGTAGTTTAGAATGGAATTTAGAGATAATAGAGATGAATAGAGTAAATATTTGTTTTGCGTATAAGCAAAAGAAAGAAAACCACCATCCGACTAGAGTTTGATCTGTCGGATAGGGTTCAAAGCGAGATATTCAAGCACTTTTCAACTCTCACGGCAGATAATAAATATAGAAAATATTTGTTTTGCGTATAAGGAAAACAAACCAATAGAGATCATCCATACATCAAAAGAGGAATTACTGCCAAAATAAAAATAATTAGTGCCAACTCGACAAAACTGATAAATAATCCAACGGTAAAGGAATATATTTGTAGGTAAAGCAGAATATAAGCAAATTAGACAAAATCCTCGATTTTTTTTTATAAATAGTGCAGAACTATTTTATATTGTGTTAATTATGAGCAATATTATTAGTGGTAATAGAATTGTAACAGTAATTGTAGAACCTTAAGGAACTCTTTACTCAAGAAGGATTTATTCAATTTATATGGACAGTTCCTTACAAAAGTGCCGCAAGTAGTAGTAAAATAAAAACAGACGTTCAGAATAGTATTACGGCATACAGAAGAAGCCATAATTGTACATAAGAAAATAAATAAAGATATTGAATATGTGTAAATGTTAATAATAAAGAGTAGTTTAGAATGGAATATAGAGATAATAGAGATGTATAGAGTAAATATTTGTTTTGCGTATAAGCAAAAGAAAGAAAACCACCATCCGACTAGAGTTTGATCTGTCGGATAGGGTTCAAAGCGAGATATTCGAACACTTTTCAACTCTCACGGGAGATAATAAAAATTAAAAATATTTGTCTTGTGTATAAGGAAAACAAGACGTGATTAAATACATATTTTAGATGATGATACAAAATTAGTGCCACCAAGAATGGAGAAGATATTTATAGTATTAAAACATGTACACACCATGACATGGAAGGACTCAATTACCAAAATATTGAGGATATAAAATTGTTTAATTTGCGTACAACTATACTTAAAGAATATATTTAAAATAGAATGTAAGATAAGTGGATTGATATATAATTAGGCACCACCTCCTCGGCTAAAGGTGAAAACCGGGTGAGAAGTTTCATACCGAAATAGACGGCAAATGAAGCTCCAAATAAATACACGCGATATCTTCGAAGTCACGGATGAAAACGGGGTAATAAGTTGTGTCATTAGCACCCCCACAGAATGGAATATAGGGAGATAATAAAAATTAGTTTAATTTGCGTATAAGCAAAACAAAGAAAAGATGCTTTACGTGTACTTAAATCAAAAGTGGATATTTAGCTAATATAAAAATCGACTTTGATAATTCATAAAGATTAACATTGCACTTTTCACCTCTCACGGTAGATAATATAGAGAATATTTGTTTTGCCTAAAAGGAAAATAAACAAATAGATTATACATATATACATCAAAAATTAGATTTACAAGATTTAACAAAGTAAAAAAAGATAAAGTTAAATATAAAAAGTAGAATGGTATTTATATAAAAATGTTCACCACCTCGGTTAAAGGTTGAAACAGGGTAATAAGTAGTGTGATAAGCACCCCACAGAATGAAATATACGGCGATAATATAAAAATGAACAGATAAATTTAATTTGCGCATAAGCAAAACAAGGAGAATATATTCCATACATAAATAAAAAGTGGAAATTCAGCTTAAATTAAAATCGACTTACGATGATAATGTTAATCATTGGTTTTAGAGGTAATATGTAAATAAAATAGAGAGAAAATAAAATGATAAATAACAAATTTCACGCGGCCGTCGTGCCCGCAAGGCTTAGAACTAGCATCCGACTAGAGCTGGATCTATCGGAGATAATCGAGCACTTTTCACCTCTCACGGGTGAAAACGGAGTAATAAGTTAGTGGTATAAATGACCCTCCAGAATGGAATAAAAGGATAATAAATATTAATAGAGAAAAGTTTAATTTTGACATGCATACAGACACATCTGAGAGCATTAATTTAATATATTTAAGTTCGACTGAATGTCCATTGCCATCGAATTATAAAATGGAGATTTTCAATCTACAAGATGTTAACGAAAAAGCATATGGATAAGATTGTTTTGATTTTTGATCCATATGAAATTTTTAACAATTAATTACATATTATGCAAGAGTAATGTTCAGAAACAGTAAATAAAAATGTAAAAAAGTATCCTTTGCGTATAAGGACAACCATAAGCAAAGAAAATAATAAAAATAGAATGGAAGATAACCGAGTGGATTTATATATATTTTATTTATTATTATTGGCAATAGAATTGTAACAGTAATTGTAGAACCTTAAGGGACCCCTTACTCAAGAAGGATTTATTCAATTTATATGGACAGTTCCTTACAAAAGTGCCGCAAGTACTACTAAAATAAAAACAGACGTTCAGAATAGTATTAGGGCATACAGAGGAAGCCATAATTGTTCACAAAAATAAAATTAAAGATATTGAATATGTGTAAATGTTAATAATAAAGAGTAGTTTAGAATGGAATTTAGAGATAATAGAGATGAATAGAGTAAATATTTGTTTTGCGTATAAGCAAAAGAAAGAAAACCACCATCCGACTAGAGTTTGATCTGTCGGATAGGGATTGGAAGTAATTCGAGCACTTTTCACCACTCACGGTAGATAATAAATATAGAAAATATTTGTTTTGCGTATAAGGATCATACTTATGCGATATATATATTTTTTTGGAATGAATATATTTATTAGTGTTTTAAAATGTGTTTATTTTTTTTATTTTTTTTAGTTTATTCGGCGAAAACTGCACGAATTTTGATTCTAATGGCGATCCCAGGGCAAACAATATTCGTATTCATCGCGGATTACTTTTACATGTCGCGAATCACAATCGGGCCTATTTTCGCAGCGACGTACGTCTTAGTGGGGCTCGTACAAGTCATGATCTTATTGTACGTGGCGCATTTATTGATTCACACCATGTGGCGATGGAAGATCGATCCAGACAATTCTGCGATCCCGTATTTGACGGCGCTAGGCGATTTTAGCGGCTCTGGATTACTATTGCTCGCATTTATGTTTCTCAGGTATATTGATCAAGGTTATTCACAAAATAATGCATGAGAAAAAACACGGTCGACTACTGAAGTTGATAGGTTATGTTTCAACTATTTTTTTTATTATTTTTAAGTTATAGTTTTTAGTATATGTATTTTTTTTAAATAGTTTGTATTACGTATTACAATGTACAAAGTGATATTTACAAAGAATTAATGAGCAGAAAATAATATTTATTTTAAAAAAAATTACGTACTTCTTTTTGCAATTTGTTTACTATTAGTTATTATTTTAATGTATTGTATTTTTTATTTTTATTGCGCATAATAAAATTTAGTAAAACCTGTAAAATTGGGCCATTAATGCAGAGTTGCAAGAAAATAAAAGAACAATAATTCCCCAAACGTTGGGAGGTTTTTTTTTCTCAATCTAGGTTAAAGATATCAATTTGGGGTTTCGACCACTTTATACCTCGTCTATTTAACTACATTCACACATTTTTTTCGTACAAAAATATTTGAAACTTTCCTAGATAACGCAGAGAGAATGTCTAGGTCACCACTAAACGGGCGTACTCGTATCTCATGAACGGGTAATCTGAATTTAATTTTAATGCTAGATTCTAAAAGCGTATAAAATTCCCTAAAGCTTAAACCAAAATTTGAAGTAAAAAGTTAATATTTAACAAAATGGCGGCTTTGTGAAAAAAAAAAAAAAAAAAGATAAATTAAATAGTTTCTTGCAACTCAGCATAAATCTACAATATATTTGGTAAGTTCTACACTTGTTAAAGTTGTTTGTTTCGGTAAGTAATGACATTATTTTTAATTTTAATCTCTTGGAAGAAGTCTAAACGGAAATATCGACTTTTTAACCTGCTTAAAATTAAGTATAAGAAAATAAACATTTTTATTTTCTTGGACGAAGTCTAAACGGAAGTATTTTAATTATTACTTTATAATACAAAATCATATAAATTGCAATTGTCAATAAGGCTTCAATTTTGAATTTAAACTGAATAGTAATTAGTAAATAGGCTTTAATTCCTATTAATTAATGAGTTATAACACGAATTCACCTATTGCCAAGGCTTCAATTCGTTTAGAATTGTGAATTATAGAATTGAATTGTGAATTATAGAATTGAATTGTAAATTATGAATTCAATTCCACTAGAAATTAATTTTGCTCAGTTCTGTATGTACCGATATCAAATTACGTTATTTTTTTTTTACTTTTGAATACGAATGTATTATAATCATGAAACGAAATTTCGACGACATTTCCTAATGATTTACAACACTTTTTGTTGTGAATGGATAATGTTATCTTTTTTAATATCGATTTTTTTTTTTTTTAATGACATATTTATCGGGTTTTCTCCTTGAAAATGATGTTCTCTCGAATCGAGTACATAATTATATACCAGGGATGTAAGTGA
This sequence comes from Leistus spinibarbis, assembly GCA_933228885.1. Lineage (NCBI taxonomy): Eukaryota > Metazoa > Arthropoda > Insecta > Coleoptera > Carabidae > Leistus > Leistus spinibarbis. The sequence continues at coordinate 16,067,846 of OW121792.1, read as the reverse complement.
TGGATTAGTTGCATAACGTTAGTTTCATTTTGAAGTTCTGAAGTGTTGTGAAGTCATATTGTTGGTGGATTTATTCATTTAAGTGACTTGTGATCGGTTTTGATTACGTAAACGTATTTTCTTGTTGGGGATTCCCCGATTTGTGGGTATTACGCTTAGCGCTTACTCGGTGGAATTGCGAGTTGTTCTTCCTGGTGCAAAATTAACAATAGTTTGAAACTTTTACTCGAAATATGTTGATTTCGTAAATTATGACTTGTTTCGATGTTTCATTTTTGGACATATACCTTTTTTCTTACTCATGTGCCATTTGCACAAAGTAAAACAAAAAATTATTAATTTGAATTAATTTATTCGTTATGTTCAATTTATTATGACTATTGGATTCATTTTGTAGGCATAAAATAGAGCAAGAGTTATTATTTTAAATTGGTAATTGTTAATTTGATGTTTTAAAACGTTTAAGATTGTTTGTTTTTTTAAGTTCCTTTAATTAGTTTTTTTTTTAAGTTTTGTTTTTCTTTGTTTCTTTTTTGTATTGTATCTTTTTTTTGTTGTGTAAAATATGTTTCAAACAAAACACATACTTTTTTTATAATACATGTTTTTAGTTATTATTTTAAATTGATAATTGTTAATTTGATGTTTAAACGTTTCTTTATTGAACTTTTTATCTGTTTTTTGTTTGTTTGTATTTTTGTTTTTTATTTAGTTTACATTTAGTTTTTTTTTTTTTTAATTGTTTCTTTTCTTGTTGTGTAAAACATGTTTCAAACTTGAACAAAACACATACTTTTTTTATAATACATGTATTTTGCTATTATTTTAAATTGGTAATTGTTAATTTGATGTTTTAAACGTTTTTCTTTTGTTTTTTATTTTGTTTTGAGTTGGTTTTAATTTATTTTTATTTGTTTATCTTAGTTGGTTTTTTTTTTGTTTGTATTGCATCTTTTTTTGGTTGTGTAAAACATGTTTTAAACTTGAACAAAACACATACTTTTTTATAATACATGTATTTTGCTATTATTTTAAATTGGTAGTTGTTAATTTGATGTTTTAAACGTTTTTTAATTGTTCTTATATTCTGTTTTTGGTTTTTTATTTTTTTCTTGGATTTTCATTTTGCTTTTAGTTAGTTTATAATTTAAATTTTAGTTCTTTTTTATTTGGGATTTCTTCATTATTTTTTTTAATTCTTCTTGCTAATTCGTCCTTGAGTATCCCGTAGTTTTTTGCCATTAAGTTTACGTTCTCTCCTCGATTTTCTGGCTCGGTTGCTTTTCGATTACAACTCTGGATTACTGAATTGGATTCTTGTAATTGTAATAAGTCTTCTAGTAGACGCAAATCATCGTTTTGGGATTAGAAGTTTTCAATTTGATTTATTTGATTTTCGTATTGTTAGTTTCTCGGATAAGATTTGTTGTTGCCAATTCGTCCTCGAGTATCTCGTAGTTTTTTGCCAATATGTTTAGGTTCGGGTTTCATTTTTGGCGATTAAATATTGCTGTTTCGTTTTAGCTGGTTTTTCTTTTTCGTAATGAATAGTAAATGAAGTCCTATTGCTTCTATTGTAACAGTTTAAAAACTTGGATTTATATGCGTTGGTGTAATACATTTTTTATTTAGACTTGTTTGGTGAATGGTTTAAATTCGTAACGAGCGATTTCAATTCGTTGTCATCAAATTAGTTTATTTCTGGGGTCGAGTAGACTTCTTGTTGACTCATGGTTGATTTAGTATTATAGTACTTGTACTATGATTGATTATCAAAGTACTACGTACTATAAAACAATCCAGTAGTACATTAAAATACTATAATATTGAGATATTTCCAAAATAATAATAATCTTTCTTTGTAAGTTGTTGAAAAAGTATATTTGGTTGCCAGTTGCACATAAGATGAGATGAGACGAGCACTGATTAATCTTGGTTAGAGTTTAAACATAATTAAGAGTTTCAGAAAGTTTCACATACACTGTTATTAATATATAAACAGCAAACTTGTAATGTGATTTAATATTCACTCAAGTATTAAAATTGTACATACAATTTTTAGTTATTATATGAATTAAAATATGTTGTGGTAAACAAAACTTTAAAGTTTTAGTCACGTTATAAGTTAGAATTTTTTTAAATCAGTAGTATTGCAAGTTGCAGATATTACAGATATACAATATTACTTCAATACTATAGTTTTTGTTGGTCCAAAACAATATTAGCGATGATGCTGCTGGATCGGATAGTTTTGCCCATTACTGTTTTTTTTTTATATGTTTTTTTTTATATGTTTTTTTTTTTTTTTTTTTTGTTCTGCAGGTTGCCTGTTTTACCAGACATTCTTATGCTGGCGCAAGTTATTTAATAAGTGCAATCGTAGATTCGTTACACATAAAATAATCACAGTCTCACGTAATTAAAACGATTTAAATGACAAAACGATCGAAAATTTCCATGATTACAATACGTTACGTACATTCGTATAAAACAAGTTTAAAACGACCCCCCGAGTTTGATACAAACATAAATAAGGATTTAGAAATATTGGCGCATACAAAACTGTACGAGAGCTATCCTGGTAACCATTGCTGCGTTAGCTGTTTAATTATTATTAAACTAAAAACATGATATTGATTGCAATATGTGTACCTTATTTGAAAATATGAATTATATTTGTTGACGATCTCTTGCGTCATAATTAGAAACAAAAATAAAGACACCTTTTTACTAATAAAAGTCCCACTTATGTTGATGAATTGTATTAAAATAAAAGATATTTGTGGTTGCAATTTATTATTACAGCCGTTAATCAATATATTTATTGCATGGCGTGAATAAGTGATAAAAAAAATTAGTTTTTATTCGGGTAATTGAAAATATGGTTTAAAATCACTTACATTCTCAAATCCGTCCAAATCCGGTGTGCGAAACCAAGTAGAACTGAGCGTAGGATTATGGCCCAAAAATTACAGGTTGTATCTGAAAAATAAAACAAAAATAGTATTATAGTAACTAAATTTACAAATTACAATATTTATATTTTCACTTTAGGGTAGAATTATTCACAGATACATATGCAAATACATTCATTTTTAGTCCCTTAAGAAACTTAAGTGTCACATATAGCACTATAAGTGTTAATAATGTAACTAAGCTACATTAAGAAACTCGTAAGTAAACTGAATTTCTTATTCTTCCACCAGTATTAATCTTCCATAAACTTGAACGTTTTAATGGTATTAATAAACCAAGAAAACTGCCTGAATATGGACTAATTTATTTAAAATAAATTTGTAATATTATCTACACAAATTAATTAATAGTCCTTTAAGAAACTTAAGTGTCACATGTGGCACCATAAGTGTTAATAATGTAACTGTGGTACATTAAGAAAATCGTACATAATCTCGAAATTCTCTGTCTTCCACAGTATTAATCTTCCATAAACTTGAACGTTTTAATGGTATAAATAAACCAAAAAAACTGCCTGAATATGGACTAATTTATTTAAAATCAATTTGTAATATTATCTACACAAATTAATTTGTAGTCCTTTAAGAAACTTAAGTGTCACATGTGGCACTATAAGTGTTAATAATGTAACTGTGGTACATTAAAAAAATCGTACATAATCTCGAAATTCTCTGTCTTCCACAGTATTAAACTTCCATAAACTTGAACGTTTTAATAGTATAAATAAACCAAAAAAAACTGCCTGAATATGGACTAATTTATTTAAAATCAATTTGTAATATTATCCACACAAATTAATTTGTAGTCCTTTAAGAAACTTAAGTGTCACATGTGGCACCATAAGTGTTAATAATGTAACTGTGGTACATTAAGAAAATCGTACATAATCTCGAAATTCTCTGTCTTCCACAGTATTAATCTTCCATAAACTTGAACGTTTTAATAGTATAAATAAACCAAAAAAAACTGCCTGAATATGGACTAATTTATTTAAAATCAATTTGTAATATTATCCACACAAATTAATTTGTAGTCCTTTAAGAAACTTAAGTGTCACATGTGGCACCATAAGTGTTAATAATGTAACTGTGGTACATTAAGAAAATCGTACATAATCTCGAAATTCTCTGTCTTCCACAGTATTAATCTTCCATAAACTTGAACGTTTTAATAGTATAAATAAACCAAAAAAAACTGCCTGAATATGGACTAATTTATTTAAAATCAATTTGTAATATTATCCACACAAATTAATTTGTAGTCCTTTAAGAAACTTAAGTGTCACATGTGGCACCATAAGTGTTAATAATGTAACTGTGGTACATTAAGAAAATCGTACATAATCTCGAAATTCTCTGTCTTCCACAGTATTAATCTTCCATAAACTTGAACGTTTTAATAGTATAAATAAACCAAAAAAACTGCCTGAATATGGACTAATTTATTTAAAATTAATTTGTAATATTATCTACACAAATTAATTAATAGTCCTTTAAGAAACTTAAGTGTCACATGTGGCACTATAAGTGTTAATAATGTAACTGTGGTACATTAAGAAAATCGTACATAATCTCGAAATTCTTTGTCTTCCACAGTATTAATCTTCCATAAACTTGAACGTTTTAATGGTATAATTAAACCAAAAAAACTGCCTGAATATGGATTAATTTGAAATATTATTTACACAAATTAATTCATAGTCCTTTAAGAAACTTAAGTGTCACATGTGGCACTATAAGTGTTAATAATGTATCTAAGCTACATTAAGAAACTCGTAAGTAAACAGAATTTCTTATTCTTCCACCAGTATTAATCTTCCATAAACTTGAACATTTTAATGGTATAATTAAACCAAGAAAACTCCCTGAATATGGATTAATTTATTTAAAATCAATTTGAAATATTCAATTGAGATTAAAAACAATTCGCAAGGAATTAGTAAAACTATCATAATGCCGTCTATAAATGTTTGTTGCTCCTACTTAATACTAAGCGTGACTTATATAAATTTTACTAATGAAAAAAATTGAAACAATTATTGAAGCGTTTGATTACGTTCTGGATAGAATGCTAGATACATAATCAAATAGTTTAGAGTATTTATAAAAGTACCTATACTTAATTATTATATAGTGAACTGCAATAGGTACCTAAGATGGATATGGCGGGTGAGAGACTAATATAATTAATTAAACTTACCACCGAAACTATTATTGAAGTATCCTCCACGTCCTCGGAAAACTCTTACAGGAATTGGAATAACATGAAGATTCCCCATTACCGGGACTGAAAAACTATAAAAAAGAAAACATATCTTAATATATTAAATAACTTAACATGTTAATCTTGTAACTGTGCTACATTAAGAACCTCTTAAGTTAACCAAAATTCTTATTCTTCCACAGTATTAATCTACCATAAACTAAAACGTTTTAATGGTATAAATAAACCAAGAAAACTGTTTGAATATGGATTATTTTATTTAAAATAAATAATATCTTTGAAGTAATAGCGTTAAAACGATCAAAAGGAAAACAAAATAAGGCAGAAACCGCAGGTCCCGCCTAATGCGTCAGCCCCTTTAGTATCTACACCATTATAGGTAGAGTATTGTAATCCCTACTATCTAAAATGGCCCGAATACTTGCGCAGAAGCACAATATGTTCGTAATATAAAGAGATTGGACACCCAAAAATAGAATTCCGCTGATACGTTATATTTGAACGCCTTGTTGCGCGAACTAAACATAATACGCTTATCATGGCGCATGAGTAAAACAAAAATTCATATTATAGTTCAATTCGACGTCATATTTAAAATTTGTATGTAAAACCATAAAGATATAAAAAGATTGCACATTAAATCGCGATTTTAAAACATTCAATTATATAAAAGAGTTTAGAATAATTCTAATCTATACTGGGAAAATGATTTACATAAATCAATTTAGGAGAAATATGGATAATTGAGAAAATATATTTATAATTAAAATATTTAAACTAAATATTAATATATATTTATACGTAAATAGTTATAGCACGTATTAAATAATTAGATTTTGATTTGTTTTTGAAATTAGAAAATATATTTACACGTAAATAGTTATAGCAAGAATTAAATAGTTGGATTTTGAAATTAGTAAGTATTTTTACTCAGTATAAATAATTTAGTTGTAATAAAAATTAAATTAAGAAATATAAAAAAAAAAAAAAACTTGTAATTAGAAAAATTTACAAAGAAATGCTCAATTAAAAATTTAATAACTTTAAAGACAATCTATTTTTTTCAGTGTTTGAGTATAAATAATGTAATTGTAATAAATAGACTAGTTTATTAATAATAAATAAATTAAGAAATATAAAAAATAAAAAGAAACTTGAAATTAGAAATAATTCCAAAGATATACGCAAATAAAAATTTATTAATCTTGTTCAAATTGCGTAATAATACGCAAAGAAAAATCAATACATTAAAAATCGCAAATCAAACCAAATTAAAACCATTGAAACTTAAATTTTTCCAAAAAAATTATCAATTAAAAATATATTTTAACTATAAAGACCATTTTTTCAGTGTAAGAGTATAAATAATGTGGTTGTTTATATAATTAAATCATTAATTAATATAAATAAAGTTTCATTTAGACCCAATTAGTAATTAGGTTATCTTAAATTAAAAATAAAAGTAGAAAAAAAAAAAAAGTACAAAAAATCATTAAGCATCTCAAAACATTATTAAAACTCCCTATAAATAACACCACCAAATAAAATTAGCAAACAATTAAATAGTTTCAATGAAAAAGTCGACTTACAATTGTATAAATTGTTCAAGTTGGGCACAAATTCAATTTAAATTCCATAAACACGTAGACACAAAATTAAAAAAGAAAAAACGTTATTAAAAATCTAATAATACGCATAAATAAAATATATAATAAACACAAGTCCTCAACAAGTTCCGGGCGTAGTATGCATGAATGCACATAGCCATAGCAAACATAGCATTAATAAACGAAAAACATTTTAAAAATGCATAAATCTTAAAGTAAAACGCAATTAAAATCATTTCGCATTAATAAACTAAACAATAATGACAAACAATCAAATAATTTTAATTAAAATATGGAATTAACAAATCTTAAAACGCTTCACGAAAAAAAAATTCTTAAAATCTTAATGAAAAATAATTAAACACAAATAATATTAATTCAATTCGTAAATAATTTACCTTCAACCAAACAATTCCATCGCTGAATTGTTTGTAATAATCACTGAATTTAAACAAATCACCGTTAAAATATACTTTAATATTCTCAAAACACTGTTTAAAATCACTAAGTGTTACTAAAAAAATATTCGTAGCCAATCAAATGGTTTTAAATTGCGACTGGTCTTGTTAACAGTTCAAAGTAGAGTGATTTCTCAATGGCAGCTCCCGAGGATTTATACGATCAACCCCCACCACCAAACAAGTGCCTACGTGATTTTACGCTAAGCCAATGAAAAGCCACGATTTTGCCCCTAGCAACCAACATGGCGACGAAGTACTGACTCATGCCACAGTTTTTAGCATTGTTGCCGTTTTAATCAACTATTTCTAGATTCATTTATACGAAAATATCATTTTAAAGCATCTATTTACTTATAACGGCTGTGTGTCTGTTATTAATGCACGATTTGTATAAATCACGGGAAAGAAAATCTATTTTTTTAATTGTAAATTTAACTAAAACTGCTTGTTTTTATTGGCCAAACGACACGAAAAACTTATAAAAGTTACTAGTTAAATTAAAAATAGGTTAATTACTTTTACGCCACATATCGATATTACATGGTAATTGTAGCATGAATTAACAACCTAACAACTAGCATCTAGTTTCTTATAACGGCTGTGTGTCTGTTATTAATGCACGATTTGTATAAATCACGGGAAAGAAAATCTATTTTTTTAAATGTTATTTTAACTAAAACTGCTTGTTTTTATTTGCCAAACGACACGAAAAACTTATAAAAGTTACTAGTTAAATTAAAAATATGTTAATTACTTTTACGCCACATATCGATATTACATGGTAATTGTAGCATGAATTAACAACCTAACAATGCAAATTAATTTACTAAGACTTGCTTAAACTCTAATTAAAGCCGTTTCTGATATTCTAGTTAAGGTATTCCTTACAAAAATAAGTAATGCACGTATCCCGGCTTTATACAAGTCTTAAATTTAAAGTTAGTTCATTTTTCCTTCAACAGTTTTGATTCTACAGCGTTATATATTTCAAAACTATTCCTAGAATTACACAACACGAATGGAATAAATTTCAAGGTTCCTAAGTTTACACATACAATGTCGTTTTTCGTGAAATGTAATAATGTTCGACGTTACAAAATATAACTAATACATTGTTGACTAAATTCTACAAATTAATACAAAATATTGCGTTTTAAGAATGACTCATGACTATGTAGTAACGTTAAGCGTGGTTTAACTATATAGTATTTACTGCTTTATAACTAACTCAATTCATTTATTTAAGTTATTTCAACAATTCGTACTAAATTTGTATTTATTTCTAATTTGAAACAATAATAATAATTAAAAACGGCTTTAATTCATTTACGAAACCATTTAATAATAAGGACGTAAGGCCATTGAATGAATTTACCAGGTGGAATTGAATTTATAATGCACAATTATTTCGATAATTCACAATTAATGGATTTGAAAACGAATTGAAGCCTTTTCGACTATTTGTGTTATAAGTAATTAATTAAAAGCCATTAAACCCTATTTACTAATTACAAATCTGTTATAATTCGAATGGAATTGAAGCCATTGTAACAATTACAATTTTATTAATAAAAAAGAATTAAAACCTGTTTAACAATTACAATTTTTTTATAATTCAAAAGAAATTGAAGCCATTCTGACAATTACAATTTTATTAAAAAAGAATTTAGACCTGTTCATCAATAAGAAATCTTTATATAATTAAATAATTCAAAAGGAATTGAAGCCTTTTACGTGATTTTTATTTTTATTCAAAAGTAATAAAGACCTGTTTATCAATTACAATTCTGTAATAATTCGAAAGAAATTGAAGCCATTGTGACAATTACAATTTTATTAAAAAGGAATAAGACCTGTTTAACAATTACAAACCTTTATATAATTAAATAATTCAAAAGGCATTGAAACCTTTTCGAATATTTGTGTTGTAAGTCAATAATTAAAAATAATTAAACCCTATTTACTAATTACAAATCTATTATAATTCAAAAGCAATTGAAGCTATTGTGGCAGTTACAATTTTATTAAAATGGAATAAAGACCTGTTCATCAATTACAAATCTTAAATATAATTAAATAATTCCAAAGGAATTGAAGCCTTTTAAGAGATTTTAATTTTAATTCAAAAGTAAATAAGACTTGTTTAACAATTACAAATCTATTATAATTCAAAAGGAATTGAAGCCTTTTGTGATTTTTATTATAATTCAAAAGGAATTAAGACCTGTTTATCAATTACAAATCTATTACAGGTCAAAAGGAATTGAAGCCTTTTTTGATAAATACAAGTGTCATTTATGTGAATTTGTGTTATAAGTATTCAATTTCTCTTAAATTAATTCAATTCCAAAGTCATAAATCCTTATTATGAAATATAATTAGTTAATTAATGCTTTTTTAAATCCCTTTGATTTGAATTTCTGCAAAGTTCTAAATTAGAAAGCAATTTAATTATAATTGCATAATTAAAAATACGATAAGAATTATCTAATCCAAAGAACAATAATAAAAGTTAGACATTTAACTCCTACGAATGTCTTTATTGTAAATAAATATAATATCTTTGTATATATAAACGCGTAATTCACAATAATAATACGACAATAATTATATCTTATCCACAGAATAATAATAAAAGTATAAAATTTAATACCTAAGAATTTCTAACTAAACAAAATATTTTTGTTTATATTATTGCGTAATTCATAATAATTCGATAAGAATTATCTTATCATATATAACAATAATAACGCCTAGGAAATTCTATATTGTTACTGAACCAATGAAAATACGAATATAGACAAAACAAAGCATCGGATAACGCGGTTTATTTACGCGATTACAAGATTAATATGTTTGGAGTTAAAAATTATTTTAATAGTCGGTCTCATGTGTCCTCTTATTTAATTTAAATAATATGTATATATATAAAATAAATATTAAATTTTGAACTAAGAAAATGTATATAATCACGAAACAATACGGAAATACACGTTTGACTATCCCTGTATCGATTAATCGACTATTTACGTTTTAATTTCTGTCTGACTGTGTGAGCGCTTAAACTGTTGAAGATTAAATTAAGAAACTAAAAACTAAAAACTTGTACATGGCCCAAAATTTAACCGGTAGTATTGGTTTACTTTTACTATTGTTACAATATTTCGAAAACGGCTTGAATTAGAGAAAAAATTACATTTATATATATATATATATTTATACTGTAAAATCGCTTTTAAAAACAGCTATTTTCGTCATAACGTCCGTCAGTGAACGCCCTAAAGCCAAAACGGTAAAATTTACTAGTAAAATAACCAAAAACATTTTAAAAGTTTAATAAAAAACAAATTAAAATTAAAATATAAAATTAGTCTTTTTTCTGCTTGGTTAAACAATTTATTTTTATTCTAATGTTTAGTAATTAAAGATGTAATTCGGGTTTACAATTGACAGCATTTAAATTTTGCATTTACAAAACCTACACTGTTACAAAAATGTATGTAAAATCCTACAAACTACACGTGATTATTATGTAACTGAGCACAATGTAATATTATACATATAAATGTAAGATTAATTTACTATGTAATATATAGTAGTAAAATGTAAAATATAGACGCATAAATTGTAATTAATATTTTCTCGAATATAATTAACTGTAATTTTATAATGCGCTTTAAAAATATACATTTTCTTAGACAATTGTACTTGCATTAATGTAATAATTACATATCTTTTTGTGTAAGAAATACGTTTTGATTTGATCGGTAAATTTATTTAATAAATAGAAATCCAACATTTTTTACGAATAAATAAAACACTATCTTTCCGTTTTGGCTAGTCCAGTCCTGTTAGATTTGTAAGCTGCGCACAAACACTACTCTACGGCACGCGATTCTCATTGGTCAACATTTAACAAGACAACAAGAGTTGTATTCAGGAAATTTAAAATTAATTAAGTTTGGTTGAAAAAAAAATATAATTTTCTTTTTAACAAAGTAATATACAAAAAATTGTTAACCAAAAGGCTATAATAATAAATTAAAAAAATAAGGCGAACTAAATCGCTCGTATACTTCCAGAGTTATAGGGCCCCAAAATTTAAAACCCCACTTAATACTGCTCATATAAAAATAATTAAAACACTCAAAAATGCTACAATTAATTTAAAGATATTTTATGTCTACAAGATTTTTTCATATTGTCAACCCAAAGGCCATAAAAAATTATTAAATATTATAATCTTGAATTTAAAATATACACTAATTTATTCAAAATATTAACCAAAAGGCCATTATTAAAACCGCTGCTCGCATCGCAGCTTATAAGGCGAGCTGGACGCATAGGTGCGTTGTTTAACTATTTAATATAATCATGATTCAAACTAATCACAATTCAGGGAATAGGATTTAAAAAATCATAATGATAAAGCCTATAATTCACATGGAAAATTTGAAAGTCTCAAACACTAACTTTCCGTTTTGGCTAGTCCACTCCTGTAGTTTTGTTAGCTGCGCACAATCATTACTCTACAAGTCTACGGCGCACGATTCGCATTGGTCAACATACTATACACTATTCTCGTTCCCAAGAAAGGTAACAGGGTTGTATTCATGAAATTTTGCCTGACTACTTCCAAATTAATGAAATAAATGTAAGATTGCTCATTAAGAAAAAATACAATGAATGAATGCAAATTAAGAGTGGCCTGCACTCGAATTTCTATTACGCAGTTTTAATTAAATATATATATATATATATATCCCAAACAGACAAACTTAAAACTTGTATATGGTCTAGATTTTTTATTCTATGCATTTTTGGTTTTTTTATTATAACAATTATAATAAATCTACTGTTTGGTCATAAAATTGGGGCAAATTAAAAATATATTTGAAAACTACTTACATTTTTGATCCATTTAAGAGACTGTATTATTTGCTCGTATGTCCTGTAGAATGGTGGTCAAAAATGCAGCAGGGCTTTAGAGATGTGAATCTAAAAAATAAATAAAGATTCAAAATATATACGCGATGCGAGCAGCTACGCGCTTGCGCATTCAAATTTTAATTTAAAAATAATTGGTTTTAATTATTACAGCCTTTAGGTACATAATTCGTAAAAATGTTATAGATATAAAAAGTCTTACAATTAATTGTAGTTTATTTTGATAAATTTTAAAATGCAAAATTATAATATTTATTATATTATATTAATAGTAGATTTTTTTTAAAAATACTCTAAAATTCAAAATTATAATTAATTATAATCTGTTAGAATATATGTACGTTACATTTATTTATCTCAACTTAACACTGCCGTTAATTAATAATAAATACTGTTTAATTTAAATTGTTAAATTAAAAATATACTTTTTAAAAATTACTTACGATTTAAATCCTCCTTGGTTTAATCCACGAAACCATAACTTAGAATAATACGCAACAGAGTGGCCCACATATTTCAGGAAACTTGCATCAAAGACCTAAAAAAAAAAGAAAAAAGAATTAAAATTAAAATAACTAAATATACTAATATTAATATATATATATATATATATATATATATATATATTATCGTGTAAAATTACATATAAACGCGTATATGTACGCGTTAACCCATTATTTATATGTTGTACCCATGGTTACCACATTTACAAAATCGTTTCGTTATAATTACGGCCACGAATATCAAAATTTGAAACAAAACTAAACTATAATTTGACAATATATGCGCATATATTATATATTTAGATTGCGTTCCGGATAGAACGCTAGATACTTATAAGCCTGGGTTTTTATTAAAATGTACATTATTATTATTATAATTGTAAATGAATTAGATTCTGTATATGATATGGGCGCATGGTGCACGCTAGATACATATACGCCTGGTTACTTATTAATATGTACATTATTATAACTGTAAATTGATTAGATTCTGTATATGATATGGGCGCATGGTGTTCACGAGTACATAGACAACCTAAGTTGGGCATGGCGCGTGAGAAACTAATAAAATTGTATTATTAAACTTACATCTGATAATGTTGGAATGAATAGTCTTGGAAAACCCACAACTTTGATAATTGGAAATCTAGAAACATAAAAAACATATATATTAATATATTAAATAAATAGACGTTTTAATTTTAAAACTAGTTTAATAAACAATATCATTGAAATAATTGTACTATGAAAAAAAAACAACTTGCATTTATAGTTTAATAAATCCTTATTTGAGTATTTCTTTGGAAAAATGTCCAATTTCAAGAATTATCTTTTTTTGATATTGCTCAATTTATTTATTATTAATAAACTAGTCTGTTTATGTCGAAACTCATTTCAAAAAACTCCCTAAATAGATTATAAGGCAAGCTGAAGACATTGGTGCCTGCATCTATGGTTTTTATATTCATTTTTAACCCAATTGCTATTACTTTAAGTATTAAATCATTAAATGTGTGTAGTAGATTATTAAATATTTTATAGCCCCTGGGCCCACAATTTGAAAAAACTTTACAACTTTAAAATATCTTAGAATAAATAACAAAAAATTCATATATTTTTTAAAATTGATTAAGGGCAATATTTAGTAGGGCCCCAAATTTTGGGGCCCTATAACTCTGGACATGTACAAACGATTGGATTTAAAATGCGACAGGAACTTTTTGGGTACCCAAATTGCATGTATACCAAATTTCAGTTAAATCGGTTCGGTACTTTCAGTTGCAGCCACAATCTAATCTAACGTTACGAAATTGTTTCTGATCCGAGCATGTTACAGACACACAACGAAACACTGCTACTAAACAGCTAAATACTGTATCTGTGACCTTGCGGTAATAGTTCTGTTTACTCATAATAATCCAGAAAAGGAATACATTGTATTACAAATAAATTTAAAATATAATAATCCAGAAAAGGAATACATTGTATTACAAATAAATTTAATACATAATAATGCAGAAAAGTAATACATTAAATTGTAATACAAATAAATTTAATACATAATTGTATTACTAATACAAAATAATAATAATAAACTTTGAAGTAATTGCGTTATTAAATGAATTAAAGTATTAATAGGATGAATCCACAGAATACGTAAGTTACCGCAGGTATCCCCTTTACCTGTAGCCTCCCATAAAACCCCCCACTATAACCGCACAGTATGCTCACCGCCAAGACAATACCTTTATAGGTAGAGCATTGTAATCCCCACCACTTGAAACGACGCAAATAATTGCGCAGAAGTATAACAATGTGTTCGTAAAAAATGACCCTGGATATCCTGCAATTAAACGCACGCTGATTCGCTAAATTCCTGCGCCTTGTTGCGCGAACTAACCAAAATACGCCCATCACGTTACAGGATATAAATTCAATTGGACATTAATTTAAATTTGATTACAAGATTAAAAATAACCGATAAAATCATCAATAAACTTCTTCAAAATCGTCAATATATGGTAAAAAAAAAAGCATGTTTTTTAATGAATTTTTTTCTCTGGTTAGGATAAAGGTATCAATTTGAAATTTGGGTTACGTTATTACTTGTCTTTTTACTACATTAATAAATTTTTTTCGTACAAAAATATACGAAACTCTCCTAGTTAACGTGGAGAGTATGACTAGGTCATCACTAAACGGGCGGACTCGTATCTCATCAACGGGTCATCCGAATTTAATTTTAATGCCAGATTCTAAAAGCGTATAAAATTCTCTACAACTTAAACCAACATTTGGTTTAAAAAGTTAATATTTAACAAAATGGCGGCTATGTAAAAAAAAAAAGCTTTTTTTTTTGTTACTTTAGGGCTCTATAAGTAATAGTTATTTATAAAAATGGTATAAGGTGCAAAAAATAGTATTCGCTTTTATTTAAAATAAACAAGCTTAGACCCAAAGCACCTATGCGTCCAGCTCGCCTTATAAGTAATATATGCGATGCGAGCAGCAACTATTATGGCCTTAACTCATCAACGGGTCATCTGAATTTAATTTTAATGCTAGATTCTAAAAGCGTATAAAATTCTCTGAAACTTATATTAACATTTGGTGTAAAAAGTTAATATTTAACAAAATGGCGGCTATGTAAAGAAAAAAGCTTTTTTTGTTGTTACTTTAGGGCGCTATAAGTAATAATTATTTATAAAAATGTATGCATATTGTTAGTATAAGGTGCAAAAAATAGTTTTCGCAATTATTTAAAATAAACAATCTTAGGTCCAAAGCACCTATGCGTCCAGCTCGCCTTATAAATAATATATGCGATGCGAGCAGCAACTATTATGGCCCTAACTCATCAACGGGTCATCGGAATTTAATTTTAATGCTAGATTCTAAAAGCTAATAAAATTCTCTGAAACTTATATTAACATTTGGTGTAAAAAGTTAATATTTAACAAAATGGCGGCTGTGTAAAGAAAAAAGCTTTTTTTGTTGTTACTTTAGGGCGCTATAAGTAATAGTAATTTATAAAAATGTTTGCATATTGTTGGTATAAGGTACAAAAAATAGTTTTCGCTAATATTTAAAATAAACAAGCTTAGGTCCAAAGCACCTATGCGTTCAGCTCGCCTTATAAGTAATATATGCGATGCGAGCAGCGTTATTTAACTATTATGGCCTTATTTTTGATTGATAATTCTAAAATGCCGATTTTTTTAATAATAATAATAAAAAAAAGTTCGGTTATTTGTTTGAAAAAGTGTAATAATTCTACAGTTTTCTGTTTAATTATATTTTAAGCAACGCAAAACTAGTGGAATTAATTATTAAATTTTAGAAAAATTCTAGAACGGCGATTTTATTAATAATAATAAAAATTCTTCAGTTATAGGTTTGAAATCGTATAAAATTTTTACAGTTTTCTGTATAATCATATTTTATGCAACACAAAACTAGTGGAGATAAATATTAAATTTTAGATAAATTCTAAAACGCCGATTTTATTAATAATAATAATAAAAATTGTTGGGTCTTTGGTTTGAAAACGTGTAATAATTTTACAGTTTTCTGTTTATTTATATTTTATGAAACACAAAACTAGTGGAATTAATTATTAAATTTTAGATAAATTCTAAAATGCCGATGTATATTTAATATTTTTTTATGGCCCTTGAGTTAACAATATGAAAATATCTTGTAAATATAAAATATCTTAGAATTATTATTAGAATTTTCGGGTGTTTAAATTATTTTTATAATGGCAGTATTAAGGGGGGCTCCAAATTTTAGGGCCCTATAACTCGGGAAGTATACAGGCGATTAAATTTAAACTGCTAGAGGATTTAAATGGGATATTAAATAATATATATAGCAAATTTGGTGTGAATCGGTCCAGTACCTTCAGAGGGGTAGAAGGCACAAATTTGGTTTTACGAGCGGACGACTAAGAACCAGTTAAATATATATATTTTTATATTATATTATGCATTTTTTGTTCTGAAAATGCTACAGACATACGACCGAAAGCTTTAGCTTTTTCGGTACTTCGTACGGCGAGCTAAAAATACATTATGTCGACCCAAAGCTTGTAATGTTCCATAATGTGTGGAAATAATTGATAAAATCGTCAACAAGTTTCTTAAAGTCGTCAAGAATAGTTGAAAACCAAATAATTTCAATAAAAAATAATACTAACGTGCTTAATTATATCACAGGCAGCCATCTTGCACAAAATTCACATTTAAATTACGTAAAACACGTACTCAGAATTATAAAATCGTATTTAAAACGCGAACTAAGTCAATTAAATTAATATTCCGATTTAAATTCAATGTAATATTTAATTAGATTGAACCAAAGTTCCCATCATGTTCAGAAAATTGGCGAAAGTCCGACGCCATATTGAACACGAATTACGCAACACGAAAAAACACGGTAAATTATATACAAATTTTAAATAAAACTCACGAAACATTGTTTAAAATCACTTATTATTATTAAACTTCACAATTGGTGCAAGCGATCAAATTATTTTTGTAAAATGTAGATTTTACGCGAGTTTTATTTTAGAACTTGTTCCGTTAATGGTTGATAAAAGACTGAAATCTACCCAGAAACAGGTTGATGAGCAAATAATACCTCCCTCCACAAAATATATATATACGTCACTATTTTGTTTAGCCAATAAAAGCAACGCATAAGCGATTTAATCCCTTATAAACCGATTTAGTTGTAAATTTGACTCATGCCACCGTTTTTCGCGCGTTTTTCAAAGTTATATCCTTCATTATTGCGAATTATATTCAGGGTACAATTAAAACAATTTTTATTTTCAAGTTATAAATTTAACTCCTGATTTAAACGTGTACATTTTATTAATTTATTAATTTTATACTTTATTTTACTTAATATATAAAAGATAATAGTATATAATCACAAAATGCACAAATTTTAAATAAAAATATTTGTTTTAATGGCCCCTGAATTTAATTTTTGAATAGACGTCCGTGTGTCGGTGTGTGAACGCTCTACAGACTATACAATTAAATATAAAAATAAAATGTATTTAAAAAGAAAATTAAAATTATAATTAATTTAATAATTTTTTCTGGCCTTTGGGTTAACAATATGAAAAAATCTTATAGATATAAAATATCTTAGAATTATTAGTAGAATTTTTGGTGTTTTAATTATTTTTATAAGGGCAGTATTAATATATTTTAAAATTTTAAATAACATTATTTAATAATTTTCTTTGGGCCTTGGGTTAACAATATGAAAAAATCTTGTAGACATAAAATATCTTAGAATTATTAGTAGAATTTTTGGGTGTTTTAATTATTTTTATACGGACAGTATTAATTTATGTTTGTACAATTTCAGATGTAATCAATTTTCTTAATGTGTCATAATTGAAAATCAAAATAAAGCTATAAAAAAATGACATTTTAAACTAACAACTAACAATTAACTAATAGCAATAACCGCCTACGCTACTGACTCGTAATAAGAAAACAAATAATTAAATATAAATTGAATAATCTAGACTTTCTTATACGCAGTTTTCATTATACATAATAATAATTTATAATTTTATGTATCTACTTAAATCGCATATCTAAAAAAACAAACTTAGATACAACTATGCGTCCAGCTTGCCTTATAAATAATATATGCGATGCGAACAGCAGTATTTAATTATTATAACAATTTGAAAAAATGTTATAGATATATATATAAAAGCATATTTTAAAATTCAATATTTTTTTACGGCCTTTGTGTAAACAATATGAAAAAATCTTGTAGAGATAAAATGTTTTAGAATTTTTAGTAGAATTTTTTGGTATTTTAATTATTTTTATAAGGGCAGTATTAAGGGGGGCTCCAAATTTTGGGGCCCTATAACTCGGGAAGTATACAAGCGATTGGATTTAAACTGCGAATGGATTCAAATGGGATGTTAAATAATATATATACCAAATTTGGTGTGAATCGGTCCAGTACCTTCAGAGGAGTAGAAATAGTCACAATTCGTCCTTATATACATTCGTATAAGAAAGTAAAAAGCAATATTGTTTTAATAATTACCTTGAAATCTAACAGAATTATCTTATCACTGTCGTTAACAAATAAATATTGCTAATGCATGGTGAGAATAAGCTACGAAAATGTTTTTTTTTCTCGATTAAATATCGTTAGATACAAAATAAAAATATGTTTGAAAACTACTTACATTTTAGAACCTTCTAAGGGAGACAGACTATATTATTTGATGGTATGTCCTGTAGAATGGTGGTCCAATATGTAGCAGGGTGAATCTAAAAAATATTTCAAACTCCTAAAAAGGGCATTTTCCAAGAATCTCAATTTTTTTTTAATTCATTATAATTTTAAAAAAATCTATAACTTACCTTTGGTCAAAACTAGTCAATACGAAATGTAGAAATTCAATCGAAAAAGTCTCTTAAACTAAAATACAGAAGAAAAAAACATATTAATTTAAGTAATTAATTAATTAATTGCATAATTGCACAAGTTAAATAAACAATAATAAGTAATTCATTGCGATTTTTGATCGATAAAGCAATTTTAGGAATAGATTGAGAAAAAACAAGCTTAGATCTAACGCACCTATGCGTCCAGCTCGCCTTTTGTATAGAATCAGCAAAAAACTAGTAGCGAGCATAATAAAAACGAAGATTGTAATGCTATCTATTGCTGGCTAGATTAGTTAATCTATTCAACAATATTATTAACATTTATTAGTATTTTTGCGCTTAAAATCCGTTTATTTCTGTTCAAACAAACAAGAAATTTAAAATAAATTACTCGGAGCTGAACCGAAAAACGAAAAAATAAAAAACATTATATTTTCCGAAACTGAAAACCGAACTAATATATATATATATATATATATATATATATTTTTTTTTTAATTGAATTGAAACGAAAAACGTTTTTTCCTCAATCTATTCCCTTTGCAAATTCAAAAATTTGCTTTTATCGATGAAAGAATCACATTAATTACTAAATTAGTCTTAAATAAGCATAAATAATAATAAGTAATTACAGTATTAAACGATTAAGTGATTACAGGTGTAAGAATTGTTTCAGACAACAAAATATGTCAGCCACCCTAGGTATCCCCCTAAACTGCTATAAGTAAAGTAATACGTTAATCCCCCGTTAAGTTAACACCCTAACTTAACTATAAATAGCATTTTTACCGCCAGGATCATCCCCTAATGCGTAGGGGAAGAACCTTGTTATCCCCGCCACCTAAAATGGCACAAGGACCTGCGCAAAAGCACTTAATGTGTTCGGAAAATAACTCCCTTAAATAGGGATTAGGGTGAAGCGAGAAATACAAACCCTTTATGGTGTGCGCTAAATAAAATACGCCCATCATGAGAATTCATCATTAAATAAATTAAACAAGCATAGGTACAACGCACCTATAATATAATAAGTAAAAGAATTGAAAAAAAGTACCATTTAGTGTTACACCAATATGATTGTGAGGTTAAAGCTCCATAATATAAACAAATAATCGATAAAATCATGAATAAATTACTCAAAACTTTATTTAAAACCCTTAGGAACCACATAACTAAATAATAATAGCAAACAATTAAATAATTTTAATAAAAAAGCTGACTTACGATTCACGAAAGTATTACGTAGTTGTACAGGCAGCCATCTTGAACAAATTGATCAAGTTGGACGCTAATTACATTTAAATTACATAAAGCAATTACCTAGAATTAAAGAAACGTAATTGTAAATCAAATAATGGTAATTAATTTAATATTTTGATTAAAATACAGTTAATATATTTAATTTAAATGAAGCAAAGCTTTCATTTAGTTCCGGAAGTACTGCGCATGAACGGGTTTAGCCATATTGGTGTAATTGTGCAAGTTCGACGCCATCTTGGACGCTAATTACGTATCACAGTTTTTTTTTAAATTATAACGCTATAAGACAATTAAAACTAGAATTTAGTTAAATAAAAGCACTATTTAATACAATTAAATCAATTTGTAATTAGTATATCTTGAATTGAATTGAATTTAATGTTGTTCTGGGGATAATATGATGCAAGGTTACGCCCCAAAATGTATACAATTATCGATAAAATCTTTGAAAAATGGCACAAAACACTATTTCAAGTCCTAAAATACATAATTATAGCAAATAATTAAATAAATTTAATAAAATTTTAGACTTACTGCACAATTTTCAATATTTAACTACACTTGTTGCTTATTAGAAGTCACTTTTCAGAAAGGCCCATTTGCAGGACTCCAGAAAAAACCACGGAAGGCATTCCCCTCCACAAAAAATATATTGCGTCATTTTTTGTCAACCAATGAAAATAATGAACCCTTTCCTAATCACTTATACATACACTGTTAAAAATCAAACGGCATTTTGCAAATTTTAACTTAATGCTGTATTCACAGCAACAAAATGAACACAATTAATTTAAATTATTTGTTATAAAATAGCAATTTCTAAGCTTAATTACTAAATACAACTTAATTCATTAACAAACACAGGCACCAATGCATACTGCTCGAATAATCCGATCTATAGATCTAAAAATGATAAATAATTTAATAAAGTATATTTTTGATTTTTACTTTCTTGGATTTCAATACAATGTAAACTTAAATGGTTTTAATCGTATTTTATATTAATTTTAGATACCTTAAAAAATATTTTCCCTACAAAATAATAAGAATTATTATAATAAACAAAATAACAATTTAATTAATTGTTCTTTTACTATTGTATTTATATAATTATCAATATAAAATTGATATTTTTATGTTCCGTATGTATCTATATATATAAGTGGGGCCTAACGACGTCCCTGATTCTCCCCGCTCAAAAACAATACATTTTTCGGGTTTTAATTACCCTAAAGTTATATTTAAATCTAATCAATTCTCATGTTTCTTAATAATATTTATATATTAATTGTATTAAATTATATCAAACATGATTACAAGCACCTATGCCTTCAGTTCGCCTAATAAGAAATATACGCGACGCAATAAAATTTTAAATTAAAAAATAATTGTTTAATTACTATATAAATAAATTATTTATTTTAAACTGCCTAAAAAAATGATACAGGTTTCTTTATTTCTATCGGGAAAGCATTTATAGTGCAACTAAGATTGTAATTTGGATAAAAAGTAACGGATCTCAGACATAGATGTCGATTCCGCTTGTGTTTGAGGCTCAAAACTATTAATATATAATTTTTAATTACCCAGAGATGTCACCACTTATTATTTATTAAAAAAATCTGCTGTTTATATAATTTAAATGTACTGTAAAAATATTTATTTTTAAAACTGATTAGCATAAGAGAGTTTTAAAATAGAGAATCAAGCAAAATTACGAATGACCTAAAGCGAGAACGACCTGAAAAGAAAATAAGAATCACCAAAACAGCGAATTAAACCCACCATAATTTTATTTTAACTACACATTTTAACTTAGATGCTCGATTATCGATCCCAAATCATGTTTATATTTTATATTAATTATTAACTTTAAATTATTAAAAATAATTCAAATAAGTTTTAAACATATGTTTTTTTATTTACAGTGACAACTAAAAAACGATCAATATTATTACTTACCAATGAGATGTTCTATTTGGGAAACAGTGGCTACCAAAAGTTGTAGAAGTAATTACAGTTGAGTGTAATTAACCAATTAGTATAATTGATACATTTTTTGTATTATATTTACTGGGCTTTGAATCGTAATTTTTATCGATTCCGTTTTGGTTCCGGTTCAATTAAAAAATATTTATATTGCAGTTCGATTCCTGTAGAAATATTAGTTTTCAATTCAACTCTAAGTTATTAATTTAAAAAAAAAAAAGTCGTAATTAACCGAACAAAAGTTCCGGTTCGAAGCCCTGTTAAATTTTATCTACTAATCAATGAATTGTACGTATATATGTACTATCTTTTATAAAATATACTTTTGTTTATTGCGTTTTATAATTAACTATTTATTTATTCAAAAATTTCATTATTAATAGTTTTAGAATAAACAATATTAAATTTGGGAAAATTTCTTATCAAACTTTGCGATTTTTTTACCACCAAACCATCAACGATAAAAATTTGAAATTTATAGGATCAAACAGACAATTATTTGTTTATCTTGTCGTAAATTTTCAAGTTGACTGATTTAAAATTACTCCGCTGACGACGTAATAAAAAAAAGGGTGAAAATGTTCGATTTTCGCAAAAACGTTAAAGGTTTACATTATTGCTGCTTCACATTTCATATACTTTAGTAGTATTACCTTTTACCAACAACAATTAATGCAAATTGAGAAACAACTTTAATTACAAGGTATATTACATAGAAATGTTACATACGGCTTAAGTTAAGTATGACAAAAAAAAACTTTAATTAACAAAAATTTAGAAAGAAACAATAGTTATTAAGTATATAACATACAAATGTTTCATACGGCTTAACTTAAGTAAGAAAAGGTTATTAATGACGTTCGTCCGCTTCCTCATCGGTTAACATTTCAAATTCCTCGCCAGTGAATTCCCTGGGGTGACTGTAATCGTAGCTGGGACAAAAGTGGGGTGGTTCGACTAACATATTACGATATTCGCGCGACGAAAGGATATCAGTGGCGCTAACAGCTCTTGGGCCGGTGTGGTCAACTGCCCTGAAACAATCAAATCAACAGAATGTATCTTACACTGAGAAAAGCATTTACAATTAAATTAATTCCTTATTTAAAGACAGCCAAATCAATAAAGCCACTCCAGCTATGTATTCACAGCGAACCAAATAGTAATTAAGTTCTAATAATTACTTGTAATTTTTAGGCTTAATTACTAATTTTATCACTGTGAATACACTTTAAAACCAACTGAAATTATTATTACTTGTAAATTCTAAGCTCAATTACTAATTGTTTCGCTGTGAATACACTTTACAACAAACTGGAATTAAAACTTGTAATTTTTTCGCTTAATTACTTATTGTTTCGCTGTGAATACACTTTAAAACCAACTGGAATTAAAACTTGTAATTTCTAGACTTAATTACAAATTGTTTCGCTGTGAATACACTTTAAAATCAACTGGAATTAAAAATTGTTCACAGCTAAAGTAATACTAATTAAGCTTAGAAATAGTAATAATTCAAGTTTGTTGCATGACATACAAAGTTCACAGCAACAAATTATGTTAATTTTGTTGCTTGAAATGTTAGCATTTCTTATCATAATACAAACTAGATTATTATTTGTAATATTCTAATCTTAATTACTATTTGGTTACAAATAATAAACTAGTTTGTATTATGAAAAGTAATGCTAACATTTCAAGCAACAAAATGAAAACAATGTATGATAAATTTGCTGTGAATGTTATCTTTGTATGTCATACTACGAACTGGCATTATTACTTATAATTTCTAAGCTTAATTACTATTTCTTTAGCTGTGAACAATCCTTTATTACTTGTAGTTTTCTAATCTTAATTACTATTTGGTTTGCTTTAGGCTCAATATGTAATTGACTGATGTTTTAATACAAAAATGTCATAAATAAATATTTATCGCGGGCCCTAAGCACGGTTTTAATGTGCTTATGTATTAAGTGCAACCCTGGGTTCAGCACAAAAGTAATTGCGATTGCAAATAATAGACGAATATTTTCAGAAGCTACCAATTCAATTTTAAGCATAATAATAATAAAACAGATACTTACGGTAGAATAAATACTTTTTTCATGGCTCTCTTCGTCTCGGCGGATTGCCGTTTTTGTAAGTCCTTCTGGTACACGTACCAATTTCGCAACAGACTGGGGCAAATAGTCGTAATTAAAAAAGTAATGCATACTACCAAAATTACCTTTGCTAAGGTAACCATCGCGTCAATTAGATTGCAAGACTGCTAAAACATAAACATATATTGTAAACTATAATATTTAAATAAATCATGTATTAACTTACGCAGGTTTCATTTACATGAGACATTTTTGCAATTATTAATAACGTAACACTTTTAAATGTTGCAGTCGCAGCAAAGAACAAAAGATAACTAACAATTCCCACTCCACCTTTCAGCTAAAACACAACAAGATTTGACAAACTATCAGCAATAAAGCCGGCAACAATGCCATTAACTCGCCGTATTTATATAGAAATTAGAAAACATTTCTTTAACCACTGGTGTTTAAAAAAGACAACCGTTATATAATCACTGCATTTTTGAAAAATACTGTAATATTCTACCAAAAGAACTAAGGTGTTTTATGTTTTTAACAGTTTTCTAATAAAATTTATAAAACTGCAATACATTTAAGTTAAGCTGGTTGCGTACACATAAGCGATATATATATATATATATATATATATATATATATATATATATATATATATATATGTATATATATATATATATATATATATATATATATATATATATATATATATATATATATATATATATATATATATATATATATATTTCCAAGATATTTTGTATCTTCAAAATTCTTTATATTGTGAACACAAAGGTCATTAAAAATTATTAAAAATATTGTAGACACCAATTAATTTTAGAATAATTTTTTTTAATATTTTCAATTTTTATTTATTTAATATATATAGAAAGGGCTGTACATTTTGGGGCCCTATAACTACGGAAATATAAGTGCGATTGGATTTAAAGCAATAACAAGCTTATATCGAACGCACCTATGCATCCAGCTCGCCTTATAATTAATATATGCGATGCGAGCAGCGGTATTTAATTATTATAGCCTTTTGGTTAACAATTTGAAATAAATATATATATAAAAAGAAAATTGAATACAACTTTTTTGTAGGATATTTTAATGAAAACTATTTTTAATGTATATTTTGAAATACAAAATTATATTTAATAATTTTTTATGGCCTTTGGGTTAACAATATGAAAAAATCTTGTAGATATATAATATCTTAGAATTACTAGTAGAATTTTTGGGTATTTTAATTATTTTTATAAGGGCAGTATTTAGTGCATTTTCTATAAATCAAAATTATATTTAATAATTTATTATGGCCTTTGGGTTAACAATATGACAAAATCTTGTAGATATAAAATATCTTAGAATTTTTAGTAAAATTTTTAAATGTTTTAATTATGTTTGTAAGGGCAGTATTAAGAGGGGCTCTAAATTTTGGGGGCCTATAACTCGGTAAGTATACGAGCGATTTGATTGAAACTACGAGCAGCTTCAAATGGGATGCTAAATAATATGTGTACCAAATTTGGTGTGAATCGGTAGAGGGGTAAAGGGCACAAATTTGGTCTTACGAGCGAGCGACGACTAACATCCAAGTATATAAGTTATATATATTTTTGGATTCAGGGCGACAAGACGAACACTTTTTGTTAAAGAAATGTTTTGATCCGACCGGCTTGTGTAATATTTTATTTCCTTGTTTTTTGCGCTCGTTTTGAATCCTTTTTGCATAAATTAATATGTGTGTTTACATTTGACCGCGATTATTTTGTTAACGGTGGCTATGATACGTCCCAACAGGATCCAACGCAACTTACTTACACTTTCTCTTTTCTTCATTTCGTATGTAGATCGTCAACAGACGATACTTTCTTCGACAAGTTAAGTCACTTATTGTCAGTGCGGGTTTCGGCAAGTTGTATATTTCATTATTTCACATTTGTTTTAATTCTGGCCGTTCGCATTTGGGATTAAATGGATTTATTATGGATTTTTGTGGTTTTTGGTAAGTTTATTGATTGGTTTTTGGGTATTTGAAGGGGCCAGGTATATCTTAGGCGGTATATCATAACTGTATTGGTCCGCTAACGCAATTAGTAATGTGTGAAACAAAGTAAGAATAATACAAATTGGTCCTTTTCTATTCGTAAAGTAATATGTGTTGGATACAGTAATTTGTAACTATATAATTCCAAAATGTATTCAGTAAAACAAATATTTGGGAATTGAATACTTTTGTGATCATAATTCTAATATAATTAAATTTAAAATTTGTTTAAAGTTACCCCGATTGTTGACAATTACTTTTTGTTGTACTGATTATACAAAATGTATTAAAAAATAAAGATTTTCATACATTTTGTAGAGCTTAAATTTGTATATATTTTAATAACAATTTAATTTTAAAGAATACAATTGTAGAATATTCTAAAAATAGCCAATGAAAGTGAAATGAAAATATAAAACGTATTGTTCTGTATAAGGCGTATTTGTATTATTTAAAATTACATTTAAACTATTAATGTTATTTATAACAACAATTGCCAATGAATTTATTACAATTAGAAATTGCCGATAAGTGATAAGTGAAACTCTATATACACAATTTTATTGTTCTTATTTTTAATAATACATTTAGTATTACTAATAAGTAATTGCAATAAAACTTTGGCTTGTTGGGGATTTCCGTGACATCATATATGTCCAAATTATTTCTACGAATAATTTAAAAAATGAAAGTTTCTTTAGAGTTCACAATAATTTGTTCAATTTTTGAACGAAATCCATTTTATTTATACTTTTATATTAATAATTGGTAACTACAATAAATAAAATTAGGGCTGGTTGATTTTCAAATTTTGAATTAAGACGATTTATTAATTGAACACGAATTAAAAAATGAAAAACTAGATTTAAAATCGAAAAAATCGGTTATATAAAAAGAAAAACAGTTGTAAATCGAGATTTAGTTTAGACATCGATTTTTTAAAATGTTGAAACGATTTTAATCCAAATTCTGATTAGAATATATATAAAATTTGTTTAATTTCAGGTGGACATTTATTATTATTAAATAATGTAAAAGCAATAAGCGAAATTGAAAATGGTAAATTTGTAACGCCATTTAATGATACAAATGACGAATATTCCGATAATTTGCCTCGACAATTTTATATTTCGAGCCAAAAAGGCGATAACATCGCCGCTAAAGGTTGTACAACAAGTGATGGAACTCTTGGGTAAGTTTTATTATTTTTATTAAATTACGTTATTATTGAACTACTCGACCGATTTGCTTGTATTTTATTTTAAATGAAAGGAAATACAATTTGTTGCACTTTATACTAACAATAAGCTTATATATTTTATAAATAACTATTATTTATAGCGCCCTAAAGTAAAAGCAAAAAACGTATTTTTTCAAACAGCCGCCATTTTGCTAAATATTAACATATTACCCCAAATATGAATTTAAACTGCAGAGAATTCTATACTCTTTTAGAATCTATCATTAAAATTTGATTTAAATGACCCGTTGATGAGATACGAGTTCGCCCGTTTAGTGGTAACCTAATCATACATTCCCCGTTATCTAAGAAAGTTTCATATATTTTTGTACAAAAAAAATGTTTTAATGTAGTAAAACGACGAATAATAAAGTGGCTTAAACCTCAAATGGATACCTTTATTTTAATCTGAGAAAAAAATTCATAAACAACATGCTTTTTTTTAGGCAAAAAATTGTAATAAAATTGACCATTTATTTCCATTTATTTTAGACAATGTAAAGATTTGGGCGAATGTCCTCAACTACTATTAAATTTGGACATCCTGCGACAGTCGTTCTGTTTCAAAAGTCTTTTTATACCTGGAGTTTGTTGTCCAGTTACAACAAGTCTTCAAACAACAACAAGACGAACTATCTTAAGGCCTGTGTCTGCTTCTTACACGTCGACAACAACTACAACAACGACAACAACAACAAAAAAGCCTAGGGTAACAACACAGAGAGTAAAAACAACAACTTCAACCACGCAACGGCCCCCGATCTTCACTTATTCCCCTCCTGTGGTCGACGCTTATGGTAAGCCTACTTAAACGTAAAAGTATTGGCGGTGTTTGAAAATTCAAAACTCCAAAACAAATTTTTACATCTCAAAACAGCTTTAAACATCTCCAAAACATCCTTAAATATCTCTAAAACAGCTTTCAACAAATTCAAATCAATATTTATCATTTCTAAAACAGCTTTTCACAACTGTAAATCATTTTTGAACAACTCAAAAACATTTTATTACTCATTTTGTTTATTTAAAAGAAGTTTTAAATATGTTTTGAGATGTTAAAGATTTTGAGCTTTTGAAAGGTATTTTGGTGATTTTGAAGTACGTTTATGAGCACATCCGTCAGTTTTTTATTATTATTAGCTTATGTATTTGATTTTTAACAGAATGTGGTCTACCGGAAGTTGAAAGTTCGCGTGTGGTCGGTGGTGTAAAATCTAAACCTGGCCATTGGCCCTGGATGGCCGCAATTTATTTGCACGGACCTCGAGGAGTTGAATTTTGGTGTGGCGGTTCTTTGATAACGCCAAAACATATTTTAACAGCAGCCCATTGTACCAGAGATGGAAAACAAAGGACGTTAGTACTTTCTATGACTTATTAAACATATTCCTATACTGTTAAACATATACATAAGATGTTTTGAATTGAAAATTTGCATATTTTGAAAAAGTTGTTTCAACAATATAATATGCTATTTTCAAAAGTGATTTCTAGTAATTGGGCCATCTTTATAGAAAAACTTATTGAATAAAAGTTGCTGAAAATTTGAATACCTTTATTTTTTATATGAATAACTTTTTCTGTAATTCGTGTCGTTTACGAGATATTTGCAAAATGATAAAATTATTCACTTTTTGTTGTTTTTTGAGTATCTCGTAAACGACACGAATTACAGAAAACATTACTCTTATAAAAGTTAAAGGCAATAAAATTTGCAACAACTTTTGTTTCAATTATTTTTTTGTGAAAATTACACAATTACTAAAAATCACTTTTCAAAATAGCTATATTATATTTATACTCGAATAAGATCTATTTATATTAAAGAAAATTTATTTGTGACAACAAATATAGTATTTTTTAATATAACTTTACATTGGTTTAGCTGTATTTAAATATAGCATTTATTTAATATAACTTTACATTGGTTTAGCTGTATTTAAATATAGCATTTATTTAATTTAGCTTTACATTGGTTTAGCTGTATTTAAATTTAGCATTTATTTAATATAACTTTACATTGGCTTAGCTGTATTTAAATATAGCATTTATTTAATATTTCTTTATATTGGTTTAGCTATATTTAAATATAGCATTTATTTAATTTAGCTTTACATTGGTTTAGCTGTATTTAAATATAGCATTTATTTCATATATAAGTTTACATTGGTTTAGCTGTATTTAAATATAGCATTTATTTAATATAACTTTACATTGGTTTAGCTGTATTTATATATAGCATTTATTTAATATAAGTTTACATTGGTTTCGCTGTATTTAAATATAGCTTTTATTTAATATAACTTTACATTAGTTTTGCTGTATTTAAATACAGCGTTTATTTAATATAACTTTACATTAGCTTAGCTGTATTTAAATATGGGATATATTTAATTGTTTTAAGCCTATATTAATTAACGTAATTTTTTTCTTAATATTCGTTTAAACTAATGGCATTAAAGAGTAATTGGGGTTAATTTAATAAATTATCCGATAATTGTAATTAGTTCTGAACATATTATACTAGCAATAATAAATAATAATCACGATATACGATGCATTGTTTTGTCTACATTAATAAATTCATTGGTTTAGTTACAATAAAAAAATTCTTAGGTGTTAAATTTTATACTTTTATTATTGTTCTATTGATTAAATTATTTGTATCGTATTATTACGAATGATGCAATAATATATTAGTAGTTGCATCACTTTTAAGTAATAAGAACGGAAAATTATAGCCCAAAAATGAACCCTTATATTATTATTTATAAAACAGATTCTCGCCCCGACAAATGACGATACGTCTGGGTGATGTAGACCTGAAACGAGATGACGAACCTTCCCTTCCGGCCGATTATAAAGTAGCCCGAATTAGGGCCCATTCCGACTTTAATCCAGTTGGATATTACAATGATATTGCCGTTATGGCAATGGACCAATCGGCGCGTATGTCCAAATATGTAATGCCACTCTGTTTACCGGATAATTCAATCGAGAATTTTATGGGGCGAAGCGCCATAGTCGTTGGATGGGGAACTACGTCTTATGGTAAGTAATAATCATTTTCAAAATTGATTTGGTATTTTAAAATTGTTGTACGGATAATATTAAAAGTTTGAGGCCCTATAACTCCGGACGTGTAAGTTCAATTTGATTTAAATTGCGACGAGCACTTTTTGGGTAC
This sequence comes from Leistus spinibarbis, assembly GCA_933228885.1. Lineage (NCBI taxonomy): Eukaryota > Metazoa > Arthropoda > Insecta > Coleoptera > Carabidae > Leistus > Leistus spinibarbis. The sequence goes on along the minus strand of OW121792.1, from coordinate 16,036,858 downwards.
TTAAACTAAATGTGTACCAAATTTCGTTACAATCGGTTGGGCACCTTCAGAGAAATTACTGTTACAAAATCAGATATTTTTTATTTTGTATAACAAGCGTGATTTATATACCGTGTTGCGGAGAATATGTATATATAAATATTAATTTATAGGTGGTAAAGAAAGTGCAGTACAGTACCAGGCCCAATTGCCCATTTGGTCTAATGAAAATTGTAATTTGAAATATTTTCAACCAATTACATCCAATTTTGTATGCGCGGGATATTTACGTGGAGGCATTGATGCATGTCAGGTAAATACAGGATTTTGATTGGTCCAAACACAATGAAACTAATTACATTAATTAAATTTTAGGGCGATTCTGGTGGACCCTTAATGCTGCCCTGGAATAATCGATGGATGCAAATTGGTATCGTGTCTTTTGGTAATAAATGCGGGGAACCCGGATACCCTGGAGTTTACACCCGGATTAGCGAATATTTACAATGGATTAGAAATAATACAATAAATTAAACAAGTTAATAATTAAGTATTTGAGTGATTTCAGCTTTAAAATAATCAAATTTGTAGTCGCCGTTCCGGCCATATTTAATTATTCATAGTTTATTAAACCAAATGTATTTAATTTTACATTAATAAAAGTGTAAATAAGCTTTAACTATCAAATATGACGGCCTAACGGCCTATAATATAACCCGACCGATTACACTTGGTCGTGAACGTGTTAAAACATTTCCAATTATGTAGTACTGTGTAATTAATATATTATTTATTAAAAAATACGTTTTAGCGCTAAAATTCGTAAATTTTAACTCTTTTGTAAACCTGCCTTTACGACTTTATACCTATAATTACTGAATATACTATCCCTAATACGTAGAATCAATAGAAGGTTAAATATATTTAGCAAAAAACTACTATTTAATCATTTACAAGCTCAAAATACGACGTTTTATTTATATATACAACTTGGGCAAAGTAAAGCTGACTTAACGGGTTCTTACTTCGAGAGACCTGTTCATTCAAACACAAACCGACTAACAACCAACTGTTGCAGCCAATCGCAGTCGATATTCAAAGTAATCGTAATGCTGTGATTGGTTGCATGTATTCGTTCAACTTGCAAAGTGATCAGTTCGTACGACTCTAGCTTGTGATTAGTCCCGCTAGTGAACAGAATTCTCTGACTTGGATTCGATGTTCAAATGTTGTTGTTTTAGGTTAAGGTTTGTTGTGAAGTTAAGTGTTTAGTTTAGTGCGGTGTTACAGTGATACAGTGCGATGCATATTAGAGTACGATATATGTGTCCGAAACCGGCGGATAAAGACTTATTGCTTGCCGTAGCTAAAACTACGACAATAGATGCAATTAAGAAATTAATTGAACATGCATGGAAAGTGAGTGCAAATCGGGTGAAGCTGTATTATCAGGGGAAATCGGTATGTTACGATCATTTTCACATTATTTAGACTTGGATATTATTGTTTATTAAACGGTTTTGGAGCAATTCTACGATTTTATTGTGTTAAATATTATGTTGGCACCATTGCTTTTTTTTGGTCGGGCTCCTTTTATTTATTTTCAGACAATTAAATTTAATATTACAACAAGTACTAAATTATTTAAGTACTACAACAAATACTAAATTACTTAAGTACTACATCTAATATTTAAGTTTCACATAAGGGTCGTTGGATAATAACTAGGTTTACGTATTAAATAAGTAGTGTTGCCAACTGTTAAGTTGTTCAACTTTTATTAGCTCGCCGTACCAAGTACAAAATAGCTTTAGGCATCGGTTGTGTATCTGTAACATTCTCAAATCAACAATATTCTTAATAAAAAATGTTTTTCACGTCGCCCTGATTCAAAAATATATAGATATAACTCATATACTTGGATGTTAGTCGTCGCTCTAAATTCCTCTGAAGGTACCCGAGCGATTTTAACCAAATTTGATACATATATTCTTTAGTATCCCAATTTGAACCTACTCGCAGTTTAAATCCTGCCGCCCTTATACCTCTAAAGTTAAGGGGCCCTTAGCTTTTTTAAGCTTGTGCTTGATTTCCACTGAAGGTACCGGGCCGATTTCAACGAAATTTGGTATACATGTAATTTGAGTGCCCTAAAAGATCCTGCAGCATTTTAAATCCAAACGGTTATATACGTCCAGAGTTACAGGGCCCCAAAATTTAAAGTTTCCCTTATTCCCGTAGAAATATCATTAAAAACCAAAAAATAGATAAATATTTGTTTTTTTGATTTGAGAATGTTACAAATACACATCGAATGCTTTATCTCGTCCCTCGTCGGTACTCCGGCAATACTAGCGGGGGTTGCGGGGGTTACCCGCCAATAATACGTCCCAATTGATTTGCCCCTCCACAATTTATGGAGAGTTTTTGGTTACCAGCGATTTTAGGAATAATCGTGTTATTACAGTGATGCTGTGAAGTGATACTGTGTTATTGCTAAGGTAAGATCTGTATAATTTTAAATTGTGCGTTTGAATATTGTATACTCTACATACAAGAAGCATAGGTACATGCACCATTACCTGCAGCGAACCGTATTATCAATTTATTAGAATTATTTTAATACATTTTTAACTAAATGTTTTTTTATTATTATTATTATTAATGATTTATTTAAAATCTTTGGTTTACGTCGATTTTTAATTATTTTGTATATTGCAGGCCTTTTTATATCTATAACATTTTTTCAAATTGTTAGCTAAAACGCTATAATTATTAAAAACCTAAATGCGAGCTGGAGGCATCGATGCGTACTTACTGAAGCTAGTTTCACTGTCTCGTAAAATCGGGTTTAGATGTATTATATATATATTAAAAATTTGGGCCAAACCGATTATTTGAAACTTTAAAAAATTCTAAAATCATACGTATATATTTTTTAATTGTTTCTCAAATTATTATAGTTTTATAAAATTGCAATTATCGTTATTATTTTTTGTACCTAATTATTACACAATTTCAAACCAAAAACCCAACAATTTTTATTATTATTATTCATAAAATCGGCATTTTAGAATTTGTCTAAAATTTAATATTTAATTCCACTAGTTTTGTATTGCATAAAATATAAATAAACAGAAACCTGTAAAATTCTTACACGTTTTCAAACAAATTACCGAATAATTTTTATTATTATTAATAAAATAAGCATTTTAGAATTTATCTAAAATTTAATAATTAATTCCACTAGATTTGTGTTGCATAAAATATAATTAAACAGAAAACTTTAAAATTATTACACGTTTTCAAACCAAAAACCGAAGAATTTTTATTATTATTAATAAAATAGGCATTTTAGACTTTATCTTAAATTTAATAATTAATTCCACTAGTTTTGTGTTGCATAAAATATAATTAACCAGAAAACTGTAAAATTATTACACGATTTCAAACCAAAAACCCAACAATTTTTAATATTATTATTAATAAAATCAGCATTTTAGAATTTATCTAAAATTTAATAATTAATTCCACTAGTGTTGTGTTGCATTAAATATAATTAAACAGCAAAATGTAAAAATAGATCATAAAACAGATTAAACATATTTTAAAATACTTGTAAAATCAGTGTTTAAAACTAAGTTTTCTAATCTTAATTTAAAACAAAATACACATAAATACATACAATGATGCACACAGACACGTGCCACAAGGGCTCCAGTTCTTCAAGGTCAAACTCTGTGCAACATTTGTATTTATTTTACAAAACATATACATTTTAATAAATATACATTTTGTATAACTACTGGAAGGTTAACGAACCGTTATCTACATAAATATAAATAATAACTATACATTTCACTAAATAGTTTATACGGTGAGCTAACGGCATTGGTGCCTGTAAAGTATCATACCTTACTACTATCGGTAGTCGTCGCTCGCTCGACCAAATTTGTGCTTTCTACTCCTCTGAAGGTACCGGACCGATTCACTTCAAATTTACAATACATGTTATTTAGTATCCCATTTGAGTCTATTCGCAGTTTAAATCCAATCGCCCGTATACGTCCCGAGTTATAGGGCCCTAAAATTTGGAGCCCCCCTTAATACTACTCGTATAAAAATAATTAAAACACCTAAAAATTCTGGTAATAATTCTAAGATATTTTATGTCTACAAGATTTTTTCATATTGTTAACCCAATGGCTATAAAAAATTTATTAAATTCCCGAGTTATAGGACCCCAAAATTTAAAGCTTCCCTTAATACTGTACTTATAAAAATAATTAAAACACCTAAAATATCTGGTAATAATTCTAAGATATTTTATGTCTACAAGATTTTTTCATATTGTTAACTCAAGGGCTATAAAAAATTATTGAATTCCCGAGTTATAGGGCGCCAAAATTTAGAGCTTCCCTTAATACTGTACTTATAAAAATAATTAAAATACCCAAAAATTCTACTAGTAATTTTAAGATATTTTATGTTTGCAAGATTTTTTCATATTGTTAACCCAAAGGCCGTAAAAAAAATATTATAATTTTTAATTTTAAAATATGCATTAAAAATTGTTTTTTATCAAAAAAAATTACAAGAAATTGTAAGATTTTTTATATATATATAACATTTTTTTTAAATTGATAACCAAAAGGGCATAATAATTATAAACCGCTGCTTCAATTTTTATTAATTTTTCAAAAATATTCTACAAAATTTAGGTTTTAAACAAATATTAAATTGAAAGACTTTTTATATTTAAAATATTTATTATAGATTGTGAACCCAAATGCGAATTGTTTTTATATTTAAAATATTATTTAAACAATTTCAATTGTAATTTTTAATTATTGTGATTATATGTGATTATGAAACTAAAGAAAATGATAAGGAATCACGATATGTTTAAAGAGTTATATTTCGATAAATATATTGTCCTTATCAGTACAGTTTCACTACGCTGCCCGCTCCAATACTCCGCAACACACGTTACACTGCAGCATTGCACACAACATGCATCACCATCTAAACCTTCATTGACCTTCATAACTTATTTATAATAAAAATTACGGTGTCCTTTTTAATGGCTCGGGTTTATCTAAAACTAACTTTTACTAAAGCCACTGATAACGTTTGACAAACTTTCGTTATTTTTATGATATCAGCTGACAGTAAATTTTATATCCTATCTACAGTTATTATAAATATTATTTTTAAATGTTTATTCATAGCTCGTCGTACAGGATGTATAAAAGAGCTTTAGTGATTAGCCGTATGTCTGTAATATTTTCGTATCAAAAATTGTCCTTAACTGAATTTAAATATATATAGGTACTACTGAGTTTGTGGCCGCAATATCTCTGAAGATACCGGCCCGATTTTAACGAGATTTAATATACATATAACTAGGGTGCCCAAATAGTTCCTGCCGCGTTTTAAATCCAATCGTCTTTCCAGGCCCGTAGTTAAAGGGCCTCAAAATTTGAAGCCCCCCTTAATACTGTTTTTAGAATAAATTAAAAATATTAATAAATTCTACAAAAACATTATAAGACTTTTTATGTCTATAACGTTTATTCATATTATGAACCCAGAAGCTAGAAAAAATTATTATACTTAGTTTTCACTAAGAATGTTTTAAATTTATGTAACCATTTTCAAAAATTAATATCAATATGTGTTCTAACTACACTGTAAAAAAATGATACAAATTTACATCTCGTTTATAATAAAATTATAGCGAGATATTTTACATTGAGAAAACAGTCTAAACGTTTAATTCCGTTTAAATTGCGTAGTATATTTTTTTGTTATCACAATACATTTTTTTTTAAACATAAGTATTAAATTATGAATAATTTAATAACTATTAATCCAATTAAGGAGGAATTTGTTATTGTATTCAATTTAATCTATTTATTAATTGATTTAATTAGTACGATTAATACTGTTTATTGTTTATTTCGTCGTCAATTTTCAAAGTTTAATTGTTGAATGATTCTTATAACCTACGTGACTTATTCGTATTTTATGCAATGAGTCAGTAAATATATTTTCTGGATAATTCTGAACAATTATCCTGTCTTGATTTTTTGCTCTAAAACTATTAGTTTAAGAAATATCACCTAATTAAAAATTAATCGTTTCTATTAATTTAAAGGTATTAAAAACATTGTATGCAGTGCGTCGGAGAATATTTTTTCAACACACAAGTATTTAGTTTTTAATTCTGGACAATTTTCCTGTCTTGAATTTTTGCTCTAAAACTAATAGTTAAAGAAGAATCACCAAATTATAATTTAATCATTCCTATTAATAATATAAAAGTATAAAATATATTGTATACAGTGTGTCGGAGAATACTTCTTCAGTACACAAGTATTATGTTTTTAATTATGAGCAATTTACCTATCTTGACTTTTTGCTCTAAAACTAATAGTTTAAGAAATATCACCAAATTAAAATTTTATTATTTTTATTAATAATTTAAAGGTATAAAATACATAGTATGCAGTGTGTCGGAGAATATGTCTTTAGGACACAATATTAACATTTTAATTATGAACCATTTTCTTATCTTGACTTTTTGCTCTAAAACTAATAATTAAAGAAGAATCACCAAATTAAAATTTAATCGTTTCTATTAATATAAAGGTATAAAATACATTGTATGCAATGTGTCGGAGAATATGTCTTTAGGACAAAAGTATTAAGTTTTTAATTCTGTACAATTTTGCTGTCTTGAGTTTTTGCTCTAAAACTAATAGTTAGAGAAATATTAAATTAATTTATAATAATTACTTTTCTATTAATCAAATAAAGGTACAAATTAAAATTGAATCATTGATTTTTTGTTATTAAAATATAAAAAAATAATCATTATTTTATTATAATTAAAGAAAACAGCGGTTTTATATATTTGTCATTATTGCGCATCGTCAAGGCGGAGCAGCGTAACTTAAAAAGCGGGGAGATTAAATTCAATATTAGAACGTCGACCATTGGTCAATCATAAGTATCTCCTACATTGAGTAGCCAATAGCTACATATGGCATGGCGTTTTCCATTGACTTGGGGGGATTTATTAATCCTGCTACAAATTTCATTGCCACTAATTAATTAATTTAGTCGTCCAATTAAATTTGCATTGTTCACAAATTTTAATTAACGCATTCAAAATGTCACCCACTGTAATTTGCTTCTTTGTGTCCTTCGGCTTAATTTTTATGTTTTATTTTTATTTGTTCGTCATTTTATCGTATATTTTATTCTACTAAAAGTGCAAAGTGACAAAATGGTGCATATTGTTCGTATTATTATAATTATTTTTACGAGTTATTCGGTCACTGTCACATGTCTCACTTTTGTATTCGTATAAACGACGTTTCGGCAAATTATTCATTTTTCTAATGGCATTTTAAAACGCATTATGACACATACTATTGTATGTTTCTTTGTGACTTTTGGGTTAATATTTGTGTTTTATTATTATTTGTTCATGGTTTTATGCTACATGTTAATGTAATATAATTCAAGTGAAATAGTGAAACTTTCAAAATGTTTTATATAATACGTATTTTTTTAATTATAATTATGATTTATCCGGTGACTGTCGCATTTATGGCCAGTGTTAGTATATACGACGTTTCTGCCACTTACAATCTTTGGGTAAAAAAAATCGATTGTTTTTTTTGCATTTTTCAATAGTTTAAAGGGCCTTTAAAACAGTTTTGTAATAATCCATATTATTCCTGAGTAATATTAATATTATTCCGTATATATATATATGTTGTTTTTCTCAAAACTGCCCTTATAAAAATAATTTAAACACCCAAAAATTCTAAGATATTTTATATCTATAACATTTGTTCATATTGTTAACCTAAAAGCCGTAAAAAAATATTAAATATTAATATAATTTTGAATTTAATTTGTGCCCTCTACTCCTCTGAAGGTACCGGAGCGATTTGAACCAAATTTGCTACACATATTATTTAACACCCCATTTGACTCCCCACGCAATTTAAATCTAGCCGCTCGTATACTTCCCGAGTTATAGGGGCCCAAAATTTAGAGGCCCCCTTAATACTGCCCTTATCAAAATAATTTAAACACCCAAAAATTCTAATAATAATTCTAAGATGTTTTATATCTATAACATTTTCTCATATTGTTAACCTAAAGGCCGTAAAAAAAATTTATATATTACTATAATTTTGAATTTAATTTGTGCCCTCTGCTCCTCTGAAGGTACCAAAGCGATTCACACCAAATTTGCTACACATATTATTTAACACCCCCATTTGAATCCGTTCACAATTTAAATCTAATCGCTTGTATACTTCCCGAGTTATAGGGCCCCAAAATTTCGAGCCCCCCTTAATACAACCCTTATAAAAATAATGTAAACACCCAAAAATTCCACTAATAATTCTAAGATATTTTATATCTACAAGATTTTTTCATATTGTTAACCTAAAGGCCGTAAAAAAATATTAAATATTATAATTTTGAATTTAATTTGTGCCCTCTACTCCTCTGAAGGTACCTCACCGATTCACACCAAATGTGCTACACATATTATTTAACACCCCAATTTGAATCCCCTCGCAATTTAAATCTAATCGCCCATATACTTCCCGAGTTATAGGGCCCCAAAATTTGGAGCCCCCCTTAATACTACCCTTATAAAAATAATTTAAACACTCAAAAATACTATTAATAATTCTAAGATATTTTATGTTTTCAAGATTTTTTCATATTGTTAACCCAAAGGCTATAATAATTAATTAAAAATGCTTGCATCGCATACATTACGTATAAGACGAGCTGGACGCATAGGTGCGTTGCACCTAAGCTTGTTTATATTAAATGGAAGCAAATTCTATTTATTGCACCTTTTACCAACAATATGCATACATTTTTATAAATAACTATTACTAATAGCGCCCTAAAGTAACAACAAAAAACCTATATTTTTCAAACAGCCGCCATTTTGTTAAATATGAACTTATTACACCAAATGTTGTTTTAAGTTTCAGGGAATTTTATACGCTGTTAAAATCTAGTATTAAAATTAAATTCGGATAACCCGTTGATGAGATATGGGTACCCCCGTTTAGTGGTGACCTAGACATACTTTCCGCGTTAACTGGGAAAGTTGCATATATTTTTTAACCAAAAAATTATTTTAATGTAGTAAAAAGATGGGTAATAAAGTAACGTAAACTTAAAATTGATACCTTTATTCTAAACTGAGAAAAAAATTCGTAAAAAAATACGTTTTTTTTTTACCAAAGATTGGAGTTTTGTTTTATTATTATTATTTGTTTATGGTTTTATGTAGGGTGAAGATTTTTTGAAGGTTTTTTTTTTTTTAAATTATAATTTGTAGTTATTCGGTTCCTGCCGCGTGCACGACTATGGTATTCGGATAAACGACGTAGTGCAGCTTATCGTCACCCCGCAACCAGGCACTCTTGCAATCGAGATGGGACTACAGGCGAATAAAACCGCTGAATGTACCAGTGAAAGTACGAGCACAGCAACAGCAAAAGGCAGCAACTGTACCGCAACTTCAACCAGCACAAGTACAGGCAGCGCAACCGCAAATGGTTTAACCATAAGCTCATCTAGCTCAAGCTCATCTAGCGCAAGCGCAGACAGCGGCTCTGACTCTGACTCTGGTAAGTGTCATTCGGTTTTTATTTTTTATCTCCGAAACTGTAAATTCAAAAAATATAAAAATTTTACCAAGCATTATTTATGTAATTACGAATCCACTGCATTTTTTTTTATAATGATCCAATCGGAGTTTTTTGCGTTATCGAGGTTTGTTTAATCATTATAGGTTTTGAGTAGTTCTATGTAATTCTTTTGGCAGTTTTTATTTTTTATCTCCAAAAGTTTTTTTAAAGTAAATAATAAACCATCCACTTGCTTTTTTAGGGTTTTTCGGTTTTTAAACCGATTTTCAACAGTTTTTTTGTATTTATATCAATTATAACTATTTTTCTCTTTCAAATGATCTATAATCGATTTAAAAAAAATTAAAATCGGTCCTAATTTAAACGGTTTTTTTACTTCAAAAGATCTATAATCGATTTAAAAAAAAAATTCGACCCTAATACAGTTTGTAGTTTGCATACAATTTGTTAATGTGTAATTGTATGACATAGTGGAACATAAAATAGTTGCAATCACAACATAGTTGTAATCAGTATATAGTTGCGAATTGCGTTTGGAACGAAATCGGAAAAATCAGTTGCCGCCTGATTTTTCGCTCTGACGCATCAACGTTAATTTTCTGTATTCTCAAACAGAGCGATTATAAATCATTGTTAATTTTCAAACAGTTTTCATCGATCAATTCATAATACAAATTGTAAAAAATCGCGAATTAATATTTAATTAAATCGTATTTTAAGGAATTGTGTGTTAAATTAATGTTCTTAAATGCAACAACTGATTTTTACATATTACTCATCGATTTTTAATCAATTTAGCTGATTAGTCGATTGTTGTTGTTGTTTTTTTTTTGTGACGATAAAAAGTGACGCCAGGATATATAATTGTGCTGAAGAGTAGCGGTGGGGGGGGGGGGGGGTGGGGGAAGTGGGGGGGGCATTATTTTAATATATCGCCGTTACTTCCTGGTGGCGTGAACGCATTAGTGCAAATTTCAGCATTCCTTGTTCAATCTCTAAGTAGTCATGTTCAAGTTTCGAATACCAGGTAAATTTCACATATTTTATCGCGATAATATTAATAATTGTGTACTGTGGCAGTGCTTAAACAGTTTTGTGAATATAATCGAAGATTTTAACGATTTTTTGCACTCAAGTTATCACTTAAATTGTTTGGTTTATTTGATTGCAGATTAACCAATTACGATATGTTTTATATTATTTTGTTTATGCCGTTATAAAAGTGTTTTGATTGCGATTTAGGTTCAATATATATATATATATATATCTACATTTTTCATAGTGTCTTCATCGAAATCTTAATTTATTGTGTTTAATTTTGCATTGCGATTGTATTTTTAATTGCAATTGGTGTTTAATTTGTACGATTTCCACAAATCGGTTCAGTGTTTAATCTATTTTTTTGTTTAAGACGCGTTGTTCTCGCAATTATTTCATAGTGTTTTGGCCATTTTATTGATTTTATCGATTATTTGTTCGTGTTTTGTAGTTTTAACTTCATTTGTTGTTTAATTTGTACGATTTGCCTAAAATGGTTGAGTGTTTAATCTATTTTTTGGATTGAGTCGCTTGTTAGTGTAAAGATGCGTTGTTCTTGCAGATTTTTAATAGTGTTTAGAGCATTTTATTGATTTTATCGATTATTTGCTCACATTTTCTAGTTTTAACTTCATTTGTTGTTTAATTTGTACGATTTGTCTAAAATGGTTGTGTGTTTAATCTATTTTTTGGATTGAGTCGCTTGTTAGTGTAAAGATGCGTTGTTCTTGCAGATTTTTAATAGTGTTTAGAGCATTTTATTGATTTTATCGATTATTTGCTCACATTTTCTAGTTTTAACTTCATTTGTTGTTTAATTTGTACGATTTGTCTAAAATGGTTGTGTGTTTAATCTATTTTTTGGATTGAGTCGCTTATTAGTGTAAAGATGCGTTGTTCTTGCCGATTTTTAATAGTGTTTAGAGCATTTGATGGATTTTATTGATTAATTGCTCACATTTTGTAGTTTTAACTTCATTTGTTGTTTAATTTGTACGATTTGCATGAAATGGTTTAGTGTTTAATCTATTTTTTGGATTGAGATGCGTTGTTCTTGCAGATTTTTAATAGTGTTTAGACCATTTTATTGATTTTATCGATTATTTGCTCACATTTTGTAGTTTTAACTTCATTTGTTGTTTAATTTGTACGATTTGCGTAAAATGGTTTAGTGTTTAATCTAGTTTTTGGATTGAGATGCGTTGTTCTTGCAGATTTTTAATAATGTTTAGAGCATCTTATTGATTTTATCGATTATTGGTTCGCATTTTGTAGTTTTAACTTCATTTGTTGTTTAATATGTACGATTTGCATAAATAGGTTTAGTGTTTAATCTATTTTTTGGATTGAGTCGCTTTTTGGGTTGAGATGCGTTGTTCTTGCAGATTTTTAATAGTGTTTAGACCATTTTATTGATTTTATCGATTATTTGCTCACGTTTTGTAGTTTTAACTTCATTTGTTGTGTAATTTGTACGATTTGCCTAAAATGGTTTAGTGTTTAATCTATTTTTTGGATTGAGATGCGTTGTTCTTGCAGATTTTTAATAGTGTTTAGACCATTTTATTGATTTTATCGATTATTTGCTCACATTTTGTAGTTTTAACTTCATTTGTTGTTTAATTTGTACGATTTGCGTAAAATGGTTTAGTGTTTAATCTAGTTTTTGGATTGAGATGCGTTGTTCTTGCAGATTTTTAATAATGTTTAGAGCATCTTATTGATTTTATCGATTATTGGTTCGCATTTTGTAGTTTTAACTTCATTTGTTGTTTAATATGTACGATTTGCATAAATAGGTTTAGTGTTTAATCTATTTTTTGGATTGAGTCGCTTTTTGGGTTGAGATGCGTTGTTCTTGCAGATTTTTAATAGTGTTTAGACCATTTTATTGATTTTATCGATTATTTGCTCACGTTTTGTAGTTTTAACTTCATTTGTTGTGTAATTTGTACGATTTGCCTAAAATGGTTTAGTGTTTAATCTATTTTTTGGATTGAGATGCGTTGTTCTTGCAGATTTTTAATAGTGTTTAGACCATTTTATTGATTTTATCGATTATTTGCTCACATTTTGTAGTTTTAACTTCATTTGTTGTTTAATTTGTACGATTTGCGTAAAATGGTTTAGTGTTTAATCTAGTTTTTGGATTGAGATGCGTTGTTCTTGCAGATTTTTAATAATGTTTAGAGCATCTTATTGATTTTATCGATTATTGGTTCGCATTTTGTAGTTTTAACTTCATTTGTTGTTTAATATGTACGATTTGCATAAATAGGTTTAGTGTTTAATCTATTTTTTGGATTGAGTCGCTTTTTGGGTTGAGATGCGTTGTTCTTGCAGATTTTTAATAGTGTTTAGACCATTTTATTGATTTTATCGATTATTTGCTCACGTTTTGTAGTTTTAACTTCATTTGTTGTGTAATTTGTACGATTTGCCTAAAATGGTTTAGTGTTTAATCTATTTTTTGGATTGAGATGCGTTGTTCTTGCAGATTTTTAATAATGTTTAGAGCATCTTATTGATTTTATCGATTATTGGCTCGCATTTTGTAGTTTTAACTTCATTTGTTGTTTAATTTGTACGATTTGCCTAAAATGGTTTAGTGTTTAATCTATTTTTTGGATTGAGATGCATTGATCTTGTAGATTTTTAATAGTGTATTGAGCATTTTATTGATTTTATCGATTATTTGCACACACTTCTGAATCATATTATTGGTAATGTAATTGTTTGTTTATTGTTAAACCAATTACGAATTTGATCCTTCTTTATTAATAAGTTATCGTATTTATTCTAAGTAGTGATTTTTAATTATGTTTAATTGGAATTTTATTAATGTATACACTCATTCATACTCTCATACACTCACACACATACTCAGTCACTTACACACACATACATACGTACATATATATATACACAAGTACATACACATATACCTATATACATACACACATATATATATATATCTATTTTATTTTGGAACATATAAAATACGTTGTATACCGTGTTCCGGAGAATACAACGTCTACACACAAATATCGCAACCATAACGAATAGTTACATTTGGTATTGAACATATTTTGTTTATTGTTTTAAACATAATTTAATAGTTGAAACATGTTTTAAACAATTACCAATGAAATCAATATAATTCCGATGAACCCGTACTTGCCACCTGTATAAAATAATATGTAAGACTGCGATCGAAATAATTTTGCAGACGACGAGAAAGATCCGATGTGCGGCCACTGCAGGCACGATGACATCACTTGCAATGCGTGCGGATGTCAGGTGTGCGGCTTAAAGCTCGATGAACATAAGATTGTCCTGTGCGATGAATGCAACCAGGGCTATCATGTGTGGTGCTTGACCCCCGCGCTACTAGCGGTGCCACCACACCCAGATCCCTGGTACTGTCCGTCGTGCAAGACAAATATTCACGAAATTGTGAAGGACGGGGAATCCCAGACAGTCTCGGTGCGGAAAGCTGGACGACCCGCCAACTTACGGCGGAACAATTTGTGGGGCAAGGGCATGGCCTGCGTGGGCAAAACTACCGAGTGCACCATCGTCCCCATGAACCACTTCGGGCCGATTCCCAACGTAGACGTTGGCACCACTTGGAAATTCAGGATCCAAGTAAGTTTTGCTTATATTATTTGGCGTATTCAAATATTATCGGGTAAACGGGTTCATTTATAATAAATAATAAAAAAAAAAAACCCTAGGTGGCTGAAGCGGGGGTGCACCGCCCCCCAGTGGCCGGCATCCATGGCCGCGAGACGGAAGGCGCGTACAGTTTGGTGTTGAGCGGCGGTTATGCCGATGACGAAGACGAAGGCGAACGGATTATCTACACCGGTTCCGGGGGTCGCGATTACACCGGAAATCGACGAGTATCGTCGCAAAGCTGCCATCAATCACTCACACGCATGAATAAGGCACTCGCTTTAAATTGCAATGCGAAGTTCAACGATTGCAACGGCGCCTATGCCGAAAATTGGAAAAAGGGGAAACCGGTTCGAGTTGTCCGAAACTACAAACTGGGCAGATTCTCCAAATATGCGCCAAAGGAAGGGAATCGCTATGATGGCATCTATAAGGTCGTTATGTACTATAAGGAGATGGGCAAAGCTGGATTCTATGTTTGGAAGTTCGTGTTGATGCGCGATGATCTTGCGTTTCCGCCCTGGAACGAATTTGCCCCTACATACCCAATGATTGTAAGTTCACTTTTTCCACTATTCAATTTTATTCACTATATTTATGTCATAAATAGTATTAAAGGCGCTAAAAATTCGTCAATGTTCTACACTTCGTTGACTCAAAACTGATTTTTTACATTTTTTTTAATTTCGGCAAAAGTTTATAGAAAAGTTCCCCATAGGTGTAAGAAGGTGTCCATTTTATTTTTTCAATTGTCAATTAGCCAATAAGTGTTTCTACTTTCTTTTACAAAGTAATAAGTAAGTCTTGTAATCATGAAAATGGCCGAACTCGAGATTACAACAAATATACACGTTTTTACCTCCCCTAAATCGAATACGACTATTTTCGGATAGACGTCTGTGTGTATGTGTCTGTCTGTGAACGCTTTTGAGCAAATACTGTCAAACCGGAAGTGCATGTTTACTCTATGCATTTTTAATTCTATTTCCAATATCACTAGAACGCACTTATAGCAAAATTAGTTATATTCATAATGATAGATATTAATATTTCACACCATTTTTCTTTTAAAGTAAAAGTTTCTTCAAAAAATGTACCAGTTACGAGAAAACTGCTACGGAAAACCTTATATATCTTATTAATGCTGTCATGTGCATCATATTATGATTTGTGCCTGTCAATATTTTGATTTATTCTAGTAAAAACTACGTAAAAGAAAGTCGAGTGCAGGCCATTCTAGCTTTTTTTAATACACACTCTTAATTAATATATGTATAACTCTTTAATTTATTTAATCGCCTGAAATTGGATAACACAAGGTTTTTGGGGTCGTAGATTATGAATCTGGCCCTCAAAATCGGTCAAAAAACAAAATGGCGTCTACAAAATGAATATTTTATGCACATTTTTATCTTTTTTCAGTCACTTATTGCACTTTTATCCTTTAAAAACTACACTATTGCACTTTTTGTGTACAAAATTGCTGTGGAAGCCCCGTAGATTATTTTAATTCCGTTTTTAAGCATTCTAATAAGTATTAAAAATAATGAAGTTTTTTCAAAACGAGTTTATTAAATCGCGAAACTATTATATATATATATATATATATATATATATATATATATTTTTTTTTTTTTTTTAATGTGTTCTATTATCTTTATTTATTAGAAACTGCCATGGTAGTGTAACTAGCACATTGCTGTGGAAGCCCTGTAGATATTTCACAGATAAGTTGAAATTCCTTCCCGTTTTTAAGCATTCTAATAACTATTAAAAATAATGAAGTATTTTGATAACGAGTTTATTAAATCGCGATGAAATAAAAATGATTACAGTACCCGCCAGGATATGAGGCCATGCAGACTCAGTCCGTTTCAGAGTCGCCTAGGAAGCGTGAAAAACATACGGTTCCTAAGGAGAGATCCAGCACGCGAATGCAAGATGATCCCATGGCGCTGGAAATAGCTGAATTACAAAATCAAAGTGACTCGTTAATGGCAAGCACTGTAGTGCCAACAGTAAGGAGGCGCCGATGTGAAACAGTCACACGGCGGCGTAGGACTAGAAAAGCGCGAAGGCGCCGCAAGCCTTATGATTGGCCCGATATAAGGCCCCGCGTGGAATCACCATCAATGCAGCGTATGATGATGCAGGTTGCCGAACACGCGCGCCAAAATAATAAACCTACTATATTAACGCATGTCGTCGACGGTAAGGTGACACTGGATCTGACGAAGACGACGACGGACACGAAGTTGCCATGCTTGAATCAGTCTGTAGCGTACGCGTTGGATATGACTATGTTAGGCGCCATTGCTCGCGATACGTTGAACAAGAACAAATGGCGGGACTGCACATCGTTTTTGACCAAAGGCAAACGGGTTTTCCTCGATAAAGTCACCGAGTATTTCCAGTGCTCCTCTTGCTATGACCTGGCGTGCAAACCAGTTACTACTCCTTGCACCCACAACCACTGTCTAGTAAGTCTATTTTGTTTTTAATATTATTAGCTTGTCGTACGAAGTACCGTAGAAGCTTAAGCATTCGGGCGTGTGTCTGTAGCATTCTCGGATCAAAAAATGTCAATAACAAAAAGTGTGTGTCTAGTAAGTCAATTTTGTTTTTAATATTATTAGCTTGCCGTATGAAGTGCCGTAGAAGCTTAAGCATTCGGTGGTGTGTCTGTAGCATTCTCGGTTCAAATAATTTCAATAACAAAAAGTGTTTGTCGCTCTGAATGTCTGAATCCAAAAATATATATAACTGGATGTTAGTCGTTGCTCGACCAAATTTGTGCTTTCTACTGCTCTGAAGCTACCGGAGCGATTTACACCAAATTTGCTACACATATTATTTAACATCCCATTTCAATCCTCTCGCAGTTTAAATTCAATCGCCCGTATACTTCCCGAGTTATAGGGCCCCAAAATTTAAAGCCCCCCTTAATACTGCCCTTATAAAAATAATTGAAACACTCAAAAATTCTACTAATAATTCTAAGCTATGTTATATCTACAAGATTTTTTCATATTGTTAACCCAAAGGCCCGAAAAAAATTATTAAAAAAAAACAAACAAAAATTCTACTAAAAATTCTAAGATATTTTATGTCTACAAGATTTTTTCATATTGTTAACCCAAGGGCTATAAAAAATTATTAAATTCCTGAGTTATAGCGCCCCAAAATTTAGAGATCCCCTTAATACTGCCCTTATAAAAATAATTAAAACACTCAAAAATTCTACTAATAATTCTAAGCTATGTTATATCTACAAGATTTTTTCATATTGTTAGACCAAAGGCCGTAAAAAATTATTAAATTAATTATAATTTCGAATTTTAAAAAATACACTAAAAATTGTTTTTTATCCAAATATTCCACAAGTAATTGTAAGACTTTTTATATCTATAATAATATCAATTTAAATTGGTAACCAAAAGGCCATAATAATTATAAACCGCTGCTTCAATACTTAATAATTCTATAAAAAGAAAAAAAAATCTACAATATTTAGGTTATAAACAAATATTAAATTAAAATATTTGGAGCCCCCCTTAATACTGCCCTTACAAAAATAATTAAAACACTCATTAATTCTACTGAAAATTCTAAGTAATTTTATGTCTACAAGATTTTTTTATATTGTTAACCTAAGGGCTATAAAAAATTATTAAATTCCCGAGTTATAAGACCCCAAAATTTAGAGCTCTCCTTAATACTGCCCTTATAAAAATAATTTAAACACCCAAAAATTCTACTAATAATTCTAAGATATTTTATGTTTACAAGATTTTTTCATATTGTTAACCCAAAGCCCCAAAAAAAATTATTAAATATTATAATTTTGCATTTTGAAATATGCACTAACGCATTGGTGCGTTTTACGGGTAGCAAATCATGTTTCTAATTATTATTTTATTATTTTTTCAGCAATGCATCAAAATGGCGTTCGCTACCAAGTATTATCTGTGCCCTACTTGCCGCTACGATGTTGGCGAGAAAACCATACTAGTGCCCAACTGGAACTTGCTTTATATTCTGGAAACTTTGTTCCCGGGATATACTGAAGGCCGTGAGTAAATTCAGCCTTATCAAATTTACTTTTTTCTTAAATATGTATACACTTAGTATTAGTTTTTTTACACCAATATATATCTTTAAACTGCATTCACAGCGACACCAGTTACTAATACGAATTATATAATTCTTTTCTGTTTTAACAATAGCGCACGAAAGGGCATTTCTATATCCGGTTGCGAAAATTTTTTGCTCTTTTACGTAAAATCGTGATAAAGTTTTATCACAGTATTTCACGATTTATTTAAGAGAATAAAGTAATATTAAAATTTCGCGATCGCATATAGAAATTGCACCTTTGTGCTTTATTATAATGTTAGTGTTTACAACAGCAAAATGAACGCATTAACTTTTTTGTTTATTTGCTGTAAATGCTAACGTTTTTTTTTTATCAACTAAGGCCGCTGTGAATAAATCTTTTTGCTGGGACCATTTATAATATGTTCCTTTTAATTTTATAACGTTTTTTTTTAGATTTAATTATATTCACTATTAATATTAGTAACCAAAAAAAAAAAATTAGGTTTAAGTTATATTATAATCCTGTTTAGCTCGTAAACTTTATAAGAAGTTTAATGTTTATTACTTTTGTTAGTATTAACAGCAAAATCGACGCATTCACTTTTTTGTTGTTTTGCTGAAAATGCTAACATTGTTTTTTTTTTCTAATCATAATCTAATTAACTTTGCTGCTGTGACCAATAATTTTTGGAATACAAAGACATATCAAAAATGTTTCGTAATATTCATTAGTTTTAGTCATTGATAAGACAATATGTGTAAATATGTTATAAACTTTTTAAGTTCGTGAACTTTATAAGAAGTTTAATGTTTATTACTTTTGTTAGTATTAACAGCAAAATCGACGCATTCACTTTTTTGTTATTTTGCTGAAAATGCTAACATTTTTTTTAATCTTAATTATTAATTTTGCTGCTGTGACCAATAATTTTTGGAATACAAAGACATATCAAAAATGTTTCGTAATGTTCATAACTTTATAAGACGTTTAATATTTATTGCTCACTTTTCTTTTGCTAGTATTAAAAAAAAATAGTTTAAATTATATGGTATAATCTTTATTAATTCGTTAACTTTATAAGAAGTTTAATGTTTATTACTCACTTTTCTTTTGCTATTTACAGCAAAATCAACGCATTTATTTTTATTTTTGCTGCAAATGTTCTTTTTAATCTTAATTATTTACTTAGACCAGCCATTTTACTGTGACCAATAATTTTAGGAACAGAGTTGAAGACATTTTATAAAAAATGTTGCGTTTTTGTCATTAAAATATGTTATAATCTTTATAAATCGTTAACTTTATAAGAAGTTTAATGTTTATTACTCACTTTTCTTTTGCTATTCACAGCAAAATCAACGCATTTATTTTTATTTTTGCTGCAAATGTTCTTTTTAATCTTAATTATTTACTTAGACCAGCCATTTTACTGCGACCAATAATTTTAGGAACAGAGTTGAAGACATTTTATAAAAAATGTTGCGTTTTTGTCATTAAAATATGTTATAATCTTTATAAATCGTTAACTTTATAAGAAGTTTAATGTTTATTACTCACTTTTCTTTTGCTATTCACAGCAAAATGAACGCATTTATTTTTATTTTTGCTGCAAATGGTAACATATTGTTCTTTTTAATCTTAATTATTTACTTAGACCAGCCAATTTACTCTGCCCAATAATTTTAGGAACAGAGTTGAAGACATTTTATAAAAAATGTTGCGTTTTTGTCATTAAAATATGTTATAATCTTTATAAATCGTTAACTTTATAAGAAGTTTAATGTTTATTACTCACTTTTCTTTTGCTATTCACAGCAAAATGAACGCATTTATTTTTATTTTTGCTGCAAATGGTAACATATTGTTCTTTTTAATCTTAATTATTTACTTAAACCAGCCATTTTACTGTGACCAATAATTTTAGGAACAGAGTTGAAGACATTTTATAAAAAATGTTGCGTTTTTGTCATTAAAATATGTTATAATCTTTATAAATCGTTAACTTTATAAGAAGTTTAATGTGTATTACTCACTTTTCTTTTGCTATTCACAGCAAAATGAACGCATTTATTTTTATTTTTGCTGCAAATGGTAACATATTGTTCTTTTTAATCTTAATTATTTACTTAAACCAGCCATTTTACTGTGACCAATAATTTTAGGAACAGAGTTGAAGACATTTTATAAAAAATGTTGCGTTTTTGTCATTAAAATATGTTATAATCATTATAAATCGTTAACTTTATAAGAAGTTTAATGTTTATTACTCACTTTTCTTTCGCTAATATAGACAATCTTGCTGTAAATGTCCTGTGACCATTAATAATTGAAACCGAGTTGTGTATAAACAATGTCTCGCCACCTTCATTATTTTTGGTCATTCTGAAATTATAAAAGTTTAAATATGTTGTATTACTCACTTAAAAATTATTAAAAGTTACCATTGTAACAAATAGGCTCAGTCTTTCAAGCTGCTAATAATGTACCTATGTGTTATTTAGGTACTTTTGTTAGTTGATTGAAAGTGTTTTTATTTATAATTTATATTTAAACCTTCCAGTTTAACTAACAAAATTAATCTGGTGTTCGAAACTTCGAATTTAATATATTCATATTGCATATGAAACTAATTAAATATACTAATTGACCAGTAAAAACTGGTTGGGTATCGTTTGTTTGAAAACTTGTGTTTAGAAGTGTTTTATACAGTGACTGGTAATGTTTGTTTCTCTCATTGAATTACATGTGTGCAAGTGCAAGTGCGGGGACTATGGACTATTTCTCGGTTAACGTTGCTGCCAATTTACGAACATACGACGAGGAACAACAAATGTAAGTGAACCATTTCTAAATATTATTTATGTTAAGTGTACAAGTTTGGAACAATGATATAAGTAAAATGCGACTTTTAAAAGTTGGATTGTAATATTATTTCGAGGATGTGTTCCTTGAATTCATTTTACGAACGTTATAGTGGCGTAAACCGAGGTTTATCTGTATCTAAATTGTGAAAATGCGGCGTGTTATACCATAAGTAGTAGTAGTTGAATATTGAATGTGTTTTTAAATATATGTATAACCTGAATGCACATAGTATATTTTGTTCCCGGGCAACGAAATATGTTATCGGCCAGTGCGTGCGCGCTGCCCGTCAAGGTAATTAGACATGTCGCCTACACTGTTAAAGTACATATAGGTGGCATTCGGGGTTTTACCATTATGAATTAATAAGTTATTTTTTGTTGTTTTTATATCTTTTTGAGAAGATATATGTTTAAACTAACTAAGCGTCTGAAGTTTTTAGTTTTTGGTTAAATATATGTACTTATAAATGGGTTAATAAAATAATAGCCAAGCATCTATGCCTTCAGCTCGCCGAATAAAACATCGCCCGTGTATAATATATTGAATTTAAACTAATTATTATAGCCTTTAATTACACAATCTGAAAAATGTTATTAATATAAAAAGCCTTTAGAATTTCTCGTAAATTAATTATTATATTTAATTTTTTTTTATGGCCTTTAGTTTTATAATATGACGAAATTATGTAGATATAAAGTATTTTATATTTTATTGTAGAGTTTTTGGGTATTTTTAATTTGTTTCTAAGGGCAGTATTAAGGGGGGTTCCAAATATTAGGGCCCTATAACTCGAGAAATATACGAATGATTAGTTTTAAATGGCGAATGGAGTTAAATGAAAGGTCAATTAATATGTTTAGCAAATTTGGTTCAAATCGCTTCGGTACCTTCGGTAAAGGGCACAAACATCCAAGTATATATGTGTTATATATATTTTTGGATTCAGAGCGACACTTTTTGATTCGAGAATGCTACAGACACACAACTTAAGCTCTTCAGTACTTCGTACGGCGAGCTAAAAGTGTACTAGTTGCGCGGAAACTGCTACGGAAAACGAGTTATATATATATATATATATTTGGATTCAGGGCGACGAGATAAGAACATTTTGTGAAGGATATTTTTTTGGTCCGTAATGTTACAGACACACACGATTAAGCTATTTTGTATTGTAGCGAGCTAAATACAGTGTTGCATTTACTTTAAAATGCATGGAATTAGATTTAGTTAATTAAAATATATTTATATACTAATAGCAGAATTAATAACAAGTTAATAAATTATGGCAGCTTACCAGTGAAGTCTCCAACATGAAAAATAATGCCCACACCGTTGTCTTTTACAATAAAAAAATAAAACCTGTAATATAAGTTCCCCAATATAAAAGTCACAAATTAAAATGATTTAAAATATATTTATTAATATTTATAGAATATAATTATATATAATATATGTATATAGTAATCTTCGTAAAAATATAAATAATTTAATAATTTCCAGAATTTGTAACATGATATTTGCAGTGCATTATTTTAGTTTGTTGTCGGTATGGCAGAGAGCTCGTTTTCTGTAGTTTTCTAGTACGTATTTAATCGTTATCAATCAATCAATTAATGTCTAAACACTCCAAAGCAACAAATGATTCGTTGAATCTTCGCGGCCCGCCACATCTGATGTGTTACAACCGCGAAAATCTTCGTAACCGTCTCCACCGGATATCACCAATAATTTCGATTTTTTCGCCGGGTCCGACAGACCCAGATAGTTGCTGTATTGCTGTGATGCATTCTCGGCGCCCGTATTCGCGATCTCTATAGAGGTCAGGAACCTTACGTGACCCGTATGACCATGTGGCACACCTAAAAACAAATTTTATTGTATTGTAATTAATTCAACCTGTCAGTAGCAGACGGTATACTGTTGAAATAATTTATTTATACCAATAATATTAGGCAGGCTTTGTATTTTCGTTGTTAACGTAGTAATATGTGGCAAGGACATTGTTAATAGAACCCCAGCACTAGTTCCAATCCAAAGTAGGTCTTTGCACGCTAGTAGTGACGTCACTCGTAAACAAGCAGCTTTGTGCTGCCGGATAATATCATCACAACCTACACACACACACACACACACAATGAACCCATTTATAAATTTGATTTAATTCGGGGTGCTATACTTACTTGATAACATTTTGGTGACTGCTGGTGCCATGTTTATCTCGCATAAAAACTCGTAGGTCAACGAATGAAAACATTTTATGAACGCTGAGTTATGGAACGAAAACCATACGCCTAAACCTGACATTACCATGCAAGTAATAAATTTATTTTGGTCCCCGTTTATTTGGAACGAATGTTCAACATTCAGCGAATGTATATCGAATATTTTCACTGAGTTGCTGCAACTGCACCATAATTTATTGTTGTTTGGTAACATTTTACTAACGGGCATTAACGCAGTGCTAACAGTTACTGTTAGTGGTGACGAAATATTCCAGTTTCCAGCTGTTAAAAGAAAAATTAGATTAGAATTTATTTTTTTCACTTAATGGGGCATATAGGATTGCAATTTTCAAAAAATAACTCGGGATTTTACGTTTGTGACTATTTTTAGTGTGTCTGTGAACGCTCTAAAGCCAAAACTGCCGAACGCAAAATTGTGAGACTAGTATATGGTATAGAAGTGCACCTATTTTAGAAATAGATATTCAAACTAGCAATGCATGTTTACTCTATGCGTTTATTGTCTTTTCTCTAATAACACTAAAACGGCTGCACTTATAGCAAAAATAGTTATGTTCATAATGAAAGATATTCATATTTCGCACAACTTTTGTTAGAAAAGTTTCGACAAAAATTGTACCAGTTGTGAGAAAAACTACAACGGAAAATTCATAACTGTTTTTATCTATGTTTTACATAGATACGCATTTAATACATCGTGTGAACTATGCGCCTGACAACATTATGGCAAGGAAACAAAATAGACTTAATCATTAGACTTACTATTAGAAATAGATCGGTTATTGAAAATTTGCAACGCAAAACAAAAAATAAAATCAACACATTTGTGATTAATATCTAACGTATAAGTCGAGTGAAGGCCACTCCAGTTTCTTTTTAAAATATTTCGACTGTTTCAACCTTTAAAAACATTGTCCTAATACAGTTTTTTGAAATTCTAATATATAATGAACGATAAGATCTACAATTTTTTTATTGGTATCTAACGTATAAGTCGAGTGAAGGCCACTCCAGTTTTTTTTTAATTATAATTCGACAGTTTCAACCTTTACGAACATTGTCCTAATACAGTTTTTTGAAATTCTAATAAATAATGAAGTAATAAATAATAATAAATATGCATAAAGTCTGATCTTTATAGAGTGTTCTTTGGCGCTCCAAACGTATATGCCCTCTAAATAGAACTTACATTGGTCACGTGAATATATAGTTATATCACCATTTGCTTTCGTAACAAATACTCGATTATCCAAATATCTGAAAACCCAAAGGAATACCATTGTTTATTTTATTTCGGATAAAATAGTGCGAAATGATTACAAATAAAGTAAATAAAAAAACTTACATAATACACAAAATCGATGAGCTATGTTGTAACCGAATTTTATTCTTCTTAATCCGAATATTATCACTACAATTATAAACATGGATGCAGCCATCTTCAGTGCCTAGCCACATTGTTGGTTGCTGGTTATCCGTATCATCGGATGAATCTGTACTAGCAGTTTCTGTGGATTTGCCACGATTTAACGGGGATTCGCGCGTCGTTTTCTTAATATATTCATCTCGATCACTGTCTTCTTCATCCGCCGAAGTTGAACTACTGTCCAATTGTATATTTCGATTTTCTTCATTTTTAAGGCAAGTTTCGGAAGAAACTCGTTGCCGAATGCAACTCACAGATAAACTATAACAATAATAATAATTATTATTGCAAAAAAAAATATTGAAAAAGTAACTTACTTTGAGATAGCAGCAGGTACCGAGGCAATGCACAGTATCCGTGCATTACAGACGCCATTACACGATGTAACTGTGGGTTCAGGGTACAAGCTGAGCACGCACACTTGGCCGACGTATCCATCCGAATTGCACACCCAAACATCGTGCGGAATACTGGTTATATTCGATAACGTAGGTGCGGCACATGTGAACTGTAAACCAGCGCGCGTTTTTCGTATTGGCACAGAGACTAGAAAGTCGGGCGATTGTCTCCGCTCAGCGGATAACGCTACAAACGATTTATTACATAGATTACATAAACTTTAATGCGTGTTTATAACACAAAAACTTACCTAATTTGTGTTTCGCTTCATTGAACGATTCTTCCCAACTAGCTCGTTGTTCTGGTTGAGCAAAAACTATCGATAAATGTTCGATGCCATTTCTGTAAAAAGGTTTTTACGGTCAACGATTTAGTCTGTAGAGCGTTCACACACATACACGATATTGAGAAAATAGTCAAAATGGAGTTTCGACGCCGATTATTTTTGTGTTTACGATATTTTCTTATATATTTACCCAAAAAAAATGTACTTACGGTGTATTTAAGGTCAAATCTAGGTAAGATAATTGTGTATCACTATTTTGTTGTTCGGTCAATTGACGATTCAATGACGACAAGATTTCCTTGATGACGTCATCGAGTTGTAAATGTGGACAGTGTAACGACCAAACTAAATCATTTATTTGATTTAATACTGATATATCTTGGGTTAAATTCTCAATTTCTATTAAAACCCTTCGTACATTCTCATCTTTTGCTACAAAATACAATTTATAACATTACATTCCTTTTTTACTTTTTTTTTTTTTTTTGTTTTGTTTTTTTACCTTTGATTATTTCTAAATCATCTAATGATATTCGCATTAATAATTTGTACTTATTTGCGTCCAATGTGCTAGTTACACTACCATGGCAGTTTCTAATAAATAAAGATAATAGAACACATTAAAAAAAAATATATATATATATATATAATAGTTTCGCGATTTAATCGTTTTGAAAAAACTTCATTACTTTTAATACTTATTAGAATGCTTAAAAACGGAATTAAAATTATTTAAAATCAATACATCTTATCTGTAAAATATCTACGGGGCAATTTTGTACACAAAAAAGTGCAATAGTGTAGTTTTTAAAGGATAAAAGTGCAATAAGTGACTGAAAAATGATAAAAAAGTGCATAAAATATTCATTTTGTAGACGCCATTTTGTTTTTTGACCGATTTTGAGTGCCAGATTTATAATCTACGACCCAAAAAACCTTGTGTTATCCAATTTCAGGCGATTAAATAAATAAAAGAGTTATACATATATTAAATAAGAGTGTATTAAAAAAAGCTAGAGTGGCCTGCACTCGACTTTCGTTTACATAGTTTTTACTAGAAAAATCAAAATATTGACAGGCACAAATCATAATATGATTAAACTATATATGCACATGGCAACATAAATAAGATATTTAAGATTTTCCGTAGCAGTTTTCTCGTAACTGGTACATTTTTTTGAAGAAACTATTAAAACAAAAATTGTGTGAAATATTAATTAATCTATCATTATGAATATAACTATTTTTGCCATAAGTGCGTTCTAGTGATATTGGAAATAGAATTAAAATTACATAGAGTAAACATGCATTTCCGGTTTGACAGTATTTGCTCTAGAGCGTTCACAGACACACACACACAGACGTCTATCCGAAAATAGTCACATTCGATTCAGGGGAGGTTAAAACGTGTATATTTGTTGTAATCTCGAGTTCGGCCATTTTCATGATTACAAGACTTACTTATTACTTTGTAAAAGAAAGTAAAAACACTTATTGGCTAATTGACAATTGAAAAAATTAAATGGACACCTTACACCTATACGGAACTTTTCTATAAACTTTTGCCGAATAAAAAAAATGTTAAAAATCGGTTTTGAGTCAACGAAGTGTAGAACATTGACGAATTTTTAGCGCCTTTAATACTTTTCATACATTTTAAAATAGTGATCTTACCCCGATTGTTTTTTAATGGTGCCACTCCGTCGTTTAATACTCGTAATAATTAACAAATCGGAAAATAGGAACAAAGCCCGTTCTTTCCGCGTGTCTTGGCCCGTCGTCATTGTAACCAAATCATGGCGTATATATACGCGATCAGCGGTCACCAGATTCGCCAGTCCTTCAACTAAACCCTCCAATTCTTTTAAATTCTGCTGTTGTTGTTCGTGTTCAACAGTTTCCTTTTCGATGCAATTAATTTTCATTAAATTCTCGTGGATCTCCTTCTGGGCCTCGATCAGTAACGGATAATCGGGGTGCGTTGAGTCGGTATGCTTAATTAGTCGTTGTATTAATAATTCGTATTTAGGAAACTTTTGTATTGGTTTTATTAGTAATGAATCTAAGGCAAGTTTGCCTTTGTGCTCTCTTGCCATAGCCTATGGGAAAATCAGTTATTAGTTACATAAATGGGGATGGTTTATGGTTTAGTTAAATGGTGGCAGCGGTTTATATATTTACCTCCAAAAACCGCGCAAATGCAGGCTTCGCTTGGCTTGTCGTTTTTATGACTTCTTTAGCTTTTTTCCAATTTGAAATAAAAGCTGTATAGGTTTCTACTACTGCTGGCTTCGTAAACTGTAAATTAAATTTATATTTTACAATATTACTACAATAATAATAGTGCATTACATAACTGAGGCTAAAGAGGATTTTAAAAACGATTATTTTCTAAATACAACAAGATTTGGTACGCGTAAAACGCACCAATGCGTAGAACTCGCCTTTAGGTAATATATGCAGCAGTGGTTTTTAATTATTATGGCCTTTTAGTTAACAATATGAAAAAATCTTGTAGACATAAAATATCTTAGATTTATTAGTAGAATTATTAGTTCGACATTTTGGGGCCCTATAACTCGGGAAGTATACGGGCGATTGGATTTAAACTGCGAATGGGGTGCTAAATAATGTGTGTAGCAAATTTTGTGAAAATCGCTCCGGTACCTTCAGAGGAGTAGAGTATTACTTAGGGGATATAATTTCCAAAAATGACTTACCTCCAAAAATATATCTCCGATTTTTTGCTTAACATCCCAATGTTCTAATCGTTTTCGTAATTTTTCTAAGAAATCCTGATGAAATGACAGTAATGTTGGGACCTTAAAATCAAAACAGAAAGAACACATTTTTATTTATAGCAAAGAATGACTCCAGAAAATAGAATATTTCAAGAAATAAATTTATCAGATTGTAGAATATATATATTTTTATCAAATAATGGAAGGAGAAGGGTGGAAAATATATTTTGATTTAATTTACCTGATAAAAAATTTCGTCCACCAAGGCTGCATCTAATAAAAATGAGTTTTCGGCACTTTTTAAAGGCTCAAAATATTTCTGAAACACAATAAACACTGTTACATTCAATTTAAAGTGGTTTACCACTTATTCCAATAAGTAACGACCTAATATGATTTTCTTTTATTTTTAGAACAATTTTGCAAAAGTAAGAATCCGTCTTTTTCTGATCGCAAATTCTATGAATTTAATTTGCAATAAATTTTGTTTTACTAATGCAAAATTGTTGCTAAAAATAAAAAATAAATACAAATCTAGTCGTTACTTATCGAATTAAGGTATCGATTCGAAGTTGATTTGCGACACTTTAAGGACCTACTCGTTTAAATTTGTTATTTACGTAAATATTAAATTTTTGCTAAATTGTTTCCCAATATTGGATATATATTTATATATAAGTATGTAAAAAAAAATATTGTGCCGTTACAAAGAGTTTTAAACAAAATAAGACAATTAAAAATATATATTGCATATGTATGAATAGTGCCGCAAATTATATAAAATACTAAAATCAATATAAATTACCACAACAAGTATTTGTAACGATTCGACATAAGACCTTTCAGTTTCACATAATTCGACAACAATATGAGTTCTTGTATCCTGAAAATGAAGGTTTAAAACAATTAAAAATTATTCCACTTTACTTGTTTTTTTTTTTTTTTTTTTTTTGTTAGTACGAACACAAATTAAACAATACGACAACACAGTACAGTAACAACAACACTTAGTAAATAAAACTCACCAAAATCGGACTGTTTATTTCAAAATCAGGTAGAATAGATATACATCTGTAATATAGTTGGTCATCCTCACTGTCTTCCGACAGATTGTTAGGTAAAGGTACTGATATAGCCGAATGAATGTTAAGATCGTTTAAACTGAGATGTAAACCATCTCGAATATTATTGCATTCGCTCATTATAATGTGAGAATTGTTTCTACACTCATAGTATTCGCCTGATTACAATAAATTCGTATATAATATTTATATATACATTTATAACTATTGTATTTCTATATAATGACAGTGGTAATAAGCCTAGTTATAACACTATTCGGCTTGTTAAACCAGGAGCATATTTTACTTCTAAAACATATCTTAAAGCACTTTTAAGTCATTTGCATTAAAAATGAATTCACACTATTGACAACGCTATAATAGTTTCATGAATTTAATATATTTTTAGTATAACAATGACAGTTACATAACTGTTCGGCTTGTGAAATCTGGAGCGTATTTTACTATTAAGATTTGGATAAAAAATGAAATTCATAATAAATCTATAGACAATATTTAATGTATTTCTAGTATAACGATGTCAGTGATATTAACCCTAGTTGTAAAACTGTTCGGCTTGTGAAATCAAGGCGTATTTTACTTTTAAGACAGCACTATTGAGTAATTTGAATTATAAATACAATTCTCAATAAATCTATAGGCAATTATTAATGTATTTCTAGTATAACCAAGACAGTGATAATAAGCCTAGTTGTACAACTGTTCGGCTTGTGAAATCAAGGTGTATTTTACTATTAAGACATATTTTGAAGCACTTTTAAGTGATTTGAATTATAAATGAAGTCCTCAATAAATCTATAGACAATATTTAATGTATTTCTAGTATAACGATGTCAGAGTTATTAACCCTAGTTTTAAAACTGTTGGGCTAGTGAAATCAAGGTGTATTTTACTTTTAAGACAGCACTATTGAGTAATTTGAATTATAAATGCAATTTTCAATAAAACTATAGGCAATATTTAATGTATTTCTAGTATAACCAAGACAGTGATAATAAGCCTAGTTGTACAACTGTTCGGCTTGTGAAATCAAGGTGTATTTTACTATTAAGACATATTTTAAAGTACTTTTGAGTTATTTGAATTAAAAATGAAATCCTCAATAAATCTATAGACGAAATTTAATGTATTTCTAGTATAACAATAACAGTGATAATAAGCCTAGTTACACAACTGTTCGGCTTGTGAAATCTGGGGCGTATTTTACTATTAAGACATATTTTAAAGCACTTATGAGTAATTTGAATTAAAAATGAAATCCTCAATAAATCTATAGACTAAATTTAATCTATTTCTAGTATAACAATAGCAGTGATAATAAGCCTAGTTGTACAACTGTTCGGCTTGTGAAATCAAGACATATTTTAAAGCACTTTTAACTAATTTGAATAAAAAATGAAATACTCAATAAATCTATAGACGAAATTTAATTAATTTCTAGTATAACAATAACAGTGATAATAAGCCTAGTTGTACAACTGTTCGGCTTGTGAAATCAAGACATATTTTAAAGCACTTTTAACTAATTTGAATAAAAAATGAAATACTCAATAAATCTATAGACGAAATTTAATGTATTTCTAGTTTAACAAAAACAGTGGTAATAAGCCTAGTTTTAAAACTGTGCGGCTTGTGAAATCAGGGGCGTATTTTACTGTTAAGACACATTTTAAACCAGTCACTTGAATTAAAAACGAAATTGACAATGAATTATTTAATAAATTAAACAATATTCTTTGATATATCTACAAATATAGATCTATTCGCTCAGAATTTCACCAATAATTTATTTAAAATAGTGGTAAATTGTTAAAAAAAAAAAATACATATTTGTAGATTCCGGCTAAATATTTATAAAACGAATTTGAATTCTAACAAGAATACATTTTAAATAAAACACGGGGCCAAGTTTTAGGGGATACAAAAAATTGTTAATATGCCTATTTTTTCAGATTAGAATACGGGCGCAAAATATTTTATACGATTAATTTATATTATTAGAATATATATATATAAAATATAAATTGAGAAAAATAAGCGCAAAAGGAAAGTGCATACCATAAACATAAAATAAACACGTGCCTTTAAACAGTTCACGCCGGCGTATTCGATATAAATAGAATCAGTAATTTTTGAAATCAATACACAGTGAATAGCATCTAAAATTTATATGCTTCATATGTTATTTCACCCAATACATAACCTTACATAAATCCCAAATAAAATCGCAGCGAGTAAAAACACTATAGCTACTGTATACACCACTATAAAACCAATTCAAAACAATAACAATCAATATTATTCCGCGAAATGTTCCTTTGACACTAGCGATCTTTCGATATTGTATATACACATATATATATATATATATATATACACATACACACAGTAGTTATATGATGCGTTTAGAAAAATGTCCACCAAATATCTTCACCTTATTTTCTTTCGACCGACTCTCTATGTGCCTAATTTACACATCGCTGTGTCGCCGTTCAATTACACTAGTGGTTTCTAGTGTCGTTTTTATTGTAGATTTTACG
This sequence comes from Leistus spinibarbis, assembly GCA_933228885.1. NCBI lineage: Eukaryota > Metazoa > Arthropoda > Insecta > Coleoptera > Carabidae > Leistus > Leistus spinibarbis. The sequence goes on along the minus strand of OW121792.1, from coordinate 16,004,775 downwards.
CTTAAATCAGATACGACTGTGTACATATTTCGCACATGCGTTATAAATGTTGGATTATACCCATGTATATATAGTACTACTAGCTGTTATTTAAAAATAAATCTTTTTCGCTCAAAATATGTACCTACACTCGCTCACTTCAGTTATTCTCTTATTATTTCGCTTTTTACACTCGGAATATATATATATATATATATATATATATATATATATATATATATATATATATAAGCGCACATTATTCAAATAATTCACTTGTTTACATTAAATTAGGGAATAGTGTTAAAAGTGTTCATTTATTTTTAATATCTCGTCGAAATATATATTTAATTCTTTAAAATAGTTAGTTAGATAAGTGTAAATTAAATAATAACACATTACTGCTTTATCTATACGCTATAAACTAATCTGCAATCATTAAATTGTACTGTATTGCCAAAATACAACAAAACTTAAGCTTTAAGGACCATTTATAATCGCCTTGCGTCACTGTACGTCAAGTTTTCCGTCTAAATACGCCATAAAATTATTTAAGGTTAATAAATTGGACCAATATATTAAATGTTTACAGCGTTTAAACTCCAAATTTAAACACAATTTAATTTAGGGCAAAGTGTTAATTTATTTTTAATTGTTCTTCGAAGTATATATATATTTAATTCTTTAATAAAGTTAGTTAGATAAGTGTAGTTTAAATAATTACAAATTACTGCTTTATCTATACGCTATAAACTAATCTGCAATCATTAAATTGTACTGTATTGCCAAAATACAACAAAACTTAAGCTTTAAGGCTCATTTATAATCGCCTTGTGTCACTGTACGTTAAGTTTTCCGTCTAAATACGCCATAAAATTATTTAAGGTTAGTCAATTGGACCAATATATTAAATGTTTATAGCGTTTAAACTCCAAATTTAAACACAATTTAATTTAGGGCAAAGTGTTAATTTATTTTTAATTGTTCTTCGAAGTATATATATATTTAATTCTTTAATAAAGTTAGTTAGATAAGTGTAGTTTAAATAATTACAAATTACTGCTTTATCTATACGCTATAAACTAATCTGCAATCATTAAATTGTACTGTATTGCCAAAATACAACAAAACTTAAGCTTTAAGGCTCATTTATAATCGCCTTGTGTCACTGTACGTTAAGTTTTCCGTCTAAATACGCCATAAAATTATTTAAGGTTAGTCAATTGGACCAATATATTAAATGTTTATAGCGTTTAAACTCCAAATTTAAACACAATTTAATTTAGGGCAAAGTGTTAATTTATTTTTAATAGTTCTTCGAAATATATATATATTTAATTCTTTAATAAAGTTAGTTAGATAAGTGTAGTTTAAATAATTACACATTACTGCTTTATCTATACGCTATAAACTAATCTGAATTCATTAAATTGTACTGTATTGCCAAAATACAACAAAACTTAAGCTTTAAGGACCATTTATAATCGCCTTGCGTCACTGTACGTCAAGTTTTCCGTCTAAATACGCCATAAAATTATTTAAGGTTAATAAATTGGACCAATATATTAAATGTTTATAGCGTTTAAACTCCAAATTTAAACACAATTTAATTTAGGGCAAAGTGTTAATTTATTTTTAATTGTTCTTCGAAATATATATATTTAATTCTTTAATAAAGTTAGTTAGATAAGTGTAGTTTAAATAATTACAAATTACTGCTTTATCTATACGCTATAAACTAATCTGAATTAATTAAATTGTACTTTATCGCCAATATACAACAAAACTTAAGCTTTAAGGCCCATTTATAATCGCCTTGCGTCACTGTACGTCAAGTTTTCCGTGTAAATACGCCATAAAATTATTTAAGGTTAGTCAATTGGACCAATATATTAAACATTAGATGTTTATAGCGTTTAAACTCGAAATTTAAACGCTATATTGTTTAGTGTCTAATACATTTGTCCAATTTACTATTTTAAAATAATTTTAAGGTGTATATAGTAAGTTTTAGTTAGTATTTAAGTCGAAAACACCTTTTTATCATGAATATCTTACGTGTTTTGTTATTGCTTGCATTTAATTAATTTTAAGATATAATTTGACTTTACTGCTTAAATATAATAAAATATACGCTTAACTTAAAGTTAAGTGTCGGTGCAATATATATACAATAAGTTATACTATAAAAATATTTAATGGACAATTACATCAAGTTTAAATCATTTTGATTGACTGCTATTTTAATTATAAACGTTCACCTAATCTAAAATTATCGCTATAAACTAATCTGAAATCATTCAATTTTATTTTGTTGCCATAATACAACAAAACATAAGCTTTAAGGAGCATTTATAATCGCCTTACGTCAAGTTTTCCGTGTACATATGGGTTATCTCTATCTAACGCACCAAAAATGACAACTTGTCCTGCTCCCACCAAGTTTAGTGTGCAAGCAGGATGGTTGTCATTCGTGTGCGCTAGATAAAGATAGCTATTTAACCGTGACGCGGCGTGTAGTGCCGTAGAAGAATTTTGATTCACGTTAAAAGCAAATCGAGTAATATTTATATTTAAAAAACCAAATCGAATTAATTATTTTAGTAAAAATGTACTTTAAAACTTACATCAGGTATAAGACGCCCAGTGGCCGGTTCTGGGTAAGATTCCGTTGTCGAAGACGCAATTGTTAATCTTTCTGAGCTCGTTCGTAGTAATGCATGCAAAAAATCGGACGGCGTTTCTTCAGTTTCAACAGTTCGGACCGTGATTTCTTCTAATTTTGAGGGGCTAGACGTCGTCCGATGGTGGCTAGACCGTTTTCTTCGCGGTCTCGGCTCCACTTCTTCAAAAACTGATGAGATAATCGACGAATCGTCGTTAAATTTATCAGTTGTTTCAAAATTCGAGTTATCTAATGATTGATTCGATGTAAACTTTAGTTCTGTATCATCTAGATTTTGTCGGGAATGATTTGAAACAGTTTCTAAAATGTTTAAATCATTCTTCAGGTGCTCAAACGGCTCCGATTTCCTCCCATCTATCGTCTTACTCGACGAACTACTAATATTGTCTAAACTTGATCGTTTTTCCGGATTTGATACCCGCAAATTCGTGAAAAACTGATTGTTTTCTTCGTCCGAATCGAATTTGTTAATGTGGTTGTTTGTTAAGTGTAGCGATTTCGATTTATCCGATTTCGCAGGTTCCCTTGAATTGGTTTTGGCCCGAAAGTCGTCCGGTTTCGCTTTATCGTTTGCGGTCAAAGTTAAAATCATTGATGTATGCTGCTCGGGCCACTGTGATAAATACATTCCTTTGCGGCGGCGGGAGCGATCCCGCTTTTTATCTTTATCCTTTTGCGGCACGTGTTGCCGCTCTTCGAGAATTTGCGGTGTTTGAGTATTTTGTAGCTCTAGTTCTAAGTTTGTGACGAATATCTCGTCGGGTAAGGGGTCTTGCGGTGTTAAGAGCTCGTTTTCGGAGAAACTTATATTTTCGTTGTTCATTTCGAATAAGTCTGGTTCCGATGTGGCTAGTTTTTCGCGTGCGATATCGTCGATTACGACTTGTGAGAATGTTTTGAACGGGAGTGAATGTTGAAAACATACTGTACAGTCTGAATTCGCTGTGATTAATGATGAATCAGCTAATGAAAGCGGCGATTCATACAAATTTTGTAAAGGTACATTAATTTGGAGATTGGGTGGAATCGAAATATGTTTCATGGCGTCGTTCGGCGCGCCGCCTTGCGTTGCCGTTTTCAACCTTTCAATAAACTCGCGTAAGCGGTCCGATTTATCCTCTGCGGAATTCTTCGATTTGGCTCGAATATTGCGTCGATTTCCGCCGAAACGAAACCGATGCAAACGGTTCACCGTGCCGTGATGCGGACTATTAATAACGTTTATATCCGTTGTGATGATTTCCGTTGTATCGGGTTGTGATTGCTCTAAAACACGACACCGCATATGCGACTGCAGATACATGTCTGTGCCAGCTGCAACACGTAATTGATGATCGTTCGCCGACGCAAATGACCGGTGAAATTCGAAACGCGCCGAGTGCGACCAGCTCGGATCAAAATGGTACACTGTCGATGCGACAGCGATCGAAGTTGTTACTTTTTTCGCCGCTAAATCACTGGCTTGCTCCAGTTTATTGCCACTTATAGTTTGGGGGATTTCAGAAATCGCGGCGATTGGACGTCGCCATTGTAAATTCACGATGTTACAGTTACAGTCTTTGTTTGAGGGGTCTAACTGGTGCTGGTGGTGATGTTCTTCTAAAAATCCGGCGGATGCATCAATCGGCGATGCGCAGTAGCGGGAGCCCGGTTGCGGCGGTGAAACGGTCCCGATGCGGACACCATATCTGATTGAACCGACCGTTACAAATCTGTCAGAAATAAATTTGAAAAAATGCGCTCTCTGATTGTGCGATATCTAGAATTAAAATCATGTAAATCAACTTCTATCGGATGCAATTTTTTTTTGTTACATTCAAAAATATTCAATTTATTCAGTTTTAACATACAAATGTATTTCTCTTATAACCGGATTCAGCACATTCAGTATTAAAATGCGGGCAATAACAAAACACGTAAACTATCCATGATGAAAAGGTGTTTTACACTTAAATACTACTATATACGCCATAAAATTATTTAAGGATAGTAAATTATAGCCTTTAAACGCAATATAAATTAGGGAAAAGTGTAGCCTTAAATAATTACAAATTACTGCTTTATCTATACGCTATAAACTAATCTGCAATCATTAAATTGTACTTTGTTGCCAAAATAGAACAAAACTTAAGCTTTAAGGACCATTTATAATCGCCTTGCGTCACTGTACGTCAAGTTTTCCGTCTAAATACGCCATAAAATTATTTAAGGATAGTAAATTGGACCAATATATTAAATGTTTATAGCGTTTAAACTCCAAATTTAAACACAATTTAATTTAGGGAAAAGTGTTAATTTATTTTTAATAGTTCTTCGAAATATATATATATTTAATTCTTTAAAATAGTTAGTTAGATAAGTGTAGTTTAAATAATAACAAATTACTGCTTTATCTATACGCTATAAACTAATCTGCAATCATTAAATTGTACTTTATTGCCAAAATACAACAAAACTTAAGCTTTAAGGACCATTTATAATCGCCTTGCGTCACTGTACGTCAAGTTTTCCGTCTAAATACGCCATAAAATTATTTAAGGATAGTAAATTGGACCAATATATTAAAGATTAGATGTTTATAGCGTTTAAACTCTAAATTTAAACGCTATATTGTTTAGGGTTTAATACATTTGTCCAATTTACTATTTTAAAATAATTTTAAGGTGTATATAGTAAGTTTTAGTTAGTATTTAAGTCGAAAACACCTTTTTATCATGAATATCTTACGTGTTTTGTTATTGCTTGCATTTAATTAATTTTAAGATATAATTTGACTTTACTGCTTAAATACAATAAAATATACGCTTAAGTTAAAGTTAAGTGTCGGTGCAATATATATACAATAAGTACTATGAAAATATTTAATGGACAATTACATTAAGTTTAAATCATTTTGATTGACTGCTATTTTAATTATAAACGTTCACTTAATCTAAATGTAGCTTAATGCTTAAATACAAGAAAATATAAGTTCCACCTAAAGTTAAAAGCAATAGTAGTATAAATTTTTAATTTTTTTTAAATATTAATTGCCCTTTTAAAAATATTTTTGGTACACCACTAGAAACCATAGGCGTGCTTAGTGTTATTTTTGCAACCACTTGTTTCAACCACTTGCTTATTTCGACGTAATTTCAATACATAATTTCATAAACTATAGCTAATAATTATACTAAAAACAAAATGCTGACTTAATAATGATAAAAAAACTTGTATGTTGCCAAAATTCGTACCCAAAACACTAGTTTTACCCCGTTTTTTAATCAATTTAGAACGTTATAAACATGAAACAAAAGTGCTTACCGGTTTGAAATGATATTTTGGTTACAAACGTGCTCATCCCAGTTACATGAACGCTCTAAATAGTCCGGAGAACAATTACAAACACAACTTTCCCGGTAGCCACTTGTCATTTGCTGGCGATGCCAGTTTGACATGGTTAATTTAAAAAAACCACACGTTTATTTGTCTATTTTATTTAATCACATGTTCACAACATCCTAAACACTCAAAAATGCCCAAAGTTTGCCCAAAAACGTTTGAACTACATATTTGACACTTGTATTATTTCGGTACACAAAACACACATTTGAACAAAATACACGCACTTTTCGCAGAAAACATAACAGGATTAACACAATTTGGGATTTAAACTAGTTTAAATAATAGTTTTCTAAATTTTTACCGGATTTTTTAAGTACGTAAAGTTGCTTTGAAAAGTTCAAAACAATGAGAACTTTTATTGTTAAATATTTGGGTCAACAAATAGTTAATAGAAATATTGTTAGATTTAAATTAAATCAAAATTAAATGTGATTTTAACGTTTGTAACGAAACAATAAAAACACAAATAACCTTTTGCTAAATGGCTACTTTTTTTTGTTTTAAAACTATGTAGATTCTCTACAATACAGGGTTAACGCGATGACGTCACAGATATATAACTATTAGTTTTAAATTTTTAATAAACAGGTTTAGGATTTTTGACCTATTTTGCTAATACGTCGTTCTTACAGAAATTTGAAATTTTTAAGTAATTTATAAAAAAAAGGCTCAAATCATTCGAGTAGAATAATCTAGAGTAGCTGAAACCTAATTTAAAAGTAGTAAAAGCAGTTTTTTATAATTTTCCTTGGAGATACGAGTTAATTTGAGGCATGGGGTAGCTCTGAGTAGCTATTTACTACGTTGTCGTTTAAAGGAAACTAGTATAAAATGCTCAAGGACAATAGATAAAGTGTCTAGTTTTAATAAAAATGATCAATAAATATTAAAATGCATGTATTTTTATTAAAGCATTTAAAATTCTGATAATCTATTAAGATAAAACATATTTCTTTTAAGCGAGTCTTTAGTTATATGTGTAAGATAGTTTGGAGATTCATAATTCGCGGCGATTTTTTAGCGGAAACACCGTTTTTTCTACATATCTCTACTAGCGTTGCGTTGTGTCAAAAAATGGAATCAATTTTTCGTCGTATTTCTAGAAACCTTCTAACGTAGCCTTGAATTTTTTAGTCTTTGTTCGCAATTTGTTCGTCTGATGATACGTTGGAATGAAATATAGTTGATAGTTGCAAATTAGAAAGTTTTTGGTGAAATACAACGCATAAAAAACGGTTTAATATAGTTTTTCCCAATTGATGGTGTAATAATATCAAATCAATTTAACACGTACGTTATTCCTAGTGGAAAATCGCCACTACGCTACAATATTACGTGGTTGTTATTGTACACCAAAACATCGTGAACGGAATCGTCATTTGTGGTTGTTCAGTGTTTTTGTTCAGTTATCTTTGTAATAATTCATATTTAACATGAAAATACCATCTGCAAACGCAATTGGGAACGGGTACTTTAATTACGGTGACTCGTATATACTCGATAACGTAAATAGTGATACTAGCAATGACGATAGTGACATGGACGGCGATTTTTCGGAATACTTGTGGATGGAAAACGAGGAGGAATTCGATAAAGAGGTGAGCTATCACTATTTTGTACGATTTGTCTGGTTTTATATCGAAATACGGGCTTCGTTGCCCAATGATGCTAGTCTGAAGGTTACATATGGACAACTTTTTTTGGGATTAAAGTCTTTAAAATTTCGTTTTTTTTCAGAAACTCTCTGTTCTTTTATTATTCTCACATAGATTCTCTTTTGTATATTCATATTTAAAAAAAAAAAAATTGTGATTTCAAATTTTCAAATTTTAGATTTTTCGATTATTACGGTAATTTTTTTTGTATCCAAATGTGGTTTTTAATTTAAATTCGAAAATATTCTATATGCATTTTTGGGTCAAGTACTATTTTCGACCTTAAATAATCGCAATTATAATGTAACCTCGATGATCGAACTATTTTATTTAAAAATCGGATTATAACACAAGTTCGGATAATTTCTTCAACATGAAATGCATTTTTACTCCCGAAATAATATTATTTTGTTTATTTATAGTAAATTTCAAACGAATAGAATGTGATATAATTTATTTTTTTTATTTTTTAGGTCAATTATTATATTATTTTTATTTAATTTTAGGTCATGCAGCAATTGGAGGAGGAAGCCCTAATGGAGCAATGTATCGAGGCGATGTTAGAAGACGAATTGTCCAGCCATGAAGCTAGCATGTGGTCCACAAACCAAATCAAGTTCGTTTTTTACTCATTTTTAATTATAAAAACCATTTATTTTAACTCTACAAGTACAAATTAATTTCGTTACAATGGTAAATCACCGCACTTTCAATCTGATTACGATTGAAAATGTCTTCTTCATCTTCTTCTTTATCATCTTCATGTTCTTCTTGTTGTTCTTCTTCTTCTTCTTTATCATCTTCATGTTCTTCTTGTTGTTCTTCTTCTTTATCATCTTCATGTTCTTCTTGTTGTTCTTCTTGTTGTTGTTTTTCTTCTTGTTCTTCTTCTTGTTGTTTTTCTTTTTGTGGTTCTGCTTCTTATGTTTTAATGATTTACAAACCTATTTTTCTTGCATCTTATTGCTAAATTTAGGCTCAAATTCTATAATATTTCAACATAATCCGCAATATTTTGTAATTCGATTGATAAACTTGTTTACTTTATAAAATAGGATGTTTAAAAACAGGATGTTTAAAACCTGATAAATAATCGTACTTTAAACAATGAGAAATATTTAACCTAAATGCAACAATAAAAACTAGAATTAATAGAATAATCCCTAATTTTGCTTGTGTTTTGGGTAATATTTTAAACAATTTTTAGTATTTTTTTTGGCATTTTAATCGTATTTTGATTTTTTCTAGTATAAAACTATGAATTGAGGTTTTATCAACCTCAATTCATAGTTTAAACAATTTATCGTAAATGCAACAATAAAACTAGTAATTATAGAATAATTCCTAAGATTGTTTGTGTTTTTGGTAATATTTTAAACGAGTTTTAGTATTTTTTTTGGGCATTTTAATCGTATTTTGATTTTTTCTAGTATAAAACTATAAATTGACGTTGTATCAACTCAATTTATAGTTTTATACTAGAAAAAATCAAAATACGATTAATGTACCAAAAATATATTAAAAATTGTTTAAAATATTACCAAAAACACAAGCAAAATTAGGGGTTATTCTATAATTTCTAGTTTTAACAATAAGAATATTTATCGTAAATGCAACAATAAAACTAGTAATTATAAAATAATCCCTAAGATTGTTTGTGTTTTTGGTAATATTTTAAACAATTTTTAGTAAATCGTATTTTGATTTTTTCATTGAGATTGATAAATAACTTTTAACAAAATGATCACATTTACCCGCAAGGCATTTTTAATTTTGTATACGCTAAATCAGCTGCTAAGTTACTCATCTGTCGAAAATTAGCTACTTTGACCAGTTAACTATTAAAAAATACAACAGTTAACTCGGCTATGGTTATCAGGATCGCAATTGTGTACAAGTTATCAAAAATGATTCGTAAATGTTTAAAAGCAATTTTATAGTAAATGGTACATTTTACCGAAAAACTTTTCGAACAAAAGTTGCTAGTAATTTTATTATCTTTAACTTTTATACGAGTAACTTTTCTCTAACTCGTGCCGTTTTCGAGATATACAAAAATAATGACACAAATAAACAAGTACTAGAATATTTAAAACAGTTTGTTTTGGTCATAGGGAGAATAAATAGAAATAAAAATGTTTTAATTATAGCCAAGCCAACAGCAATTCCACAAATAATCCAAGCAGTAACAATGCTGATATCGCCGGCCAGATGAGCAATTTAAAAATTGAGAGCGAAGAGGAAATCGTCAAGGCAAGTAAGTTGAACCCTTTGGCCGCCGAGTTTGTGCCCAACTTTATGCCGCGTACACAGCAAAACGCCACAAACAAATCATCGTCGTAGACTCGTAGACTGATGGCCCGTCACGTAGCTCTCCATCTCGCCTAAGTTAAAAAAGATATTCGGTTACTCGACAATTTCATTATTACTCAATAAGCCCATTAAATATAATATTTGATACATTTTTCAACTTGCCTGCACAAATACATAAATCATTTTTATTTTTTATACATATATATAATCATTTTTACTAGCATAACTTATTATTATTTAAACCACAATCAAAATCAAATCGTTTAATTACATATTCTTGATCCTCGATCCTGAACAAATTCACTAATATCTTTATTATTTTCAATATAATATTGCATTTTTGCCAAATCGATACCCAATATTGACTATTTTACACGATGGAATAAATTGAACAATACATGAATCAATTTAGTTTTGAATTCCTTCAACAATAAAATAAATAGGCCACAAATCCTAAAATTATCGACAAAATTGGCCAATTTTTGGGCAAGAATGAATTCGTATCACCAGTGGCGTATATAAGGGGGGTTAGTACCCCCTCCCCGAAACATATACGAGCCCTGCCCCAAAAAAGTAAGGTTTAATTACCCCAAAAACCACGATTAGCTTCGCCACTGCGTATTTATTGCATCGTGTAAAACTGCCATTAATAATCAATCGATATTTAGGATCATTTTCCTATATCGATCATATCAATCGTATATAATCGATATACAAAGAATTATCCGTTGTTTCTAATGATATTAACCTTTAGCGGCCACACTCCGTAACATAACGGTCACACTGGGGTCCGTATGGACCCCATCGTTGTAAAAATTCTGGGATACTCTTTGAAGTTTCATTTAAAGTTTCCAGTAGTTTAAATAAATAAATAATTAATTTAAGATACTTAAAATCAAGATCTAAGTACATGGGGTCTTTTCGACCCCACTGTGACCGCTAAAGGTTAAATATGGTACAATTGCAATATTTACTTAAATTTTCAATGGCTTATAGTGATAAATTTACAACAATTATTATTTATGTAATTAGAAATCACATTTCAGATCAAGGAACATGTGCATTCGGTTTTTTTTTTTAAATATAAATTTGATATTATTAGTTTAATTGAAATTCAATAGTTATTTTTAGTGGGCTTTATTATATACGTTAAAATCAACAAAAACAAAAAGCGCGTACCTATCAACCGATCTCAGTTTGTTAAAAGATGTCACATTTAACCTACAGAATCTCTCGTTTCTTTGTTTTTAAATCATACAAAAATTCAACCATTTTTTTTTGTACCGTTTCATTCGCTAGCATTTTACATTATTGTTGTTACTGCCAAGACCTCATTTTGACAATACGCGCAAATGTTGACCATATTTTTACACCAGTCATTGTTTGTGTCAATTGTCGAAGTGGTTTTAAACATGAACTTATTTTACGCCATTTTTGACATTTTTATACTGTTTGTTTGTGTTAAATTTAAAGCAAATGGCTAGAAAATTTGTACAAAATGAAATTCAATTTATATAAATATATAAATTGTTCGTACAGTCATTGTTTTAAATTAAATGAATGTTTCATATTTTGATTATTTTCTCTATTTAAACTAATTTATTTATGGTTAGTTTAAATTGTGGATATCGAAATTTGAAGCCGATGTCTAAAGTGTTTCGAAATAAGGGTATGTCCAGAATCAACTTTATCGCCATTTTTTTTTTTTAATGGCGGTCAAAATTTGGAATATTTTTCAAAATAATTTAAAGTTGGGTCATGCGTCTCTCTCTTTTTTTTTTGTAGGTTATTGTTTATTGTTTTGTATATGAGATTTATATACTTTTAGTACCTATTTTTACTATGTATATTTTCTGGAAATGAGTTTTATTTTTTAATTTGTTCCGCGCTGAATGTAACTTAATCATAACTTATAAGTAATTCTGAATTCAATTCAATTCAATTCTTTAATGTACTTTGTGTATATATTTAATTCAAAATGTCTTCGGTCTATAGCAGCCATTTTGTCGTTATAATATTTTTGATTTCGTTTTAAATTGCACAAAATTACATAAAAGAATTAAATTACCAATATTAACTCAAAGGAATGCACACATTTTTTTTTTTATAGTATGTTCCAAAATGTTGGTTTAAATCTAAAATTTTCAATAATTGCTTAGGAAATTATGTAACCGCATAATTAAATTTAAACGCATGGTTATTAGTTGATATTAGGTTTTGGAACATTCTTAATTATTTTAATGGATTTAAGCTCATTAAATAATTCGAAAAATTAGATTAGACGAAATAATTAAAATTTATTCAAATAATTAAGGGTAACATTTGTAAATATGACAAAATTATTGCATATACAATAATTGTAAATAAAATTATATTTTTTGTGTGCATTTCTTGAAATATAAAAAATGCTAGCGAATTATGCTATTATGAAAGAAAATACTGTCAAACTATTAAGTTACAATTTGCAATATGTTTTTTGTTGGATTAAAAAAAAAAAAAAACAATGTAATATAATAAATAAATATATTTTTTTTATAGAAGCGAAACCTATATTCTAGAATGACATTTTTGTTTCATCTAGAACTAACATCATTAGTGTATAGTTAATAAAATTGCTTAAATTTGCGTTATTCATCCGAATAACAAACATTAAAAATGGTCTAAGTCCATTTTAATTTGTGGGGTTTAAAACATTAATTACAAAAAAATGCTTCTTCATTTTATGGGACTCGTTGGACAATATTTCTTTTTTGATAATTACACGAAAAAGAATTATTGTTATTTGCATAGTTTTAATTTATATATATTGCTAGAAGGTTATAATTTTGAGAAAATACAAAAAAAATTACGAAATATGATAAAATTTAATGATATTAATGTAAAATTTATTAGTAAATAAAGTAATTTTAAATATTTTCCGATGTGTTCTCAACTTGTTCCTATAACTTACTTTTTCTTTCAATTTATTCCTCACCTTCTTTTCCAATTATTGTTTATACTTTGTTTTGACAGCACTCAGATTTTCTATTCTCTTGTGGTCTTCTATAAAAATACATTTATTTTTTCTTAAACGGAATACAAAAATAGCTAAAATATCCATTTTAGAGATAAAATCGGTAAATATTACTAATCTTTGCTAGTAAAATATGATTTTCTAGTAAACTTTTCGTCGATAATGTCGCTTATATTCATTCTCTTGGTACTAAACACACTAATTTTCAGTTAGTAACTAAATAAATAGCTAAAATATCCATTTTAGAGATAAAATCGGTAAATATTACTAATCTTTGCTAGTAAAATATTATTTTTTAGTAAACTTTTCGTCGATAATATCGCTTATATTCATTCTCCAGGTACTAAACAATACTAATTTTCAGTTAGTAACTAAATTAATGTGAATAAAAAATGGTTTACTGTTAGATTTCTCATAAATATTCACGTTTTTACGTATATATTAATCTGATCTCCTAAACACAGTCGTACAACGCTTATTATATTGTTTTCGTTAATTGTATTTAACCCTACAGCAAAATTGTGTTGATATTTATTTGGTTTGTACTCGTAACAATCTGGAGTGGCCTTCACTCGTCTTATACTTTTACTGTTTATATATATATATATATTGCTTTATTTTGTTTTAAATTCATTCTACCATTACCATGAAACTATATCAATATGTATGTACGTAAATGTAACATTTTCAAAAGCGATTTTTTAGCAAATGGTACATTTTTCGACAATAATTTTCAAACAAAACTTACTAGAAATTTTAATTTCTTCCATTTTTACAAAATTCACTATTTCAACTCGTGCCCTATTCGAGATACTTAAAATATGGTACGAATAAACAACAATTCCGGTTGAAATATCCTATTTCTTGAATACAAAACATCATATTTTTTAATTCAATTGTATTGGCGTTCACACTAGTGCTGCACTTATAAATTTGGGGCGCAAAATATTTTAAGGGGCCGTTTTTGAATACAAAAATAAAATAAAACCTATTTTAGGAGATTCTAGACTAGCAGTTATTGCTATCCCATTGGGAAACTAGTGAAAATGGAGTCAGGAATCCTCCAAACAGATATTTCGAGGTCAATTATTATTGTGAACACAATAAAAATATCAATAGATATTAATAGATATAACCGTATAGGAGAATTTAATTATTTTCTTAATGACATCTGTCTATGTGTGTGAACGGGTGAGGGGATTTGTATTGATTAAAAATGACGAATTCTGACCTAAGACTAGTATTAAATGAGGCTCCAAATTTTGGGGCCCAATAACTCTGGAAGTATAAGGGTGATTGGGTTTAAATTTGGAACAGATTGAAATGGAATACTAAGGAGTGTGTGTAGCAAATTTGGTTTAAATCGATTGGGTACCTTTTTGGTCTTACGAGCAACGATTTACATCCAAGTATATGAGTTATATATATATATTTTTGGATTCAGGGGGACGAGACAAACACTTTTTGAATGGAATGCTTTAGCTTGAATAATATTGAAAGTGCAATATTGATTGTACACGGTGTATAGTGCTCTTTTACATATTTACGCGTTAAACATTGCAAATAGTTCAGAAATAATATTTATTTTGTTTATATTTATGTTGAACAGGTACATTTGCAATATGTTAAAGTAAATATGTCAGCATGCATTTTATTTATACGCAACAATGACCTTATTCATGTTTTGTAAATAAACAACATGGATGTGTGTGTGTGTGTGTGTGTGTAGTCATTCCTACGTATTTTGTATATTAATAGATCATATTTATTTGTCTGTTTCATAGTTATGAAAGTATTAATACACATATTTGTCATTTGAAAAGTGTATTATTTTTGTCTTACCAAAATTTACTTTATTAGATATACTACCCTACTCTCTTTAATGTACTGTGTGACAAGAAAATATGACCCTTTCACAAATTTTAGGGTCATGTTGACATTGTGCTTGTACAAGTATGAAATTTGTGAATTATTTCGCATAATTTAGCAGCTAAACTTAAAGTTCTAACATGTTTTACGTTTGTCTAAAGTTCAACCATAGATTAAGACGTTTCATTCTCCTTTTTGCTATTTACTCATTTTTAGTATATGACTTACAAAACCATTTACTTCACTCAATTTTGGTTTACTATTACATAAATCCCATATTTAAATACAGCCAATGGAGCTATATTAAATAAATACTATATTTGTAGCCCCAGATAAGCTCTCTTTAATATAAATAGATTTACTGTATATAGTAATTACTGTTAATAAATCGTACTTACAGTAAAATATGTTACTGTATTTAAACGCAAATACATTTATCTTATAATAACAAGATTTGGTAAGCGTAAAACGCACGAATGCGTATTACTCGCCTTTAGATAAGATATGCGAGCAGTGGTTTTTAATTATTATGGCCTTTTGTTTAACAATTTGAAAAAATGTTATAGATATAAAAAGTTTTACAATGAAATATTTTTATTCGAGAATGCTACACACACACGGCCGAATGCTTTAGCTAATAATGTTATTAATGAATAAATTGGTAATATTTTTTAAGGAAATGTTCAAATAATGATTTATTAACTTCTTCTTCTTTTTTTGGAGTATACATAATAAATGATTCACGGACGAATTCTACAATTATTACGTATCAAATTTAGAGTGCCGGAGCATCGATTCTATTAGTATGTGTGCAATAAACCGAAATTTAATTTTAGTTTCCAGTAAAAAGTTAATAACTGAATGCACGTTTAGGAACCAGCGAAAATAACTGTCTAATAAAAGTTCGTGTGATTCATATACCTTGTTTTTTTTTTTGTTGGATGTATCAACTAGCTGAAATATGGCGTATTTTCGTCCCACTGCAGTCAAATAAATATCAAATCGTCCCCTTAAGGTCAACAGCTAGAAAAAAATAAAAATGGAGTGGCCTTCACTCGACATTCTGTTACGTTCTCACTAGAAATATACCCCAAACAATTCAACACTAAACAGTAGTATGACCTTAAGTTACGTACTCAAGATTATAAACGTGTAATCGATGCGTATTTGCATATAGAATGTCAATTATTTCACACACACTGACAGAGATTATTGAGAAATCAGTAAAATTGTACTCAGGGGACTCGAAACTACTATTCAAATCTAGCAATCGGGTTTATAGTCCCTATACTTTTTTATGAGAAAGTAAAAATGTTGAATACTGCGTTTTTCCAAAACTCCTTTAAGTTTAAATTTAATTATTTGAATTTCATATTGATATAATTGAAGAAATATGTATTTTACTAATTACAATTAGTGTTTGATTAGTTGATTAACATTTTTGGGAGTTTCTCAGAAACTTATTAATATTATATCTTTATTCGCAGAACATTTTGAAACAAAATACCGGTTTACTTAATAAAAATATATTAGTAACAAGTAAGTTAGGAATAAAATTAAACATGGCAACTTTTCGTACACTGGATATTGTGTTCATAAAGTGAATTAATGTTTTCGAAATAAACTCTAGCAGTAACGTATTAAGGTTTTTTTTTTGAAAATACTTAATTAGAAATAATATTTTTGAAATTACTATAATCAATATTACAAAAAAAAAAGCTTAGGTACAACGCACCTATGCGTTTAGCTCGCCTTATGAGTAATATTTTGGTTAACAATTAGAAAAAAATATTATAGATATAAAAAGTCTTACTATTTTTTGTAAATTAGTGCAAATATGAAAATTCAAAATTATAATATTTAATATTTTTTTACGGCATTTGGGTTAACAATATGAAAAAATCTTAAAAACATAAAATATCTTAGATTATTTAGTAGAATTTTTAGGTATTTTAATTATTTTTATAAGGGCAGTATTAAGGGGGGCTCTAAATTTTGGGGCCCTATAACTCGAAAAGTATACAGGCGATTATTTCTAAACTGCGAATATATTCAAATGGGATATTAAATAATATGTGTACCAAATTTGGTTCAAATCGCTTCGGTACCTTCAGAGTAATAGAGAGCATAGTTATAAAAAATATATATATTTTTTATGGCCCTTGGGTAACTAATACGCAAAAATGTTGAAGATATAAAATATCTTAGAATTCTTAGTAAAATTTTTGGGTGTTTTAATTATTTTTGTAAGGGCAGTATTAAGGAGGGTTTCAAATTTGGGGGCCCTATAACTCGAAAAGTATACAGGCGGTTGGATTTAAACTGTTCATAGATTCAAATGGGATGCTGAATAATATGTGTACCAAATTTGGTGTAAATCGCTCCGGTACCTTCAGAGGAGTACAGGGCACAAATTTGGTGTTACGAGCGAGCGACGACTAACATCTAAGTATATAAGTTATATATATTTTTGGATTCAGGGCGACGAGACAAACACTTTTTGTTAAGGACATTTTTGGTTTCGACAGTGTTACGGATTACTGTTACTAAATTTCTGTTATGTCTTATAAAACACAATTAAATTTAATTATTATTACAGTCTTAAACCTTTTATATTACAAGCTATTTTCTTATAAAACGGACAAACTAATAATAACCTTAAATACATAAGTTTAATAATAAACTGATTGCGAAGCTCGTAATATTTAAGTGGGAAAGTCAATAGTAGACATTCCTTTATAAATACTATACATTCCCTTGTTAGCTATGCAACCCACATACCTTTACGACAGACCAGTTGCTTATATTATATTAAGTAAAAATTGAATTTATTTTATCAAACTTAGTAATTCTATGCACACATCCGCATTCATTTTTAGTGTTATTACTTCAAAACTATGTTCCGTTTCTGCGAAATTGTATTCATTTTTTTAATGTTTTTACAGTATTTTAACGTGTTAGAACATTGCTACGGTAACATTATTATATTTTGACGTTATTTTAATGGAGATTGAAAGTTTGTAGAGGTACAATTTAGTGAGTTATCGTTTTTTAACCGATTTGCTTGACCTGACACGTACTTGATCGATATTTTCAAAAATTTATTAAATTTTCAGGTCGCAAACAACATTTCTGAAAAGCGTTTTATTTATTTCACTTCATGTGCAACACAATATTCGTTTTAAAAACTACATTATTTTTATATTTCACACATAAAGGGAATTCCCCTTAATGCCAAAAAAAATATATCAATTTAGGATTGTACATTTTCGTTACGTATTTAATACACTGAAAAAATAAACTTGGCTTTATAGTTATATTTTTATTTGAGCATTTCTAATTGCAAGATTTATTTTTTAATTATTATTTATTTATTGTGTGGTCGGGCATTTTGAATAAATTTGAATGTATACGAAAACTAATACAGAAATCGAATGATTTACCATAAATGGTGTTCTTTTAGCGAATAGATATTATAATAAATTTATAAATGCAAAATAGTTTTCAAACACTTGCGAGTAGCGCACAAACAAAACAATATTCATTCATACGAAACTTTGCACGTATTTATCCGAATTTTTACGAAGTTTTATTACGGCAAAAAAATCGATAGAATAAGTAGCTATAAGTTATAATTCTTATCTGTTCCACTTGAATAGTTAAGATAAATGTCTTCATGCATATGCTAGCCGATCTTTTGAAATCGCGTTTTTTATTATTAATAGCGCCTTTTTGACTAAACTGTCATTACCCGCGCTACGCTAATATATATATATATATATATATATATATATATATATATATATATATATATATATATATATATATATATATATATATATATATATATATTTGTCAATAAAGGCGTATTTCGTATGATTATATATATATATATATATATATATATATATATATATATATATATATATATATATCTGTAAATTCCAAATTGAGTGCAGATTCCACAAAGGGAATTTTAACAGGCCAATTTTTTTTTGTACTGAATTTTGTAGGAGGTATTTTGGGACAAAGGGAACGGCATATATGTTTATTTATTTAACATTGAGTGATATATCGATGTAGTTGACTGATATTTCAAATAAAATTACATTACAGGGAACTACAACACCAAATGCGGATACTATAATACCCACTTGCACCACTACCACTTAAATAAACCCATGTATTTGTTACACAAACAACTTCCGGTATACAAACGTTCGATTTGCGAACATACAGATTTATGAAAAAAATAGTACAATTATTTAGGTCTTCCTTTTTCCGAACAATATATATTCAAGATTGTAAGACCTGTCCTTGCAACCGCATTACCGCTATTTAAATATCCAATCATACAGGGCCGGAGTATTAGAGCCCCAAATATTTTAGCCCCCTTTAATACAGTCTTTTAAAAACCGGCAAAAATATTAGTAGACACGTTTTGAAGTATGCTAAATATGTTTTACTAAAAAAATGAAAATGTAATATATCGTCGCATTTTTAACATATTTTGCATTTTCTCGGTTTTCTTATAAGCGGTCTTCGTTCAAGCTCAAGCGTTAATTAATACAAAAAACAATATACTTTATTGATTCGTCCAGTTTTAACTGCTGCTTTTAGCTTTCATAAAACTGTCGTAAAAAAGAGATTTTAAGGGTCGCTTACTCCTGCCTTCAATTAAATGTGAGCAGACCATTTCAAATTTTAATCTAAGCCTAATCGAAATTTTGACAGTCTATCTTGATTGCACATAAACAAAATGTCGTTTTGTTGTTAAATTGTACACCATTTACTGTAATGAGATACGTTTTCACAAAGCTCATTCCATATATAATAAATAATAATTACTTTTTGTTTATATGGACAATAAAGAAACATTATTGTTAAATTAAATCTTTAAATTGATATATTCTATATTATTCTGGGTATTATTTGAGTTTCTAAACTTTAAGTCGAGTTTATATTAGCCCGCATTGCATAACTGTGAAGCTGGTTGCAAAACAAATAAGACTATTTTGTGAATAATAATAAAAGGAACGGCACAAGAAGTACATTAGGATTGAATCAAGATAGAATAATGTTATTAAATCTTTAAATTGATATCTTATTAGAAACTATTTTTTTTTTCTGGGTATTTCGAGAATATATACAATTATTTGAGCTTCTAAACTTTAAGTCGTGTTTATACTAGCCCGCATTACATAACTGTGAAGCTGGTTGCTAAAACCAATAATACTCTACTATTTTGTGAATAATAATAAAAGGAAAGGCACAAGGATTGAATCAAGATTGTATAATCTTATTAAATCTTTAAATTGATATCTAACTAGAAACTATATTTATTTCTCTGGGTATTTCGAGAATATATCCAATTATTTAAGTTTCTAAACTTTAAGCCGTGTTTATACTAGCCCGCATTGCATAACTGTGAAGCCGGTTGCTAAAACCAATAATACTCTATTATTTTGTGAATAATAATAAAAGGAACGGCACAAGAAGTACATTAGGATTGGATCAAGATAGAATAATGTTATCTTTTTTCGTGAAACAAAAGATAAATACATTTTAAGGTTATCCTTTTGACAGATAAGATAGTATTTCTGCCAGATATACTGACATACACGTATGTCGTTACTGCGTTCACAAATCTATTAAGCACAAAAAGCCTTCAGGGGAATAACAAACGTGGCTACGTAGCTTTGAGAGACTGTTGTATATTTTTCAAAATAATATGATAATTTATGTAATATTATGATACGTCTACTATAACTGTGACTGACATTGTGATACATTACGTAATTTACTACTTAAACTGACTTAAGTACTTTCTTATACGTAATAAAGAAAAGTATTATGGTCACAATAAATATCCGTTTTGAGGGCCCCTAAATGCATTTAAGATTTGTTCGTCCTGGGGGCGAGTTACAAAAAAATGATTCTAATAAAAGTTATAGATATTAAAATTCCTAACAATTTTTAATTGAAACATTTTTTTGTAAAATGTACCATTTAGTGAGAAATCAATTTTGAAAATAGCCAAGTTATATTTATTTTTACGTTTCCCTAGTTATATTGATATTGTTTCAAGGCAATGGCCGAGTGACGGCCACCCCATATTGTTATTTATAGTTGATATCGGACAGGTATTGGCTGAATATAATGTATTGCATTTCTGTTTGGGATAAATATCACATGCCTAAATAACACAACTTTTCAATTATCGACTTAGTTTCCAGGACATAAAACAAAGAATTTTATTGTGCCGTTTTTATGAATTTCCTCATTTTTATTTTCTGGTGGACCAAATATTTCAATTTAATCTAATTTAAATAAACAAAACTATAGGGATTTAGAAAAAAAAAAAACGATTTTTACAATTATTAATTAGGTTTAAATGTGTACCCATATATTTACCTACAGTACAGTCCACTTATGAAGCTGTTCACGTTATTGATTTTCTTTGTACGATAGTACAAAAGACCTATAGTGTTCGGTCGGGAAGATAAATATACAATAATACAATTGTTTTCGCTAATGAGTCGCTAATTATTTGTTCTCAGCTAATCAAATTTAGTGATTTTTGTTTTCTTATAAGAAACAAGCTTAGGTATAAGGCACCTACGCCTTCAGCGATACTTCCCCGTTCTACTTCACGCGTGGCATAATATTAATTTTTTTAAATAATTATTATGGCTTATGAGTCCACAATTTGTAAAAGTGTTATACATATAAAAAGTCTTACAATTTTTTATAGATTTTTTTGATATATTCAAAACAAAATTTAGTGCATATTTAAAATATAAAAATTACAATTTTAAATATTTTTTTATGACCTTTAGGTTGCCAATATGTAGAAATCTTGTAGATATAAAATATCTTAGAATTTTGAGTAGAATTTTTTAAAGTTTTAATTATTTTTCTAAGGGCAGTATTAAGGGGGGTTTTAAATTTTGGGGCCCTATAACTCAGGAAGTATACGGGCGATTGGATTTAAACTACATACGAATACAAATGGGATGCTAATTAATATGTGTAGCAAATTTTGTGTGAATCGGTCGGGTACCTTCAGAGGAGTAGAAAGCACAAATTTGGTCGAGCGAGCGACGACTAACATCCAAGTATATAAGTTATATTATATTTTTGGATTCAGGGCGACGAGACAAACACTTTTTGTTTAGGAATTATTTTGATTCGAGAATGCTCTAGATACACGACCGAATGCCTTAGCTCTTTTGTACTTCGTACGGCGAGCTAAGAAGAAGGGATAATATATGTATTAAGACTATATTATTATATAGTCTCAAAATATATTTCTTGAATGATAATGGTTGCTAGATGTGGTTTCGGGGTTAGTTGTGGTTACATTTATATTCTGTTGACATTGTATGTTACTTCCGTTTGGTGTGTGATACGCGAGTCGTCGTCGTCGTACCGAACCGGTTTGTGCCTGTCTGTACATGTTTATATATAGTACTGTGCTTAATTTTATATACGAAACTGGTAGTGTTTTATCCCCTAATTGATCTTTTTGTTTCTCGTGTGATTTTTCTTGAAGAAAATCAGCATTTTGTAAGCACGTCTGAAACACTCGGTTTCTATAAATTATTGCCTTATATACAGGTGGCCTATTTTCAAAGGATTTTTTTTTTGTAACGTATATTTATTAGTTGTAATAAATACGAAGCAACGTTAAAGATTTATAAGAAAGAAAAGGGTGGATTTTCTTTAAGTTTACTTTATTTATTTATTTATTTGTCGACTTGAACAGAAAAAGATTTGGTCACTGAGTGAAATGAAGTCACACACTTTGCGTAGCACATATTTCTTTGTTACACGCACAATTTACGAGTTTCCTCTTTGCATTTGATCTTGTGAATTTAATTGAATTCAATTTCGATAGAATCGTTATATATTACCTGCTTGCAAAGTTTGCAAACAATGACATTATTTACATTTGCCAACCTTACACTTTCTATGCCCATTCCATTAATGAATAATCAACAAGATTGAACACGTCAGTATTATATGAGTTTGCAGTTTCGGCAACCGCTGAAATCGCCCAAATTGATTTGCCCCCAACTCCATACCGAAATATAAAATCACCCGACAATAAATTTGTCCTAATATTTATATACATCTATAAATTTACCATTATTAACATGTTAATTTTTATTAACAAAAAAACCCTTTAACAGTAATAAAATTTTTACAATTCTACTTTCTCCCGAATTATTTCCCTTATAAGTTAGCAATCCTAATTGGTTCCTATACAATGCTTGTTTAAAAATAAATTCAATAACGAACTGTTTTATTTTAAACTGTATTTAATTGGCTGGTTTACTATCAAATACCCTAGAGCAGTGGCTCTTAACCTGCGGATAACTACTCCGATAACGTTTACTATTGATTTTGCTGGAGGTTATTTGAGCAATTCAAATTTTTATTTAATTATTACGTTTACCATTTATGGCTTTAGTGCACACTTTCTGCCAGGAAACTCAGTAGCGTAGACGTGCTATTATAAGAGGGGGTTGGGTTTATAAAAATGTTAACAAAAACATATATAATCAATAGAATGAGAATAAAAGCTAAAGCATGCGGTGGTGTGTCTGTAGCATTCTCGAATCAAAAAAACCTTGGACAAAAAGTTCTTGTCTCGTCGCTCTGAATGTCTGAATCCAAAAATATATATAAATGGATGTTAGTCGTCGCTCATAAGACCAAATTTGTAACTCCTCTGAAGGTACCGAACCGATTCACACCAAATTTGTTACACATATTACTTGATATCTCATTTGAATCTGTTCGCAGTTTAAATTTAATCGGCTGTATACTTCTTGAGTTATAGGGCCCCAAAATTTAGAGCCCCCCTTAATACTGCCTTTATAAACATAATTAAAACACTCAAAAATTCTACTAACGATTCTAAGATATTTTATATCTACAAGATTTTTTCACATTGTTAACCCAAAGGCCGTAAAAAATTATTAAATATTATAATTTTGCATTTTAAAATATGCACTAATTTTTTTCTCTCAATATATATTAATTAAGTACTGCTGTTTGCATCGCATATATTACTTAGTTTGTTATTATTAAAAAAATTGTCTTGTAAAGTTCCCCCTATATGGTTAATAGTTAAAATTAATAATGCATTAGAAATAATTTCTATTCCAGCGAACCTTTGGGTTAGTACAAATACAAATATGTTACTTGCTTCAGGGAAACCAAACTAAAATCTATTAATAATTAATTCGTTTAAAGGGTATATAACATGAAACTCGCATCACTATTTCAAACGAAATATTAAACATACGTTACCTTACTACACCGAAACGACGAAACGGGGTATCAGTTGCGTAAAAATACAAAGGTACGCGCCGCTAAAGGCAGTATTAGTTAACCGTATGCGAGAATAACAGTGTTGCTATGGAAATGTATTTACCTAGCAACTGTGCCATTTAAGAACGAAACTAGCAAATATTCGTGTTAGAGGTCTTTGAGCAATTAACTATATGTTACTATTATTTTAATAATAAACATATTTTAAAATTCAAAATTATAATATTTAATCATTTTTTTATGGCATTTGTGTTAACAATATGAAAAAATCTTGTAGACATAAAATACCTTAGAATTTTTAGTTAAATTTTTAGGTGTTTTAGTTATTTTTATAAGGGCAGTATTAAGGGGGGCTCTAAATTTTGGGGCCCTATAACTCGGGAAGTATACAGGCGATTAAATTTAAACTGCGAGTGGATTCAAATAGGATGTTAAATAATATGTGTACCAAATTTGGTGTGAATCGGTCCGTTACCTTCAGATTAGTAGAAAGCACAAATTTGGTCGAGCGAGCGACGACTAACATCCAAGTATATAAGTTATATATATTTTTGGATTCAGGGCGACGAGACAAGTTAAGGAAATTGTTTGATCCGAGAATGCTACAGACACACGAATGTTTCATTATTCGATATAGAAAAATTATTTAGGCTAATTTATGCATGTTCCAGTGTATCTATTTCGATTAGAATATATATATATATATATATATATAAGTAAATTTATTATAGATTCATATCATGTGTTTTTGTACTTCATTTTTGGTATATGTTACATTATGCAAAATATAATATGTAACAGAAATTAGATTAACGGTTAAAGTAGATTATCCCCGGTGAATTTGCATATTCACCACACCAAATTGGCAAATGTGGTTGAGGTTAATAATTTTTTGTAATTTTCCGTAATGGATATAAGCCTTCGGCACCTTTACATAAATATATGACGAGCCACGAATTACAGTTACAAAAACTACATTGCATTGTGGCGACAAAAAACTAAATCATTTTTATAACCAGTGTTTTGTGAAGGAAACTTATTTATAATAAGATTTTACAGGGTTTAAATTATTACAAAACTGTAACTAATATATGAAAAATATATTTTAAAATTCAAAATTATAATATTTGTTATTTTTTTTCGGGCTTTGAGTTAACAATATGAAAAAATCTTGTAAATATAAAATATCTTAGAATTTTTTGTAAAATTTTTGAGTGTTGCAATTATTTTTATTAGGGCAGTATTAAGGGGGGCTCTAAATTTTGGGGCCCTATAACTCGGGAAGTATACAAGCGATTGAATTTAAACTGTGAATGGATTCAAATGGGATGTTAAATAATATGTGTACCAAATTTGGTGTAAATCGCTCCGGTACCTTCAGAGAAGTAGAGGGCACAAATTTGGTCTTACGAGTTACGACTAACATCCAGTTATATATATTTTTGGATTCAGGGCGACGAGACAAACACTTTTGTGAATGAATTTTTTTGATCCGAGAATGCTACAGACACACGACCGAATGATTTAGCTTCTTTGGTACTTCGTACGGCGAGTTAAAAAATATATACTACACGCAGGTGTACGGCGCATGTTTTATTTACTAAGTTTTTGAAAAATTTTGAAAATCGACAATTACGGGTTTAGTTTAAGGAATGAATATATCGTTTTGCGTAAAATATTTAATTAAAATTTAAATGTGACAATCCTAAATTGTTTTCTATAAAACATAACAATGTGAAAGACATTTATTTGATAGCATAATAATCCTATATATATTTGACCCGTAAAATCATTATTAGTAAATTTAACCCTTGCAGCATTTAAATTGTATTCCGGACCTTTTCAGTATTTAACTGAAATTAGAGAACGCTATCTGTAATGGTTTTCGATAAAGCGTAACAAAGCGAAATGAATTTTCTGCCCATTTATTTGATAGCTTTATAATGCGTTGAAATTAAACTACAAAACATAAAATAAAAAAGAAATATGTTGTCGCACTGTTTCAGCAGTCGTACCTCTTGACATGCCACTTTTGACTTTGAACATGGGCGGCTAAATAGGGTCGCCGGTAGCGAAATTAACAAAATTAAAAACATTTTCGAAAGGGGGCGTGGTTTATCTCCAAAAATGCCAACCTGTTAGACTCGGGCAGATTTGAAATTAATTATGAACATATATTTGAACATTTTATAGTGGTTCACCTGGCGAAATATTCTTTGTTTACTGACGAAATTCTCTGCATATTTAAAGGTTTTCAATTATTTTCGTACACTGTATTAAAATATAATATATATTTATTTAGCTAAAATTATTTCCCTTAATTTCCTATATTATTTTACATTGATGTATATTTTGTACCTATTGTCGAAGCTACGTTAATAATTTGACAAGTTTGCTAAGTTTCTTAAATCGTACTACTATACAACCATGCATAGACCATATAATTCAATGCTTTGAATATAAAATATGGGTGCATGAACTTAACTGAATTTATTACTAGCCCAAATGCACTGATTGAATTTAATTATTAACTGTTGTTAACTATAATTAATATTTAAATAAATTCATAATTTTCAATGTAATATTCAATAGATTAATTAATTTATTGCTAATTGTGTATTATTCCGAAAACAAACTTTAGTATTAAAGGTACAAGTACAATTTTCTATTTAATATTTAATAACTATATTGCTAACTGCGTATTATTCCCAAAAGTAACTTTAGTATTACAGGTACAGGTACGATTTTGGATATATGTACAATTTTCTTTTTAATATTTAATACATAAATGAATAAAGTTATTGCTAACTGCGTATTATTCCCAAAGGAAACTTTGCTATTAAGCCTTAACTAATTCTTGGGGTCCATAGGACCCCAACCTATTTTAAATCAAACATTTTTGTTTGATCCCACTGGAAATGGAACCTATTAAACCCTCTACCTCTAAATGAATTCTTTAAAATTAAGTTAATAAAACTCAAAAACTTTTTTCAACATTCTTTTTTAATTAAACTCTAATTAAAATATATTTTTAAGTGAAAAGTTAGGGTTAAATAAGTAAATCAAGTTTGCCCAAAAAGGCCAATTTTCTTAAGGGTTACGATTTCAGCAACTCTATCTTATATATATATATATATATATTAACGCGTATAAATACTAGAGAATGGATTAGTATTGTGCGAAAATATACTTTTGCCAACTATAGCTAGTAGACCGTAGGGGCGTTAGTCCCTATCGTCCCCCAGAATTCAGCGCCAATGCCTCTTGACACAGTTAACCAATAACATACTATACATGCCCTAGTAGGACACCAGTTAATGGTGGCTAGAATAATTGTAATTCACTTAACTAGAATGCGAGATAAAGATGTTTATAGAGTAGCTGTTTGTGAACGTCCCAACTACCTATACGCATAATAAAACAAATCAGACTGTCCTTTTTAAGTGTGCCACCATTACTACCACAAGAATTATAAGAGTAGTGGCTCCGGAACAGGGGCAAGGGGCCAGAACGGGTTTCCACCCCCTGTGACGCTTGCAGCGAGTGGCTTTGTCCGCTTTAAAAGTCTCACCAGAGCTTCAAAAATAAATAAATAATTGTATACTATAAAGACATAATCATTTTTAACCCGAGAATGTTACAGACACATGACCGAATGCTTTTGCTTTTCTGTACTTCGTGCAGCGAACAAAAAATGCATATAAAATATAACTTGCCACTTTTTGCATATTTCGAATACAACTTTTGCATGATTCTTTTTTTGGAAAAATGTACCATTTACTGAATAATCAACTTTAAAAATAGCTAGATTTTGTGCGCAGTCCGCCCCTGATTATAATGTGATAAAATACAACTAAACATATGCACACATTTTACCTACATTTATTAATTATAATAATAATTTAATAATAATAATAATTAGTTGCTTTTTAGAATAAAATATAATGTTCTCGTGCAGTTATGAATATTATGTAATTAAAATATTGTTCGAATTATCACCATTTAAATAAATAAATAAAATGTTGTCATTTAAAATAAGTTGCGTTTGAAAACCCACTGGTTGAAATTTTATTTATTGTTTACGGCGTACCTGAACGCTACGACCAGCGTTTTTTAAACAGTTGTCGCGAAAGATTTTTTTTAAGTCTTGGCACCAGTTGCAAAATTATTCTCACATGAAATAATATAACGTTACATTGGAACCTACTCCAGAATGTAACAAAAACAATGGGATCGCGGTTATCTTTAGTTGTGAAATAGGGGTCGACCCGAAAAAAGTTTTAGAGCCGCTGCGCTAAACTGACCTGAAATCATTACGAATTAACCTATTTTATGCATTTCGATAACATTTATTGCTAAAATTGTCTTTAAATATTTTAAATTTCATAATTATTATATTTTTGAAGCGCTATAACTCCAAAAATATAAGACCAATTCAATTTAAACTGTGAACATATTCATATGGTATACCACTGAATATGTGTAGCAAATTTGGTTTAAATCGCTCCGGTACTTTCAGAGGAGTAGAGGGCACAAATTTGGTTTTACGAGTTTCCAAATTTTGGGGCCCTATAACTCTGGAAGTATAAAGGTGATTGAGTTTAAACTGGGAACAAGTTGAATTGAGATACTAAAGAATATATGTAGCAAATTTGGTTTAAATCGCTTTGGTACCTTCAGAGCAGTAAAGCGCATAAATTTGGTCTTACGAAGCTCCAAAGTTTAGGGCCCTATAACTCTGGAAGTATAAAGGGGATTGAGTTTAAACTGGGAACAGGTTGAAATAAGATACTAAAGAATATGTGTAGCAAATTTGGTTTAAATCGCTTGGTTATCTTCAGAGGAGTAGAGGGTACAAATTTTGTATTACGAGCGACGATTAACATCTAAGTATATGAGTTACACATTTTAAAGTCCTATAACTCCAGATATATAAGAGCAATTTAATTTAAACTGTGCACATATTCGTAAGGTATACCATTGAATACGTGTAGCAAATTTGGTTTAAATCGCTTTGGTACTTTCAGAGGAGTAGAGGGCACAAAATTTGTCTTACGAGCGACGACTAACATACAAGTATATGAGTTACAAATTTTAAAGCCCTATAACTCCAGATATATAAGAGCAATTTAATTTGAACTGTGCACATATTCGTATGGTATACCATTGAATACGTGTAGTAAATTTGGTTTAAATCGCTTCGGTACTTTTAGAGGAGTAGAGGGCACAAAATTTGTCTTACGAGCGACGAGCATATATAGTTTTGGATTAAGGGTGACGAGACAAGACTTTTTGTTAAGCAAATGTTTTGATCCGTGAATGTTACAAACACATGACTGAACCTTTAGATTCCCTGTACTTTGTACGGCGAACAAAAATGCATATTAAATACTGTGTAATATTGCAGCTTTTTCTAGCAATATTAACAAATCAAATAGATATATATATATATCTATATAGTAGATGGAACCAAAAAAATGTTTATATTAACTGTGTAATGTAGTGTTTCAGCATCGAATAGGATATATATGGTATATATATATACATATAATATGTATACAATAGTGAATGTGTAGTACTGCGAACCGTATATTTTATTATTTCGTGAGCAAAATCTGTGCCCCATAGCAACGTCGACATAGTCTCGCACCGCTCGGTGCTGGCGTGGCGACGCGTGTTCGTGCCCGTGTTTAGTGTGCGCAAGTCTAGAAACTGGGAGTGGCTGTCGTCTGCCTCGGCAGGCTGATGATCACAACCACAGAATCACTCTTGTCTCTAGCTACATGTCCTCTTAATTTTTGTCGTGTGCGATGCCAGTGTGACACATATAAAAAAATCGTGGTGCCCAGACTGGTTCGACGAGTTCCGCTCGTTCGTTCGAACACGTTTGCCTGCGCCCCAGAGCGCGAGCATAACCGGTTCTGTTCGGGCGATAACCGGTAACAAACGTGTTTGGTAGCGTTGTTTTTTTGCTTGGCCTAACTCGGTTGCTTACTTGCTAGTAAATTATTCATGGATACATGTGTTCTCATACTAGACAAACGAAAGACATACTTCGCTGTTTGCGTGACATAGAATCCGAGCGGGTTTCGAGTGACTATATAGTGATTGCAGTTTAGTTTTGCGATAACAAAGAAACATACGTTTACATTTTTATTTTATTTATATTCGTACATATACATAAATGCCTTATTTTTAAACAAAACTATTTTATAATGGTACGTATTTTTTTAATATGTAGAATTTTCGATTTTTACTTTATTCATGTCTTACTTACGTATTTTATAATTATATTTAAAAAAAATTAATACTACATACGTTTACTTAATAATTAATTTTTTATCTCTAATATTGTAAAATTAATTAAAACAATATTTATATATTTACTTAAACTATAATTTCTATATTTAAATCCTAAATATGTGTAAACTTAAAGATTCAATTTCAACATTTTTGAAATTATATTTTGTAGATATTTATAATTCACAATTTTGTTTTAATTTATTATTGTTTAAGCTTCCATGCTGTAGTTTAAATTTGTAGAATATTTCAAAACTGCATTTGTTCCCTTGTAGATTTTTATTTATAGACATATGTTTAGTTCATTAATAAAATGTATTTATTTTACTAATAAATAATTAATTTAAAATATCTTTAGACTTTTATTTTTCGTTTGTTGTTTTTTTTTCTTTTTAGTTTAGTTCTTACTTTTGTAAATATAGATTTTGCCAACGAAACAATTTTTAAGTAAAACATCTACCAATTTTTTCGTATAAAAACATTTATGGAATATAAAACCTCCACCAAATAATGCCAAACATTTCTTACCAAAATATTTGGTTTTAATTGTGGTTAGGTTCACGGGTATAAAGACCCTAAATATTTGAAAAACAACTATGTATTGTACGTAAACGTTAGGTTACGCGGTCAAATATTTGTCTGATAAATCAAAGCAACCGAGCGATATAGGAATTGCCATTTATCTCATATATGCATATATATATATATATATATATATATATATATATATATATATATATATATATATATGTATAAACATAAGGACTAAATAAACAATTTAATGTTTGGCTTATAATAATTGAAATTTAACTAGTTTTGATTGCATAATAAATTTGATTGTTAGGTTAGTTTGAAAACGTAATTAAATTTTACGATTAGTATTATGGTTTAGGCCAGTAGTCTTTAAACAATGGGGCGCCAAATGTTAAGAGTTTTTTTTAACTATGAACACAAAATAAAATAGCAAACCATGTAATTAAAAAATTATATTTTAAATTTACTTAATTACAAAATAATAAACATGCAAAATAGATCATTAGTATTTGACCCAAAATAATACACCCTAAAAATAGTTTAGCAAATTTATGTAAACTAAAACTCATGTATTTATTATTAAATTTACATGATTAATGTAAATTACAATAATTCGGTATAATTATAATTACATAATATCCAAATGTAATTTTACAACACATTTGCCGTATATATTTAACTTAGAAACTGTTGAAATTTTGCTAATATTGTGCATATAAAAATATAATAAATAAATTTCATTTTATTTTTATTAAAGAATACATTTTGTAATAAAATTCGTGGCGCTTTAGTATCGGGTAAGTCCTTTTTATATTAGTCATATATATTTACGTAAAAGGGGCAAGGGAATAACACGCGTGGTCATTGCATTTTTTAGTAATAAGAACGTTTAAGATTTTCCGTAACACATTTCTCGTAATGAGTACAGTTTTTCAAGAATTTTTTTAAACAAAAGTTGTGCGAAATATTAATATCTTTCATTATGAATATAACTATTTTTGCTATAAGTGCAACCGTTCTAGAGATATTGGAGATAGAATCAAACAATGCATAGAGTAAACATGCACTTCTGGTTTGAATATTCTTGTAAAAAGTAAAAGGTGCACATTTAGACTATATACAAGTCTTAAGTTTAAAGTTTCATAATTTTACGTTCGACGGTTTTGGCTTTAGACTTTCTGAAAATAGTCTTATTCGATTCAGTGAGGATTAATACGTGTATTTATGTTGTAATCTCGAGTTCGAATTTTTTTTATGATTTCAAGGTTTACTTATTATTGCGTATATAAAAGTAAAAAAATATAATAATGCCAGAAACTGCACTACACTAAAAAAAAAAAAAAAAAATAACTAAAGTAAATCTTTTTCTGTGTGTGGAAGGTAAAACCCAGTAACGTATACTTTGAATTAGTGACGTTATATATTATTTCCTTGAAGCTATTATATGCAAAAATGAGGTTAGTAGAGTTCTCTGTTTTCATCCTGTCAGGGCTTGTCACTTAACAAGATAGAGTGCTCAATTGAGAATTGTACGGAATTCGATCGATATTCGCAATTTTTGATTTTAATCTACTCTACAACATTTACTTTGAATTCAATTCGAAAACTTCTGTGTTACGGAACTTCTTATCGAAACTAAGATCCTATTATTTCATTTGTGTTGAAGTTGTGCCCTTCCCTTTGAGCGGAGTTTAATTTCTCTTTGTATTTCTGTAATTCAGCGAAGTTTAAGAATAAATTAACTGGTGCATTCGTTTGAATTACATGTTTTAATCACTTTATAATTGTTCGCTTGTAAGAAACAGAAAATATATTCAAATTTCATTATTTCACACAATGTCTGAATGTCCAATAAACAATAATCAAGGGAGAACATTTTCTCCGATAAACAATATACACCATATTTTATTTCCTTCGGAATAATAAGTTTCATCAATTTTCCTTTAACATATTTTGCTTTAAAGCAAACAAAGAAAAATAATATAAAGCATTTATTAAATTTACAATAAAAATACAAATATATTTTCATATGTAATAACAAAGACCTAGTCTATTATAACAGGCATAGGTGTGTCTATATCAAAAATGTTCATTATGACAATACTTCCTTTTAAATTTCGTTTAAGAAAGTAAAAATATATATTTGAATATAAATACGCGAATCAACGTTTGGAAATAATAAAATTATTTCCATGAATATTTAATAAAATTCTTTGTTGTTTTAACAAAATATAAAATATCAGTGTTCATTGATATTGTCAAATCATATTATCTTGTCATCCATTTGTCGCATAAAGAAAGTAATTTTATAAATTTAAAGAAATAATATAGTTCTTTGTGTCTTGAAATGTAGCAATTATTGTAAAACACAAAAGAATATATTTTAATCTACTATTAAATTACTTCAAATTAGTTATTTATAAACATCTGGGTTCGAGCCCAGGTTCCGGCGAATTTACAATCAATCGATCCACCTACAACTAAGCTCAACCAAATATCCTACAGAGTATCTATAGTTGGTAACAGCATTAACAGAAACACCGAAAATCTTAAAATATTTAAAATTCGGATCAATTTTGGAGAACTTGACGCCTTTGGCTAAAATGGTCTGCGTTTTTTATTAAGAGGATTACAAAGCTAACAAAAAAAAAATACTGCTAATATGGACTTATAAGATTAAAATTTCAAGATTGTCATCTATCGGGATTTTCTCGAAATACAATGAAAGACAACGTAATAACGTTGTAGGCCTTTCTTGACTGGTGAAAATGACTCTTAGGCATTCCTAAGTATTGTTAGATTGATGTACGAAGTACAGAAGAGCTAAAGCATTCAATTGTGTGTCTGTAAAATGCTTGGATCAAAAAATGTATTAACAAAAAGTTCTTGTCTCGTCGCCTTGAATTTAAAAATATATATTATTTATATACTTGGATGTTAGTCGTCGCTCGCTCGACCAAATTTGTGCTTTCTACTCCTCTGAAGGTACCGGAGCGATTTACATCAAATTTGGTACACATATTATTTGGCATCCCGTTTGAATCCTCTCGCAGTTTAAATCCACTCGTTTGTATACTTCCCGAGTTATAGGGCCCCAAAATTTAGAGCCCCCCTTAATACTGCCCTTATAAAAATAATTTAAACACCCAAAAATTCTACTAGTAATTTTAAGATATTTTATATCTAGAAGATTTTTTCATATTGTTAACTCAAATGCAGTAAAAAAATATTAAATATTATAATTCTTTTTTATTGTTAACTAAAAGGTCATAATAATAAATAAAGAAATAACCGAGCTGAACGCATAAGTGCGTTGTATTTTTATACATAATGTATAAGAAATAAAAAATCTATGCAAAATGCAAGTAATAACTTATAAAATCATATAAAAGTGCGTCTCTCTTGCTGGCAAAGAGGTTGTAAGGTGTGTGAATCATTTTGGTTTCATATTTGAATTCGATCAAATTGATGTTATCGGCACACGACCTTTTTTGTACGTGTGACAAATTGATGACACGATCATATGATTTGACATTTATCAGTGAACATATTGACAGATTTCATGTGTTTCACTTGTTCATTGTTCCCAGTGGAACAATTCAGATTTTTTAAAGACATTGAAAACATATTTAACTGTGAAATATTCGTTTGAAAGTGCTTCAAAGTTTAGGATAATTTAATATATATTTTATTATAAGATTTATAATATTTCTACTAAATACTTAAACTTTTCACCCCACCCTAATGTAAGTAGCGCGTAAAAATAGAGAATAGAACAACTGACATCCCTGCAATACGGAATAGCACAATAATATAGTATTTACTGTATAAAAACCGTTGTATTTTGTTTTTTAAAAATATCTCACCTACATTTTAGAAGTCTGGTTCCACCCAAGCATTATTCAATATATCTTCTATACGAACTTGTGGTTATATACAACTGAAAATATAAAACATAACATACGAGCTTTTACCGCTTGGGGGCATTTTTCAATAAATTTCAACTGTAATTTCAAAGATTTGAGGTCCCGTTACTCAAAACAATAAAATATGACACGTCGGACAAATTATTATTGTTGTCTGAGTTTTTTACAATGTCATGTTTCAAAGTTTAAATTGTACCAAGAAGTTTGTCGATGTTTCGTAAAAGTTTCAAAGACGAAAATGCTCTCGACATTTCCCCGTAGTATTTCCATATCAGAGATAAAAGGAATCGTACAGGCCAATGTTACAATACACTCGGAAAATATGTGAACTTAACCTAAATAATACTTGCGTGACCTTCAATTGACTTTCGTAACACATCCACTACCTATTTCATATAATATTAACTAATTAATTTAATTTAATTAAATTCTTGCGCCGTTCTCGAGATAAGCAAGAAGCAGCAATAAGTACTTTAGGTTGAAATATTCTTTTAAAAATTGGGAGTTCTTCTTTTGTAGTATATTATAAATACCATACATTCAAAACATCATATTTATATATTAAATTATATTGTCTGTAGAACGTTCACAGACGTCATTGATGTCAAAATGAATTTGGGTATTTCCATTAAAATATAGTTTTGTTTGTTTGTTTGTTATTTTTGTAATCAAAATACTTTCATTAATACGCAGTGTATAAGACCGTAAAATGCCTCGAATGCAGTCATCAAATTAGAGGCAATTTGTTTTAAACCAGTGCACAAATTTCGAATTTGTTCGTCATTATCACAGAATGAAAGCGCCAGTAACCGCGCACTTAGTGTGCTCGTGTCATTAAAAATAACAATTTCGTTATTATGCTGTGTTAAAACTAATTTAAATTAAAACTGCAAAATAATTCTTTTGTTACGCTAAAATGCAATTGTTTTATTTCAGTAAATAACTACCGCTATTTTAATTAAAATTTTCACTTAAAATCTTTTTTCATCCAAGCTCAAGTAAATATATATATGTAAATCTTTTTGTTTTATAAGACATAAATATACTATTTTATTAATTAAATATTGGCAAAACTAGGTGAAACCGTATGCCCATATCTTATACAGAATACAGGTCACTCTTCATCGATTATATATTAATAATATACGTATCCTCATTCATCTATATATGTATTTAGTATTATATCCAGAACGCTGTGTATATTGGACGAATTAACATTCATAACACAAGTAATAATTAAGCATTGTAAGCAAACATCAAATAATTGTTTAATTTTGACATTCGATGCCGCTACGGTTATTATGAAACAATTATGAAAATAGTATCCATAGATACAACATAAAACAATTTTATAAATGTAATAACCTTAGATACAGCATATAAATCGCTCGTTCCGGAGATATACACACACATACATATAGGTAATTAAAATTCTACCCATTTCTGTGGTTAAACGTATAAACTGTGATTTCACTCATTGTATAGGATCCTGGGTTCGAACCCGGGTTTGGATAAAGTAAATTTACAATTATTCGATCCTTGATTAACTGGTGGCTCACCCGCTTTGTCCATTTTAGGGTATGTCTGGCCTCATAGGGTGTAATTAGTATGTCATAGAGAGTAAACTATTGAACCATCTTAAGGGATCGTCTACGAAGTTAACTATAGAAGCTGGAGTGGCATGCACTCGACTGTCTTGTCCTTTAACTATCTGCATTTATAATAATACTATATTTTGTTGCTATGAAACTAAATCAATATATATATTGCAACTAAAGAAACATAAATATAATATATATATTTTCTAATGCGATTTTTC
This sequence comes from Leistus spinibarbis, assembly GCA_933228885.1. NCBI lineage: Eukaryota > Metazoa > Arthropoda > Insecta > Coleoptera > Carabidae > Leistus > Leistus spinibarbis. The sequence goes on along the minus strand of OW121792.1, from coordinate 15,967,955 downwards.
AGTAAATGGCACGTTTATTGAAAAAACTATTTAAACAAAAGTTGCTAGAAATTTCAATATCTACAACTTTTATAATACATTTTTTTTTCTAACTTATGTCGTTTCCGAGATAATGTTACATTAACAAGAGTAAACAAAATTTAAAATTATAATATTTAATATTTTTTCATAGCCTTTGGGTTAACAATTTGAAAAAATCTTATAGATATAAAATATCTTAGAATTTATAGTAAAATTTGCAAGTGTTATTATTATTTTTCTAAGGGCAGTATTAAGAGGGGCTTCAAATTTTGGGGCCCTATAACTCGGGAAGTATACTGGCGATTAGATTTAAACTGTTAGTAGATTCAAATGGGGTGCTAAATAATATATGTAGTAAATTTGGTGTGAATCGCTCCGGTACCTTCAGAGGAGTAGAAAGCACAAATTTGGTCGAGCGAGCGACGACTAACATCCAAGTATATAAGTTATATATATTTTTGGAATCAGGGCGACGAGACAAACACTTTTTGTCAAGGAAATTTTTTGATCCGAGATTGCTACAGACACACGGCGAGCTAAAAACTAACAAAATTCATATTGAACCTGGTAATGCATTTATTTATGCTTCCATCTTTTACATTTTAAATTTATTCTATGTTTTATGGGTGTACTTGACGGTTGAATAATACGTTTTCGATGAATTTTTATTAAACATGGATAAACAATAGTTTTCCAATAATAAGTGCTAGTACTTTAATGCTTCTTTGACAATAATTTAGGCAGAATTAAAATATTAGTTTTTTATAATATTTTTGGTATGTTTGGACTAGAATTGTAGCGGTAGACGATTCCCTTAACTGGGGAAGAATCGTGATGATATATTTGTTTTCTCGTTCTTGGTTTTGTCTCGTACACGAGAGATCGAAGCGAGACTCTCGAAAGGATAAGTGTAAATGAAAAAGTTCCAGAATAAAAAATCTGTTTAAGATGTATTTCAAATATACTTTCCACAAGGAGAAAATTGTTAAAGAAAATAGGTATTTTTCTATAAGTCAAGCACAGCCATGAAAACAAAATATAAACGTTGTTATTACAATATCAATTTCTGACATGTAAACGTACCATTTTGTTTTCATAGCTACATATATGTTGATTTACATAAAAACCTGTATTTTCTTTAGTTATTTTCCTGCTGGAAAAAGCACATTTCAAACATATTTTAAATACATTTGAAATAGTTCCATATTTTTATACAACTTATACATTTACAAGATTGTTTTAAAATGTATCAAACATTCAGTACTTGTAAATAGGTTTTCTAATTCTAAATCTACTAATTAGTTTATACGACGAGCTGAAAGCATTGGTGCGTGTAGCTATCCGTGCATTGACGAAAAATCGTGATAATTAACAATTTTCCTTATCGCTCGAATTTGTTAAAAAGTTTTAAGCCATAAACACCAATTCTGTATACAGTGTAAGTTTTTATAGTTCAGCAACTATTTGTGACAAATTGTATCGCTGCAAAAGCTTAATTTTTGCACTAATTTCTGTTGCTGTTAAAAACTTTTGTATGATTAGTAAATTTTTGTTATTTCCTTAAATTAGTTTCTGGTTTTTAAGCTTTGGCCCGCATAAGCGGCTGCCTTGGTTAACCGATGGTTTACTAAACTGTATTTATTTTAAATGTCTATATAAAATATAGGAATATTATGGTAAATAGAGCTGGGCAGGAATTCAAAACAAAAGGAATTATAAAGGGATTTATTCCACTTAGGGAATAAAATCAATTTAATTGAAGCTCTTTTGATAATGTGGATTTATGGCATTGGTATCGAATTCATTTGAAAAATTGAATATATGAATTAACCAAAGGCTTCAACCCTCAAAAAGGCTTCAAGGTATCAAATCATATAATTGTTAAAACGGCTGAATGGTTTTAAATCGCATTTTAAGTTAAAAGATTTTTAATTAATAATTATAAAATAGACTTTAATTCCTTTCGATTGTTATTTATAATACAAGGTTTGTAATTGTTGAAAAGATTTCAATTCCTTTTGAATTATAAAAGATTTGTAATTGATAAAAACGTCTTAGTTCATTTTGATTTGTAATACAGAATCACGTAAACGGCATATAATAAGTTTCAATTGCTCTTGAAGTATAACAGATTTGTAATTGATAAATAGGAACATTCCTAATACATCCAGAATCGTATAACTTGCCATACGAAGTACAGAAGAAGCTAAACCAATCAGTCGTGTGTCTGTAGCATTCTCGGATCAAAAAATTTCGTCGCCCTGAATCCAAAAATATATATAACTATACTTGGATGTTAGTCGTCGCTCGCTCGTAAGACCAAACTTATGCCCTCTATTTCTCTGAAGGTACCGGTGCGATTCACACCAAATTTGGTACACATATTATTTGGTAATATATTTGAATCCGTTCGCAGTTTAAATTTAATCGCACGTATATTTCCCGAGTTATAGGGCCCCAAAATTTAGAACCCCCCTTAATACTGCCCTTATAAAAATAATTAAAGCACTCAAAAATTCTACTAAAAATTTTAAGATATTTTAGATTTAAGATTGATTCATATTATTTACCTAAACGCCATAAAAAAAATATTTAATATAGTAATATTAAAATATGCATCAAAATAATTTACAGAAAATATAATTTATTTCCCAAGCATATAAAAGCGGGTTTAAATATTTATTTATTTAGGAATGCGTTCATTCTTATATAAGATGCATTGTTTTAATAGTTAAGCAAACCACCAATAAATGGTGACAAATAGAAATGCCATTACAAAACAAACGTCCATTATAAAGTGATATTTTATTGGTGTAAGCCGAGAAATCCTGAAAATTAGCCGTGAATTTATTGAAAATTCCGGAATGCGGCGAGCGTGACTTACGAGCTATGCGGGCCTGTGGTAAATTAGGCGTTGAGCTGTCAAAAGGGTAGTTACAGTTAAAAATTGTCGAATACGACAATGCACACTAACCACACACCAAACCGTTTTAGAATCACTGTTTCGTTCCGGTTTTGCAGGAATAAAAAAATAACACGGCTGCCTTTTGCCTTTTATTCGTGTATAGGGTGGTAAATCTGGTTTTTTACAATGAGGTATTGAATCTGAAATTTTTTCTTGCCATTTTTTTTTTCGTTTGCTTTGCCACCCATATCTGAGAACACATTGTTGTATGGATTTGCACGTTCTACGAATATATATATATATATATATATATATATATATATATATATATATATATATATATATATATATATATATATATATATATATATATATATATATATATATTCAGCAAGACCTTCACGAAACATATAAAATAGAAAATTCTGTATAGATTTAGAGCGACGAAGACTTGTTCGTTTTTCGATGTTTCCCAACTTTGTATGCATTTTCACGCCAAAAATCTAGTTATTTTTCACTGTATAAAGTATCGTGACCTCAGAGACAATTTGTGCTATGTCGCCTATTGAAGTTTTCTTTAGAAGCAATTTCAATATGCAAGTCTATGCACACTTATACAATATATATATATATATATATATATATATATATATATATATATATATATATATATATATATATATATATATTGAAATTTTTAATATTTCTTTATGGCCCTTGGGTAACCAATATGCTAAAATGTTAAAGATATTAAATATCTTAGAATTTTTAGTAAAATTTTTGGGTGTTTAAATTATTTTTATAACGGCAGTATTAAGGGGGGCTTTAAACTTTGGGGCCCTATAACTCGGAAAGTATACGGGCGATTGAATTTAAACTGCGAGTAGATTCAAATGGGATACTAAAAAATATGTGTACCAAATTTGGTGTTAATCGTTTTGGTACCTTCAGAGGAGTAGAGGGCACAAATTTGGTCTGAACGACGACTGACATCCAAGTATATGAGTTATATATATATATATATATTTGGATTCAAGGCGACGGAGACAAGAACTTTTTATTATGAAATTTTATTGGTTTGAGAATGCTACAGACACACGACCGAATGCTTAAGCTCTTCTGTACTTCGTCGGCTAAAAATTCTAGAAAATATTTTATATCTACAAAAATTTGGACCTAAAGGCTATGAAAAATATATATTTATGAATTTTACAATTTGCAATACATTATATTTTTTGTTTTTAAACAAAATTCAGATAAATTTATTATAGTAAAGATTTTTTTTATATAAAGTTATATACTGATTCTGTATATATATTTAGTAAATGGTATCCTATTTCTACCTTATAAATAAAATAACTATATGATAGTCCGACGTATTTCTTATGGCTTCTGTTATTTGAGGTAATGATTTATTTATATAGTGTAGCTCAGAAAAAATATAAACACTTCACATCATATTGTTAGATCCTAAATTATTAATTATTATACTAGGAATATTAATGAAAAGTAAATAATAAATGAAATTGTGAAGAGATAAAAATTAATAATTATTAAAACTACAAAGAACCGAACCTTCAAAAAAAATTATTCATTTTTTCTCTTTTCTTTGCTACGGTGCATAAAGTATTAACAATTATCAAGAGAGAATTAATGAAAAGTAAATAAGGAATGAGGTAATGAAGAAATAAGAATTGAAATTTCACGCCAATGTTTGCCAACCGTAATACTAAGTACCGCTGGCGCAACTAGGCCTTAGGCAATCACGGGAAATGTCAAGAATAAATTTTGTGAAAATAAGTTTAAATACCTTCATTCAACTTAATTTACAAAACAATTCGGTATAAAAGGTGTGGTCACGCCTCGATAAAACAATTTCGGTTTACTACTATTAAATAAATTCCGTAAATGAATACAGCCAAATCAATATAGAGTTATATTAAATAAATGCTCGGATCAAAAAATTAACTTAACTATGTATATGAGTTATATATATTTTTGGATTCAGGGCGACGAGACAATTTGTTTAATTCGAGAATGTTGCAAATACACAACTGAATGATTTAGCTTTTTGTACTTCGTACACAGAGCGAATTAAGCAGTCAACTGACTAATTGTTTTTTATATATTTAATGGCGGATTTGCCGAATTTATTGTCCCAAACGTAAGATTTTGTGTAATCACTCAAGTGGGTAGTTCAGTGGAAGTGATGTTCACTATATCGCGGCTCCACTGTAACTGTGTTTCGAAACAAAAAGAAATGTTCTTCATTGAAAGCAATTTGAAACAAGGCGTTCACTTTCGCGGCTGTACTTATCAGATGATGTATAATTTTCGAAACAATTGTTTTTGTTTTCATTAGTTCGCAGAAACCTGTAGTTTTATTTCGCAACAAATTGAAAAATCGCACTGTATAGAAATAAGTATACAACAATGTATAAAATGATAATGTTTCAATTTGCCTTGTCTGTCTGAACTTTTGCTGAATAGTTCGTATTCTATTAGCGATTCTATGAAGGTTTTGTGCTAAACGTTATCCACTACATTCAAAACTTTTCGTTTTTCTTTGTTACAAATTTAACTCTTTTATGTACGACGGAACATTGTGTGTACCATACAAAAAAAACAACACACACACACACACACACACACACATTGAAAAGCATAGCGTTGGTAAAGTTTGCAAGTTTTATCAAAGTTTAGCAAATTAAAAGTTAGTGTAAACTACGGAACTACCTTTTCTATTCACAATATTTCATACCTATCTCTATATTTTTATATATATATATATATATATATATATATATATATATATATATATATATATATATATATTTATATACTTTATCTTAATTTAAAATATGTGGTGGCATTTGTTCGTGTGTCTGTAGCATTCTCGGATAAAACCATTTCCCTAACAAACTTATATACTTGGATGTTAGTCGTCGCTCACTCGTAAGACCAAATTTGTGCTTTTTACTCCTCTGAAGGTACCAAAGCGATATAAACCAAATTAATAATAATAAAAATAACCAGAAGAGCTAAAGCATTCAAGTGTGTGTCTGTAAAATGCTTGGATCAAAAAATGTATTAACAAAAAGTTCTTGTCTCGTCGCCTTGAATTTAAAAATATATATTATTTATATACTTGGATGTTAGTCGTCGCTCGCTGGACCAAATTTGTGCTTTCTACTCCTCTGAAGGTACCGGAGCGATTTACATCAAATTTGGTACACATATTATTTAGCACCCCATTTGAATCCGCTCACAGTTTAAATCAAATCGCTTGTATACTTCCCGAGTTATAGGGCCTCAAAATTTAAAGCCCCCCTTAATATTACCCTTATACAAATAATTAAAACCCTTAAAAATTCTACTAAATATTCTAAGATATTTTATATCTACAAGATTTTTTCATATTGTTAACTCAAAGCCCGAAAAAAATTATTAAATAATATAATTTAGAATTTCATAATATGCACTATTTTTTTTCTCGTAACTGGAACCTTTTCTAAAGAAATTTTTCAAACAAAAGTTGTCGGAAATATGAACATCGTTCATTATGAACATAACTATTTTTGTTATAAGTTCAGCCGTTCTAGTGATATTGGAGATAGAACAAAAAATGCAATTTCGGTATGAATATTCTTTACAAAAATAGGTGCACATTTAGACCATATATTAGACAGTTAGATGTTAGACAGTTTTGGCTCTAGAGCGTTCACAGACACACAGACGTTATTCTGAAAATAGTCATTTGTTTCAGTGAGGGTCAAAACGTGTATTTTTGTTGTAATCTCGACTTTGAAATTTATACATTACTCTGTATAAAAATAAAAATATAAAACTAGTTTGAAATACACAATGAAATAAATGTTACAATATATAACGTTTGTCAATTACGTTGCAAACGTATCTAAGCAGATTTCATTAATTAAAGTGAAAAAGCAATATTGTTTAAAAGTATCAAAGCTATTTTATTGTACATGTGAACTGTTTGATGTTCAAAAATGTTTAAATGAATAAAAGTTTATCATATTTAAGAGCAATGAAATGCTCTTAAAAAAAAATTACCGCTTCGACGTCAATTCTATATTTAACCTATAAATCCTATTCTTTCGTTATAACAAAGTTATAAATTGCACTAGTTTTAAAATTAATAATAATATACAAATTTCTTGTTTTAGTACAGTCATAAAACAAGCATAGGTGCAGTCACCAATGCCTTCAGTTTACACCAAACTAATAATTAATATAGACAGTAAAGTAAATAGGGATTACGTATTTGAACCGCAAAGGTGTCAAATCCAGAATAATTTTGTAAGGTTTTGATACTTTAGCATGAAATATTAATATATATATGCTTGTGTAATAGCACAAAGGCGATATGTTTTTTTGTAAAATGATTTTAATCATTTGATTTGTACAAAGATGGAATGTCTAGTTTAGAATTAAAACTTGATTGAATTATATTCATGCAATATAAAGTCATTTAATATCAATTTATGTAATCAGGGAGAGGTAAATCGAGAAATGAATCATCTTGAAGGTGATATGTCCAACTGTATTATGTTATTTTTCTATAAGTTGGATTTAATTCCTTTGAAAAATGAGTATTTCTGTTCAGAATTGATTGAGGGAAAATTCGTGCAATATAAAACATTTAGCATCAATTTAGGAAATCAGGGAGAGGTAATTTGAGGTATGAATCATTCGGACATTCAATTATTGTTGGTAAATTGCAGCGTTAACGCCATTACGTGTTTCCAGTGTGGAACGTGTTTCCAATAAATGGTACAGTAATAATTCGAAGATAAATAAATAAAAAGCGATCATAAATCTTGTAAAACAATTATTATAAAAACAGGGAATTGACAAATGTGATGAACAAGTTTCGTTGTTGTTTTTTTCGTCTGTCGCGAACCGTTTTAAGAATAGTTAGGTTAACTGACAGACAAATTCGCGCGGCCGTTTTTGCAATGGCGAACAGTCGACTGTATTTAATACGGAGCCATTCTGTACCTTTTTCTCTTCCGTTGATTTTCGTTTTTTCCTTTTTTATTTTCTCGTGCCCACCTCCTTCGACTGCTTTTTCCCTGAATTGCGAACGCTATAAATGAGCCATCAAATGAAATGTCCGGGATGTTACAAAGTGCCCCCAAGTAACTCAGATAGCCGGCGCGGTGCTCGGCTGCTCGGCACATCGACTCGAGTGGAACGGTGAACGGGAACGGGTGCCAGCAGCTCGACGAAAAGGTAAAAGAGAAGACGGATAAAAAGAGGAAAGAAAGAAAGAAAGGAAGAAATCAACTCACTTCCGTTACGTGGACTTTCCCGCAATACAAATATGTAACTTACGTTGCTTAATCAATAGAGGATTGAATTTTAAAAGAACGTGTTCAAAATAAATAGTTATTTGATAAAATAAAACCAAATGGAAATATATCGCGCCAATAAAACTACAAATTAGTTTCTATTTGTAATTTATATACATTTATTTCTAACCAAGAGCTAAACCACTAAAAGTTACATATAGTACACTACACTGTAAATCTTTTAAGCCTTTCAGAGTTTACTAGAATCACCAATTTTGTTTTCTATTCAATTTGGAAGTTAATACCGAAATTACAGTTGTTATTGTAACATTATCAACATTTCAGATGTGTATTTGTTGCAATAAATTCGGTCTAAGTTTATTCTATTATGTATACTTTACAACTAGTTTAACCCGTGGGCACCTGTACCCATATCATATACAGAATACAGTACACATTCACATATACACATATGTGATGTATATATTTTGTAACAGCCACAAAAGTACTGATTGTTTAGCCATGAATCTTTAATAAATTCTCAGATAATCGGTTATTAATATAATTGTTTTGTAGTTTTAGAACTTTAGAGGGTTAATTTGGAATGAAATTACAGTTAAGGATGTAGAATTGACTGCATAGATTGTTAGTAGACTGTATTTGAATTCACATTAAACTGTTTGTACAGTAGATTGTAGTGGTTTACTCCTCGTTTGCAAGTGTAAGGTTAGACTGCCATTCGCACCAAATTTACTTAAGGTTTGGCTTCGCCACGAACTCTTGTATTACTGGAGTAAATACAGCTCACTTTTTGACAATAGTCTGAATTTCTAGAACAAATATGCTGTACCAATTTTGAAGCTTAATTCAAATATATATATATATATATATATATATATATATATATATATATATATAATAATTTGAATATCGTAATAAACGGCACGTGGATGTATCATATATTTTGGTATATTTATAAAGTTCTTCGGTGGTTGATAACGAAAAAAAAAGATTTCGTGGATGTTCATAAAAAAAAGAGGATAAAATATGATTAAGAAAATGATAAAAAAGCAATTTTTAAATATCTGCTTTTATAAATTTAATATTATTCACATTGATCTGAAAGTTTTCCAAACTTAAAACTTATTTATGCCGTTATATTAATAAGTATTATTTTATAGGAATCTTTTTTCTACTTACACTTTTATTTCCTTATACGGATAAATGAAAGTATTGTAGTAATTAAAAATGCTACTTCCGTAATTGGAGTGTTTCTAATAAAGTGTGTATACTTAATATAATATATCAAAATTATGATTTTATTTTAGTTTTCTATATAAGATAATAAGTAACGTAACAGATAAAGAAAATACAATTTTACATGAAATTGGGTTTTGGAATGTGGAGTTTGTAGACTACGAATTTAATATCCGAAAATGTATGTTGTTATTACAAAATATATTACAAACAAAATTAACAAAAAGAAAATTAGGTACGGCATCTGAAGTTTTTCTTTGTTATTTGACATGGCAGTCAGTTACTGTTAAATATCCTTTTTAGGTAACAGTCTACTATAATTTAGTTATGTCAAAATGACAGCAAATTTTAACGAAATTATAATTAATTAACTGTTAAATATGCATATTATTTGACGGCAATATTAATATTGTCGTCAACTAATTTATATAACTTGGAAAAGGTGGTTATATTTCGTTGAAGTTACATAAAAAACATTTTCACTTAAAGTTACACCGCCGCCTAAAATATGCAACGAAGAAGACCTTATCTTAATAATTTTCTTAAAACAGGCGGCTTTAATCAAACAATTATTTAACACGTCTTTGTACAATTAAAATGGCAAGAAAATAGAACTTGTCTCAAGATTAAAGTCTACGTTCAGAACTTATTCAGTTTAAAAGAAACGACAGATCATTGCTAACTGCATATTCTATCCACGGACTTGATTAACGTCATCATATTTTATAATGTTAGAAGAACTTTTAACCTTCCAGAACTGCGATAAATTAAATTCAGTTTATACGTATGTTTGAGTCCCTTGTTGGGTGACAACTTTTCTTCGAATAAGAATATTTTTATTTATATATTTTTGTGCACGATTGTAAAATCGCAATTAAAAATATTAACAAACAAAATGGCATTTATAACACGTTTTTTGAAATGGTGTAATTTCGAGAATCATTGCAAGTATTTTCCTGTCGATAGGGGCTATTTATAAGTATCAATTCACTTCAAAGAGAATTAAATTGTAAATGCCTAGAGCGGCAAAACCGTAGTTTAAGAAATTTTGTTTGTCCTATTTTTGTTTGCGAGAATTTGCTGGCATACCATTCAGGTTGGGACATGTTCGTTTTATTGTGTTTCAGGGCAAAGCTCTACTTTATATAATGAACCCTTACCGTCATCGATTGAACTTCGAATACGAATAACAACTGAATCATGAAATTGAATTCTACTTAGAATTATTTTCGATCTCAGCGTCAAGTGCAGCCATGACAGCAGACCTGATTATTATGCTCAGCGTCGTTACTCTATCATTTGGGGGTAAGTTGAATTCAATTCGGATTCTATCAATTACTGTTTCATTGTATATTTAAATTAGCTTAGATTACTATTGGGCTTCTTAATTATTCACCGATTGGGCGATTCTGAACTCGTCTGAGAAAAGAATCTGTAAGATATTGAATTTCTTACCAGTTTTTTCATAAAAATATATTTAAATATAATTCATTGCACAAATGACAAATCAAAAATTATATTCAATAACTACAATTAAAACATTTGATGTCTCTTTACAGATCTACAGACTAGCTCAGAATACATTATTACAGGGTTGTCAATAATCTAAATAATAAAATCCAAACATTCGGATAGTATTAATAAATCCAGGTTTTGGATAATTAACCGGATATATTAAGGTATCAGGGTGAATCCAGATAGAGTCTTATATCCGGATATATTATTATATTCGAACTACTGCATTTATTCTAAGATCCGTATGAATAAAGATACGCCTTATATGCAGAAATCTTTTGAAAAATTCGCATTTCTGAATATTTAAAAATCCAAATGTATCCAAACTTCTGATTATATTCGTCAGTTTAATTGGATATGAGTAATTTAAAAATCCGTATATACTTTAAAGTTTTAAGCAAATTGATGTATACATTTAAGAATATAAATAAGAATTATTTTTTGATATCTTGAAACAATTAATTTGGATAAACAGTTAATAAAAATGACTAATGTCATGAATTTACACATTAATTGGCATTTGGAATAATTAAAAAGCCTAATGGAACACTAAGAAATATTATAAAATCGCTACATAAGCAGAAAATTGGCACAACGCAAAGAAAAATATAAATTTACTAAATAATTGAATCAAATTGTTATAAAAAACGAACTGATTTAAAAATAAATTACAACTATATTCCCTTTTACCCTGTTTAAAGTAGGGAAGAGTTGCTGAAATCGTACCTCTAAATAAAATTGGATTATCGAGACAATTTAGTTTACTTATTTATTGTCAATTTTCTGTTTTTGCGATAAATGCGAGTGTAATGAATGCAACTAGAATTTCCAAGAAATGTTTTTAAATACGTATTGCGAAATTATTAAGTGTCTACGGGGATTTGAATCTATCAAATATGTGCCCAGAATATGTCATTCCCTAGTTTATATTCGTAAATATTTAATTAATCATGCGTAAATGTTATCGTACGTAAACGTAATATGAATATGGTGTCTCTCGACGGTACCAATTCTTATTTGAGCAGTTAAATTGGATTTCATTATGAATGAAAGCAAAACATAAGCAAATATGGTTCATTGGGTGCAAATAAATGTTCGTGTGCTTGAAATGAATATGGTTTTCTCTTGTATTGTGTTAAAGCAGTTAAGACATATTTTCTCGTTTACGAATAGTCTTTGAAACATTTTAATAGGCACTGGTATAAGCTTTAGAGGGAATATAAAGCAGTCTGGAACACTTCGAAAATGCTATTCGTATTTTTTTATGTTTTTCTTTAAACCTAGAAGAGATTTTCTCCCGAACATTTTAACTGAATAATGGGTGTATTCTGTAAGCTATACATTAAAATTTAATGTCAAAGTTCCCCTAAACGTGCTAAAAAAATATACCCCTCACGTAAAAAGTGTATATGTATATACATTTATACTGGCTGTAACTGAAAGCTAACCTGGGCACTGAATTTAAGCGATATATACATATATATATATATATATATATATATATATATATATATATATATATATATATATATATATATATATATATACATATATATATATATATATATATATATATATATATATATACACAAACTTCAGCAGTTTTTGCTATGGGGCTATGTTTTTATTGTTTTTAGATAAGCTTAGTAGTTAAGAATATAGACTAATGCTATATCTGTAACTAGTAAGCTTATGCCGTTGTTCCTCCGTTTAAGCAATTATATATTATGTTCTAGTATCTGACAGAAATGAGAAGTAATGATAAGGGTAAAACACGACATCCTGCGTTAAATAAAGTAATTATTAATATCATGTGACACAAAATCAAGCGTTATACATCTTACGGTGCTCAACGTTGTTTCGAACTCCCCCAAACAAATTGACATAAGCATAACCACAAATTATAAACATAATAAAGTTAAAATATATTTGTAGATAATAATACGTTATGGTTATGAAAAGAAAGCTTTTATTATGTCTTATGATAGATAATAATTACTGCGCTGTCTTATCTGAAGCATCGCATTAATTAACAAGTTTTTAGTAAAATTCAAGTTTCTTTTTAGCTCGTCGTACGATTTACAGTGTGTTTGTTTTCGCTATATATGTAATATAGCTTTATTTTGTTTTAAATTGATTCTACTATTGCCATGAAACAATATCAAAAAATGTGCAAACTAGAACAACGTAAAAGTAACATGGCTATTTTCAAAAGCAATTTTTTAGTAAATGGTATATTTTTCGAAAAAACTTTTCAAACAAAAGTTGCTTGAAATTGGTTTATCTTCAACTTTTATTTGATTTATTTTTCTCTAACTCGTGTCGTTTTCGAGATATGTCAATAATAAAACAAGTAAACACTGTCGATTGAAGTATTCGTTTTTAGCTCAGTACCGAAGAAGCTAAAGCATTTGGTGTGTGTCTGTAGCATTCTCGAATCAAAAAATTTCATTAACAAAGTCGCTTGTATACTTTCCGAGTTATAGGGTCCCAAAATTTAAAGCCCCCCTTAATACTACCCTTACAAAAATAATTGAAACACCTAAAAGTCTACTAAAAATTCTACTATTTTAAGTCTACAATATTTTTTCATATTGTTAACTCAAAGCCCGAAAAAAATTATTAAATATTATAATTTTTAATTTTAAAATATGCACTAAAATTTATTTTATCTATAACATTTTTTCAAATTGTTAACCAAAAGGCCATAATAATTAATTACTTCTGCTCGCATCACAAATATTACCTAAAGGCGAGCTTGTTTTTTCTCCGAGATTTATAATTCAATACAATTTTATGTTCAATGGTATTGACTGTAGAGCTTTCATACACACACACACAGATTTTATTGAAATTAATTGTACAAATAGATGCAGGAATTCGCAAAACGTATATTTTCATTAATTTTTCTTTTTGTAAACACTATATTTTATTGTATACACAACGTATAAGAAAATAAATATATAAACTGCTTATATTGAAATATACACAAAATATGAAACGTTAATAGAATAACTCAAACGTTAAATAAAGTCTGAATTTAACTAAAGACTAACAAAAAATTGTATAGCAATGTATTTCTATTATAAAAACCAATAAAACTAAATTTTAATTGATAATTTCGATGCGTGTTTTTGCAAAATAAAAAGTAATCGATTTTTTGTGCTAATGTAGTAAAAGCACTCAATCGTTTGCAAAACCACTTGTGAACTATCAATAACCGCAGACCAAAAACCACTAATTGATTTTGGTAATTTGGTGAAAATCGCGAGCACAAGATTGATAAACTTTCGGCAACCAAAATAACCACATCACACGATTATATCAATGGTTACGCCAACGGTTGCCGAGTGGTTACATCGGGTTACACTCAAACAGAATGAAAATAGTTGAAATGGAAGCAAGTTTTGACCGTTTTCAGATGGTCATTGCGGTTATAATTTATATAATAACCGCAACTTTTATAGAACAAATGTAAGTTTAGATAAAGTTATTATATTTTTGTCCCAATTGTATCATAAAACATAGTTTGAGTATAGTTTTAGTAGAACTAGAACAATAATAAAAATATAAAATAAGTTTAGAACAATTGCGAACGTTTCGAAAATTTATTACGTGCAATTGAAAAAAATACGAAAGTTTTATTGGTAAAGTGTATTAACACCAGTGCTGCGCCAACATCTTCCTTCATTCATCTGTTAAATGTTACGAAAAACGGACGGTTTCAATTTAGAAACGTAAACGGGTTTATTCAGCTATCAAATAAACACCCTTTTGCACTGTTACGTTTTATTAAAAACCACTTGCAATATTATTCTCGAATTTATAATTTTATACTCAATTAAAAGAGTGCAAATGGAATTTTAATGGAGTAAATTTGCAAAAAATAAAATTCATTTATTATTTAATACAACATCACAGGGTTAACTTCCTCAAATTATACAAATATTATTTATTACAACGGGAAATATAATTCATAAATTGTTTAAAATAACAAAATTCATGTTGTCCCAACTTTTGCGTCGAGTCAATATAAATTTATAAAATAAATTCAACTATTGTCACTATTCAAACGAATAACTGTGAATGACAAAAACACAAATAATAATACCAACGAGCTTGTTGCCTCGTGTTATTTCTCAAATATCCCGAAAACAACACGAGTTAGAGAAAAAGTGATTTTTATTAAAGTTAAAGATATTAAAATTAAAAAAAACTTTTCAAACAAAAGTTGCTTACTTTTGTTTAAAAAGTTTTTCTGTAAAATGTACTATATATTGGAAAATCGATTTTGTAAATAGCCATATTACATTTACGTTTCCCATGTTGTTTGAAAATGATATTTCAACAACGGAAGTTCTTGTTTACTCGTGTATCTCGAAAACGAGTTGAGTTTGAGGAAAAGTGAATTTTATAAAAGTTAAAGACATTAAAATTTCCAGCAACTTTTGTTTGAAAAGTTTTTCTGTAAAATGTACTACTTATTGGAAAATCGTTTTTGAAAATAGCCATATTACATATACGTCTCCCACGTTCTTTGAAAATGATATTTCAACAACGGAAGTTCTCGTTTACTCGTGTATCTCGAAAACGAGTTGAGTTTGAGGAAAAGTGAATTTTATAAAAGTTAAAGACATTAAAATTTTCAGCAACTTTTGTTTGAAAAGTTTTTCTGTAAAATGTACTACTTATTGGAAAATCGTTTTTGAAAATAGCCATATTACATATACGTCTCCCACGTTCTTTGAAAATGATATTTCAACAACGGAAGTTCTCGTTTACTCGTGTATCTCGAAAACGACTTGAGTTAGAGGAAAAGTAAATTTTATAAAAGTTAAAGATACTAAAATTTCTAACAACTTTTGTTTGCACAGTTTTTTTGAAAAATGTACCATATACTGAAAAATCGCTTTTGAAATTTATATCAGTTTGCGATGTTTTTAAAAACACAAGGAAATAATCGCGTAGTGTTCGGTTCCTTATCTTTAATCCCACACACTTAAAAAACCTCTTCCCATTTATATAGTCTAAATCTTTACGAAACAAGTAAAATATTCTGGCAAAGGAGGTATTATTTTCGTTGCACTCATAACCTAAAACCAAGAATAAATTCCACAATTAATATTTAACTATTTATCGTTAAACTTGCCATATATGTATATTAAATATAATCACATGTACTGCCAATGTTGATACGCTTTAATTTCATTAATTAGTATTGAATTAATGCTTTGTTTTGATTGCGTTTACAAGTGATTGCGTTCTTATTGTATTGCGTGTAATTTTGGATTAGCGGCGTGATTGGTTACGCGTTGGCCAATTATTATTGATATACAGCATCACATGTTCTTTAATTGATAATTTCACCAATCGATGTCTGTACCAGTATTTAGATAATTCTCACGTGTGTTAGATACATGTAATTGTAATAAATCCATGAGCTGGATCAACCGCAGTCATAGCTGTTTACCAATGATACAGAATATGTATCCACTGGTACTCAGCTATCAACAAAGAAACTCAAAAATAGTCCCTTTTTACTTTTTAGGCAACCCCTCAAACACTGCTCGTGTAATAAAATATCACTATAATTAATATCAAATACAATTTTAGCATTTGTATTATTAACAAACGTATTTTAATCTCGCCAAGTCACATTTTCAAAATACGTAATACGTAAAAAAAGAAAAACTTTTCTGGATTTATTATGGGTTTGTAAGACCAAGACAATTAGATCAAATTGGGTCGCACCTTGGAGCTGTTAAGAAACGCTGGTGTACTCACTACAAAAGCCCCTTGATCCAAATCCCGTAATTGAATTTGAAACTAGACACGATGGCAGTATTAGTTTCTCCGGATGTGAGTAAATTTCCTGCAATTATTTACTGACCAAAAATAGGGGAGACCAGATTAGCTATACAACTATATAAAACAATATTGGCTACTCACACCAAACAACACACTGAATAGGGAAAATTTCCTACAGTAACTTAATCAAAATTTACTGATACTTATCTATAATTTATTTTGGTTCTATTTAAATATATATATCTAAAACCTACAAACATTAGTTAAATAATTTGATCGGAGATTTTTCATGTAAATTCCTTGTAAATGTAGTAGCTACATATAAATAAATCATTTCCCTTACACAGTTTTCCCTAGTGGAAACATGTTTGTGTTTCCGTTGTTTTTTGCGTCTATAAAAAGATACCTGTTCATCTTTAATATAATCTACTATATTATTTATACATGTCACATATCAAATTACGTGACAAACTGTCGGTATTTTGACGTAGTAAAAAATCAAATATAGATATGTGCATTTTTCTGTGGTGTCAACACTGACAGTGATTATAAATAAACTTCTTGTGGCTCTTACAATTCACACACAATATATATGCAACTTAGGTACTGCTTACTATTTACACACAATATATGTTGACATTTAATAATCATCTTGACGTTTAAGAACGTAGCTTTATTTCTCTATAACTCGAATTGGTTTTTTTCGGTGTTCTACTCATCTATATATACATTACAATATAGTATACTTTATATATAAGATTGATAATGTATTTTGGTTAAAACATTAATCTTTCTTTAAGTTCTTAACCCATGAAATATTACAAAAGATATAACATACGAGTATATATAATTCTACCGAAATATATATATATAAGTTTGTCCATCAACATGTAATGTTTCATTTATTTCGCACACAATGGCTCGTGCCGTTTTCTAAAATAGAACGTGTTTTAACACGCAATTTAGATATTACGGAACTTTTAATTTTGGTCTAAAGAATATCTCTTGAAATTCGTGAAGATATTATTCGTATTTACATTTAATCACAAACTCCTTTCACTCAAAAGAAATGAAATTTTTAATTACAAAATATGGCATTCGCGTTTCTTTTGTATAGTCTGGTTAGACAATAATTTGTTATAATGTTTAAAATTAACCAAATACAACAAAACAAAGTTAGATAAAAGACCTGTGACAGTGAAATATTATGGGCTCGCATTCACAACTGAATAATTTCAAAGTCTGTCAAAACCGTTGTAATATCGCCACAAAGAAATATATATATATATATATATATATATATATATATATATATATATATATATATATAAAATATTGCTTTGTTTGAAGTTTATCCTACGATTTCTATAAAACAATATTGATATATTACGTAAATGCAACATGGTCGTTTTCAAAAGCGATTTCTTTGTAAATGGTACATTTTTCGAAAAAACTTTTTAAACCAAAATTACTAGTAATTTTACTATCTTCAACTTTAATTAGCATTATTTTTCTCTAACTCATGCTGTTTACGTGATAAATGTACCTAAAGTAAATCATTACATCCGGCTAAGGTATTATTTTCCATATACAAATTTTAAATTAATTTGTTTATAATTCTACCGTCAACAGAGGTCTAGAGCATTCACACACACACACACACACACACACACACACATATAGACGTCGTACCGAAAATAGTCAGTTTCGACTCAGGCGTTATCAAAATGTTTATTTTCGTAAAAGTCTTAAGTGCGACATTTTTCAAGTTAACAATATTTTCTTATAAACATTCATGTAAGAAATTAAAAAGAATAATTGCGGTAAATGTCGGTATAATATAACAAAATCGTACTAGTGATATATTTAAAATAATTTTATTATATTTTAAATAGTGATGGTAATATACAGCTATAATGGAAACCGATAGCTCTTATAGCGTATCAAGATTAATTAAAAATGTTGACAGCTCTTATAGCATATCATTATTTAGTAGAGTGAACACAACAATAAATTTACATTAGGATAAAATAATTTGCAACTCTACCATTAAATATTTTAAAAACAATTAATTATTCAGTTGGTTGGTTGTGGATATTATTTTGTTGCCATTACGACCATCAGGTTTATTAGTTGGGTTATTTCTGTAGGTGGCGACACCTATCAACTTCAAATATTCATTTAAACCACTATTAGAAATTATTCCTAAGCTTGTTTATTAAGTAATTAATATTATGAAAATGTTTTATCATTTCTTTTCAAAGTTATTTAGTTAAAGTGTGATTAATTCTACCCTTTATACTACGGCATATTCTGGGCATTTATATGATAGCTTATTAAATAACATCTTTTGCTATTTAAGACTGGAACGTACGTAACAGATTAGATCTCATAATACAGCTTTATAATCCCCCTAAATACAACGCTGTACTAAACGAGTATGTATGTAATATATAGCCGCAGTCTCATTATAATTTGTCTCGCGAAACCAGGAAATATGTTATGTGTGTATATGTTTGTAGATTGTGAGGGTACACTGTTCTAATTAAAAGAGTACTATAAGTTCTTGGACATATATAAGCACTCATTATGTTTAAACAAACGTCAACAACACAAAGCACCAACGGCTCCAGATCCACGTACGAAAAATGTGTATACAATTACGTCGGGGAATTTATTTCGCCGATTTAAAACCATATTTCGATAAAAAAAATAATTGTTTAGTCTATTTACTATTTGCATTTATAGTAATGCTTAATTTTGTTTTAAATTAACGATTGTTATGAAATAAAACCATAATATTGTAACTAGGGAAATGTAAAAATAAAATAACGATTTTTTAATAAATGGTACGATTTAAAAAAAAACTTTTTATATGAAAGTTGCTAGGAATTTTATTGTCTTCAACTTTTATATTAATCACTTTTTATTTTACTCATGTCGTTTCCGAGATATTGAATAATTAATAGTTTTAGAATTTATCTATAACAGTTTTAGCTTTAGAGCGTTCACACACGCACACACGTACACACATGGACGTCATCTGTACGTTTCCCTAGTTATAATACAAATAGATTTTATTTTATAGTAATCGTAAACAAAATAAAACATTATTATAATTATAAATAACGAAAGGGCAAGAAAGTCGAGTGAGGGCCACGCTTATTGCTAAAACTGTGAAAATTTGTTTTTGTAAAGAAATTATTATTTAATTGTACTTTGTTTATTTTGGTTATTTATGTTATTTTATTGTTTTAGAAAATAGCTTTTTGGCAATGTTTGAAAATTATAAATTTATTATTTGTATATTGTATGTATTTTTATTCCATTGTGTGTATTTGATGACAAAAATAGCTGTGCGGCTTTAACATTCCCAAATTAAAATCTATTGAATGGCGGTATCGTTTTTTAATATACTTTTTTTAGTTTTTTGTTTTTTTTTTTGTGTAAACCCAGATTTCATTACGTAGCTCCGCTGTATATATGTGCAAGACCAAAAAGCGCTCTTTCTTTGGGACTGTGTATAGCAAAAAAGCGAAATCGTAATCACAAAAAGCGAGAACAAAGCGCAAAAAGTAACTAAAAAAATGATGTAGGATGTGTATGTATGTATGTTATGTATTGTACTTCTTGTATGTTGTCCGTGTGTAGAATATAAATTTGTAACAGAAGTCTCCTCATCGAACAAAACAGTAACAACCATCTCGCAAATGTCGATTCGGACAAACACCGAGCCGAACTTTACGATAACCGTCACGTCGACAGCTGTCGTCAATATGATTCGGTCGATTGCCGTGCACACGGCCATCTCGTATCTGGAGCCGGACTCAATGCGCCAGAACCTCGGTCGCGGTTTCACCATACCGCACTTTCAGCTGCCCGAAACGCGCTGGGGACCCTTCTTCGAGGAGGGCAGTAAACCGCTGAATATGACCGCCATCACCGGCTCCTCGATCAATTTGGACTGCCGTATCGGTCTTCTGCGCGATAAAACCGTAAGTGTTTCACTGATTTCTCAAATTATTTCATATCGATGTCTTACCGCCCCTGGCCCAACTCAATCAACTACAATTAACACTAAGCACCACGCTTAACCCACTATCCCTCGGTTATGGAACCAATTCCCCTTGATATTTCACTTATTAACGAAGAACTATATATATATATATATATATATATATATATATATATATATATATATATATATATATATATATATATATATATATATATGTATATATATATATATATATATATATATATATATATATATATATATATATATATATATATATCATTCATACTGACAAATGAAAAAGGTCAAAGTGTTAAATTTGTAAGCATTTATCACACCGGCAATTATTAATAATTCACAATTATCTTCGGTGAATGCAAGGAAAATAGTGTAAAAATTCCGCTGGATAAATTAGGTTAAATATGTTCATAAATAGTAGAAAATATTACAAAATGATTTATTAAAACTAAGCTAGACAAGTAATTCTTCATAATGACCGGTAAATATAATTATAACCATTTATTATGTATTAGAAAGACCAAGAATAATTACGATTGCGCATTCCGTGTAAAATTGAAAACGAATAACTCATGCGATAATTTAATTTAGTTGTACCTGGTGAAAAATTCTCTTTCAATTAAAACGTTTATATTTTAATTAAACGTAAATTCATTTAAAGTACAAAGCGTTGCTTACATTTAATGAAAAACTGTTATATATATATTTTAATGAACAAATTTAATTAGTAGTTTATATTTTAAAAGTATTACATTAAACTCGTAATTAATATTAGCAGGCATTTTATACGCAAGTATGCAATTGTGGACATTAAAATTAATCTTAAGTACTATACTTAAGCAACGTTTTAGCGATTTTTACGCTAAAGATAGCTATTTAAGTAGTTTTTAAATCTAAATTATTTAATTCTCGGTTATATGAAGTAAATATAACCTACACGGTACAAAATATATGTTTATAATTTGTAGGGTAAAACTTATGAATTGTTTTTGATATTAACAATTCGTTGTAATAATACTTACATTATTTATAATATTGTAAAAATTATAATGAAGCCTA
Source organism: Leistus spinibarbis (assembly GCA_933228885.1). Classification (NCBI taxonomy): domain Eukaryota; kingdom Metazoa; phylum Arthropoda; class Insecta; order Coleoptera; family Carabidae; genus Leistus; species Leistus spinibarbis. The sequence continues at coordinate 15,946,042 of OW121792.1, read as the reverse complement.
ACCTAGTGACAAACAGTAGTTCTAAACCGGATGGCGTGGGTTCGAATCCAGAACTTGCTAAAAGGGCATGTTTGTGTACCCCAGTAGTGGAGCTGAGATGTGACTGCGTCTTTAAAAAGAAAATAAAAACAAAGTAATTAAACAAGATATTAAAATTTCTAGCAACTTTTGTTGAAAAATGTACCATTTACATATATGCATTTCTATGAAAATTACAAAATTGACCATCGAGTTCGTATTTTTTATAGTTTCAGAAATTTCAAATGGTGAACTAATTTAAATGTAGGTAAACCTTGTATTGCAAAAGTTTAAAAATAAGAAGATGAATATACGAGCTTTGAAAGCTCGTAAATATATATATATATATATATATATATATATATATATATATATATATATATATATATATATTTCTATGAGCGTATGTTGGTTAAATTTTTAATGATCTATATAAAAAGTGTATAAAAAAGTTTTAATTAAACATAAAATAGTTTGAAATTAAATAGAAATTCCCTCAGTATCACTGAATAAGCTCGCATTTGAATTCCTACTTTAACCGAAATTCAAAGAATTTACAAGTAAAAAAAATATTTGCGTAATCTGTAATCTGATTAGGATCGCTTTCAGCAAATATACGTAAAGTTGTTTCAAATAGATTTGAATTCTAGATACTTCTTATCCAGTGGAAAGAATCTGAAAGGATAAAAGATAATGGAATTTAAAATTAAAGCCGAATATCACATTTTTAAAGCATTTCTTTCGGGTCAAACAGAAGTAAATAAGGTTCAAATTAGAATATGTATTTAAACAAGCTTAGATGCAACGCACCTATGCGTTCAGCTCGCCTTAGCAATATTTACGATGCGAGTAACAGGCTCCTCTGTCCTTTAGAGCTTTCACACATACACACACGCAGGCGTCATTTCGAAATTAGTATGATTCGATTCAGGAATTGTGAAAATGTGTATTTTCGTTTACCACCAAGAAATCTTTTATGAAGGGGATATTAAATTGGCGCTAATGTACTAATATTACAATTTAAGAGTTCGTAAAGTTGGAATAAGTGTTACAGATCTCTCCGTGTTTTCAATGCGCATTTAACTGTGCAGTGTACCGTGTGATGAATGTATTCAAATAATAAATGTTGCAGCTACAGTGAAATGATCCGAGATATAAATCGGTGACAGATTTAGCCATCGGAATATGTAGTATTTATCATTGTCAAATTTGCATGTAATAAATTGTCCGCGCTCTAGTACAAATCTGGGCAAAAGTCAAAAAATAGAAGAAAACCGACAGTAAAAAAAAAAACACTGTAATCGCTTAAACACTGGTCCTACAAAAGTAAATAATAGCTGCCATTAATAACAGTTACTCATCTCGCAAAATAAAAACTATTAAATACTATCAAACAGAAGCACAACTAACCGCACATTGGCATCATGATTGTCTGTGCGATGACACGAATATAAAGCCAAGCAGTCAATTGTGAAGATCGAATTATTTAATAAAAGTATTATTTCTGTTCATTTCATACATAAAGTACATGAATATTGCTGTAGATTTGGGATTATTTATATTTGCAAGTGTTTATTTGGTTTTGTTTTAAAGTTAAAGCGGACATAATTTTAGCGTGAATTATAAACAAATTTATAACGTCAATAGTTTGGATACTGTTTTTAGTTAGAGGGAGAGAGCATCACAAAGCTAACAATAAACAGAAACAACAATAGGTGCGCTTTTTAATAATGCACAGGGGGGCTGGATGTTTGATCGATTATTGTAACGAATTTTACAAGTAATTTTTATTCGGCTAACAATTATAAAACAGAACATCTCGAGGGAGAGGCAAGTCTCCCGAGAATGTACCCGGCGGGGCTTTAACAATTTTAACAAAATATATGAATTTTATAGGAATTATTTGTTAAAATTATATACACACATATATATATATATATATATATATATATATATATATATATGTATATATATATATGTATATATATGTAGAAGCTAGAAAGCTACAGACACACGACCGAATGCTTTAGCTTTATCGGTAACTGTTGTAAAATACGTATTTCGGGATATGAATTATCCGTTCTGTCAATTTATGATGGAAAATTTCTCATTTCTGTGTCCATTGTTACGTTCAGAACCAGACGTATTTCTGATATTTTAAGAATAAACTGACAAAAGCTCAAATTTTAACTTGAATAGAACAATTTTCTAAATATAATCAGAAATAATAAATGATTTATTTAGCAATAGCTATACACAAAACATATATATGATATATATATATATATATATATATATATATATATATATATATATATATATATATATATATATATATATATATATATTATTGTTCGAAAATTACTGTCATTAATATCTTAGAAATAATGTGAATGTTCGTGTGTGTTCTGAGGTCAACCTCTACATTTTTAATCGCGAGTAATGTTATATAGCTCCCCGTTATCCGTTATATTCGATTCGACCTTACCTACGTTGGGGTTTTTTCGCGTTTCAATGCATCGAAATTGAATAAAAATCAATTTCAATCCAATACGTTTATATTACTTACTTTTTCGACAGAATTGGATTGACATATGGCCGGCAATTTAATTTATTTTGAGGTTGGGTCGTGATACTCAACGACCCAACCAAATCGAAAATAAGCTTGTTACAAACTCTCAGTTATACGAGAACACGTTTAGCTTTCAGAGTACTAGCTGTAACTATTCAGCGCTGATTGCAATACCGGATTTTGACGTTCCGGTACTTAACAATTGTTATGTTTTGAAATACCTGTATTTAGGTAAATATATATATATATATATATATATATATATATTTATTATTTTACAGGTATGCTTAAAATAAAATGATTTATAGCTTTAAGCCAAAATTCTGGTTTTAGTTTGCTTATTTGATGCTTCTATTCTTATGAGAATTCTATTACGAATCATTAGTAAAATATTCAAAATGTTCGCGCCTAGACACTGAGCTAAATCTATAAAAATAGTATCTATTTATTATCCTGCCAGATTTTTATATCTCTTAAAAGTCGAGGGAGCTTGTTACGGTCCTGTTGACAAGATAATAAACACCAACGACGCGTGAAATTGGTTGAGAGTGGACAATTTTGAAAACGAAAATAATAATAATAAAAACTTTTGTGACACTTTTATTGGTGGGGGAAAAAAAAAAAGTTTTGAATAAAAGTTTAAAAATAAATTTCATTCCTTTTAAAACGTTTTTTATGTACCGTGAACGCGAATGTGCGAGAAGTCAGCGAATTTGTGTAATTAATTTACATTTGAACAAAGACAATTTTTAGGTTAGGTTTAATTTAAACATGTAATATGTTAATCTTACTATTGCATTACAAACCCAAAACGAGTTAACTATGAATTGTTTCTGGGACATGAGGGACTTTCGCAGAAATTATATCATTTATTTCTAGACTTTAGGCGAATTTAGTTTTTACATTCTGATTATTTAAATGGATGCATTTACAAAAAGAAAAAAAGAAATTGACTTTATACTTCTTTATTGGAGCATTTTTTTAATATATATATATATGAAATTTGGTTCAAATCGGTACCGTCAGATAGGAAGAGGCCACACCGTTTGTTCATACGAACAAATGAACATGTGAGCGACATCCAAGTATTTTTGGAAACATGAAAATATGCAACAATTTACCTTTATAATAGCAAGATTAATTTTAAAATGTTGACAGTTCATATGGCATATCATTATTTAGTAGAATGAACCCAAACAAAAATGAGATTGGGATAAATGCATTTGGCAACTCCACCATTAAATATTCTAAAAGCAATTAATTATTCAGTTGGTTGAATATTTTGTTGCATTATCTGTATTTAAAATAATAATTTGTTTTGTTTTAAATTCACCCTACGATTACTATGAAACAAAACCAATATGTATTGTAATATTATATTGCGATTTTACAGTAAATTGTACAATTCTCAGAGAAATGTTTCAAACAAAAGTTGCTTGAAATTTAAATAGCTTCAACTTTTATAAGAATCACTTTTTCTCTAACACGTGTCGTTTTCGAGGTATACAAAAGAAACTGCTACTTGCGGTTAAGATATGTTTTCAAAAATAGCTGGTTATATTTTACGTTTTATAATTTATTCTACAGTAAATGGTACAATTTTCAGTAAAACGTTTCAAACAAAAGTTACTTGAAATTTTAATAGCTTTAATTTTTGCAAGAATCACTTTTTCTCTAACTCGTCTCGTTTTCGAGATATACAAAAAGAAACTGCTACTTGCGGTTAAGATATTTTTTCAAAAATAAGTGGTTATATTTTACGTTTTATTATTTATCCTACAACAGTTTTGGCTTTAGAGCGTTTACACACACAGAAGTCATTCCGAAAATAGTCAGATTTAAATCAGGGTTGGTCAAAATGTGTATTTCAGTTAAAACTTTAATGATTGCAATACTTCCGTTTGGGCTTTGTCCAAGAAAGTAAATATTGACAGAACGATTTTTTAAAAAACGAGTCAATCAATGCGTCATTTGTATAAAGAATGCCTGGCAGAAATATCAATTTATTTGATAGGTCTTGTTTGGAGTTTTAAACTTCTAAAATAAGTCAATATTTATAGTTTATAGTTTTTATCTCTGAACATAAATAACCAAAGGAAAAATAATATTTTTACGTTAAATTCATTATATGTACAAATACGCATCGAGTGTTTCTTTTAATTAAAAATAATTCTGTTTGATATTTGATCTTAGGTCTAGTGAAATGAAAAACAAATAATTTATTATTCTTTATAAATGAGGAGAAAACTTTTTACTGTATTGATACAAACTAAATGCGAGAGATATGAAGGAAAATACATTTTTTGAAAGACCATTTGTTTGTGTCTGTCAATCGGGTATAAATCGCAATATATATCGGAATAAATTACAAAACAAAGGAATAGAACGGAATATAAAAAATGCGCAACGCAAACACGGTAATATGAATAAATTGAACCAAACAAGAATTTAATTAATTTATGAAACAAAATGTAAACTCGAAACACACAGCGTATCGATGTGATATTAACCACATTCAACATTGTCTGGTTATGATATGTGGAAATGGCCAGCCATGGTTAAAATGATATTTCGCTATTCGAATTAGATTTGGCCTTCGGTAAAGGTAGCAAATTTCTCGACAGGAATTTCTCCACAAATCACAAATCATTAACTTATATATATATATATATATATATATATATATATATATATATATATATATATATATATATATATATATATATATTACAATTTTATGTAGAATATTAAGTTTTCCGTTCCCATTGAACGAGCTGAAGGCATTGCTGCCTGTACGAATAATTGTAATGCTTGATTTTGGGTACGCTTAAATTATGCTATGTTTGGTTTAAGTTAGAGTAAAGTTTAGATTAACCGACGAGACGAATTGAACACTGGCAGAAATGCCTCGGGCCTAGTGATTAGGCAGATAGTGAATTTACATTTACGGGTTATAGGCTGTCTTTTGATCATAAATAACATTATGGATAGGTTCATATATATATACGAACATTTTGAGACATGCTGTACATCAATTTCCTGACGACGATTTACCGTTGCTATGGATCCTTCTGCAGGATAATGATGATTCAAACACACAAAGCTAAAATAATAACTTCATCGTTCACCAACGAATACGCCTGTGTTTTCAAATGTCCAGCACATAATTCTTACTGGAATCCTGCGCAAAATTTATGGGACGATTTAAATTGACTTGACAAATTCGGAAGAAATGCTAATAGGTCATATTTATTACTGCATTACATGAAATATGATCCTCGAACTGACGCTTTTATGAAATTTCTCTCTTCTAACGCCCATGACCCATTTCGGACCAGAGGTAAACATTACTTAAATAAAATATATATATATTTCTTTTTTACTCTCTTTGTAAAAGTATTTTGAACACAACAAAAAACGCACAAATGCGTAGAGCTCGCCTATAGTTAAATATCCATTATGCGTAGATATATTTAAGGGTGGATTCAAATAGTTAAGTGTTATTTATGGGCACTTGTAAATACAAGCGGGGTTTAGAATTAAATCTAAATTTAAAACGGTGCAACCGAACATTATTTAATTATGGAGATGCATCAGTGGAGTGTGATATGGGCACATGGTGCCCCCGGATTAACCTAGTATACTAATATTTGAGTTAAAATTAATTTGAACAGAATTTTTCGCATAACCGACGTGATATATGTAATCTATTTTATTCTGGAGCATACAAGACGTTTTATACCGTGTGCCGTTGAATATATCATCTGCACACAAGTATCGCACCGTAAGCACATATTTATTCGGAAAATATACAGTTCTGAAAGAATATTTTTAGGGAAGTTCTTTCCGAAACGTAAAAAAAATGTATTCATTCCAATGAAACAAACTTTGGCTTTCAACTTAATATCAATCATTACTTTCAAAGCACTTTCGTTGCCAATCAGCGAAATAATTGTTTTCATTCGAATTTGACCGGAGGAAATTGTATAAACCAGTTTCAGAAACACTCGCAGGTAGTTTTTTGTCACAGAACTGCCAGATAACAGAAATCCGATTATCTGTTTTGTTTTTCGTGTGTGCTGGCGGACTGCACGCTGAGAGTTTTTGTGTATTATTAGAGTAATTATTATTAAAAATGTGTCAAATGTTTTTAATGCCAGGCGTAATCCACATGAAGTGCGCTTTTGTACTGTCACTAACAGATTTTTGGTACAAATGACCAAATGGTAATCGGCTTACAGACTAGGGACTAGGTTATATTATATGTATAGAAAGCCTACGGTAGTATTTAGTGGCATGGCTGCATTCTGGTTTAAACCACTTTCTGTGATGTGGCCCTTTTATAAACGACACACAGACATGAAATTAATACGCACAAATCTTTCGTGAAACAAAAACGCTTCGTGCTTTTTATCGTCGAATTATATGAAATTACTCGTTCCTTTGAAACGCGACTCGGTTATATGTACAAAAAAATATCTCAAAATGCTTCACTTTCTTTCATTGTTCTTGGTGGTATATGTATGAATGTACGTATTATTCTTCACAATTAATAAAAATGTTTTGTTTCTCATTTGGTAACGTTTTCATAATCTTTTACTAAAGAGGCAATAATTGGGGATTTGCCTACTATACATATACATAATTATGTTGTATTATTATTAGTACACGCATAGTATGTAACGTTCACATTAAAAATATTATGTTTTTAAATTCTTCACTACCCCTTCCCTTTAATATAGGTGCCATTTAAATAAAAATACACAAATCATTCTGTTAGTCACGTAATATATCTGTTACTGCCACATGCATATTCATTTATAGTTATTTTTCGCTGTGTTTTGGGATTTGAAATAATAAAACGAATTGAAAAATAAACTGATAAATAAATCTGCAAGCATACTCCATTAACTATTAGCAATAGCCTAATCTTGGTCAAACCAAGGGAGGATAATATGATCCCTTAGTGCGAAAAAAAGCAAAAAAAAAAAAAAAAACAGCATTTCACGGTATTTGTATGTTTAGAAATTTTGTTCGATGACAATGTTACTAAGCTAACTAAAACATGTCCATGACATGAAGAAATTCTGTCAGAGAATCGTATTAGTAAATTTTGGTGACAATTGTACGTGGGAGGTAGCTTTGTACTAGTGGGGCCATCGGGTGTAAAAACCATTATTTATATTGCGAATGTCGGAAAAGTAGGAATTTATAACATTTACTAATATGATATTACCGCTAATTTTAATAAAACTTCAATAATGTTATAAATATAATCATTATTCATTACTATAATTGCTAAATTGTAATTAAACCATTTAAATTTGGTGCACATTTTATACCATAAACTAACCTCAACAAGTATAGAACCTGACGTAACGTGTGTCAATAGTTTATGCGTTGAAATCATAGAGAAAATTCTGTAAGACACCTTCAAATCCAAGAAGAAAAGTTAGAGAAATTCATATTCATGGAAGAATTCATAAATTATATTAAGAACTTGAGAAGGTATATACATTATTTTCATGTTTTATTGTTGGTTAACCAAGAAAACGTATAACTTTCAAATAGTTCATACAGGGAGATTGGAGGCAGTTTCCCTGAGGAATTTAATTCCCCGTATTACTATTCCAAGACGGTAAAACCACGAAAGATGCCTTTGCAGGCACCCCTAACACGGCCGATCGTGTGCCGCCCTATAAGGATACTGGAAGTGATCGAAGAAGAGGATTGATTATAGGAAAAGGAATTGTAGAAGTCCAAGGATTAAAACTCCAAGGCAGATACCATTTGACTTTTATCGTATTTGCTTTTGGCAATATTTGTAATTTATGGTATTTTTGGGACTGATCATGCCAGTTTAACTGATTTAGATTTTAAGAATTTACCACCTAACACATCCGGTTTTACCAAAGGATTATAAAGACCTTCAAGCTTTTGGATTCTACACGGGGATAATAAAATATACCCAGTGTGTAGAATGTTGGTAATTCATTGTAATTTTTTGATCAATGAAGTTAAGTTTTTTGGATCTTTAAAGGAAATTAGATTGGGAAATGTATATTTCGGTCTTCTGCAAGGAGATTCCTAATAAACTTGCTTTAATTGATCACAATTAAATCATTAGTTTATGTATAATAGGAAAATACTCCGATATTTTACCAACATCAACTATTTTGTAAATGATTGTACCGATTTCTAAACCTGTTACTTAATTTTAATAAAAATTGTTCACAATTATTTCATATTACAATAACCCCTCCTTAATCCGTTTAAATAAAAAATAGCCCCTGCTCAGTTATAGGTAATATTTAATAGCAATAAAATACGATTGCATATTATAAAATATTAAATAAAATTTCAAGAATTATATGGATGTTATTTATTAATACTGGAAAATGTTTTACATGACGTAAGTTTAAATAACAAAACTATAATATTTAACGAATTTATATGTGTGGCCAGAAGGAATAAAGAATAAATTTTGATACACAAAAGAACAATAACAACAACGACGAAATAATATTTAAATATGGCAATGAAACACAAATTATTGAACGGTATCTGTCTCGGCGTTTTCATCTTTGGACTCCTGCAATTCCTTATCCTTTACGGAATCCGCATCTTCGATCAAATGCAATACTCTTAGCGGGCGAAAACGTACCCGGTACATGGTCGGACGTTGTAGGGGTGTCTGCGAAGACAACTCTCGTGGTTTGATTGTCTTGCAAAAGTTATTGGGCAGGTTGGTTTGCTTATTGGATCTGCCTCCAATGTATCTATATGAACCATTTTAAAGTTATACGTTTTGTTGGTTAACTATTAACAAAACATGTATTTACTTTTTCATATTTTTGATATACATTATGAATTCTTGCTTGAACTTTAGATTCTCTAGTTTTTCTTCCTGGATTTAAAGGATTGGTATTGCAGAAGTTTTACCAAAGATTTCTACCCGTAAATCTATGACACCTTACGTCAAGTTCTAATGGCTGCTGAGGTTAGTGGTTGGAAATGTGAACTAATTTAAATGGTTTAGTATGAAGTCAGCAACAATTGTACGAATTATAGAAATGAATTATGATATAGTAGGGACACTGTAAATGTTACAAATTCCTACATTTCCGACATTACTATATAAATAATGGGTTTTACACCCGATGGCCCCACATTTGAAATAGTCTTGTTTGCAAAGGAACCCATATCCAGTTTTACCAGCATACTTCACGTAGTGCATCTTATCTTGTTTTAGGGGATTTAACACCCTGAACCCTCCCAATCCTCAGAAGTTCCTAACATACTCCTAAACCTTTTCTACCTTTCGCTGTAAGACTATGTTGAGTAAGCATCAATAACTTATTGTCTCTGGAGCTCTTTTCTTTATTCTCCTCCTTTCTATCTCACATCTCGTCTTTCCGTTACTTATTTCACTTATTCGTTCTTTTTCAAGAAAAAGATATAACAAATCAGGGAACTATGCAAAACTGTCTTTGAGAAAGTGTATTATCCAAAGTTTTACTTACTTTACCTTTCGTAAAATTTGAAATGTACTTATATACTAAAGGGAAAAGCAAAAACGAAATAAACTGAATATGGATTCATTTGCAAACAAGACAATTGTACTTGTATCTGCTAAGAGCCATATCAGCATTTCACGGTATTTTTGGGACTATGTTTAGTTATTTTGTTCGATGACAATGGCATGTTTTTAGTTACTAAGCGAACTAAAACATGACCATGACATGAAGATTTTTTCTATCAGAGAACCGTGTTAGTAAATTGGGTAGATCAATTGTACGTGGGAGGTAGCTTTGTTCTAGTGGAGCCATCGGGTGTAAAAATGATTAATTATGTCGGAAAAGTAGGAATTTGTAACATTTACAGTGTCCCCACTAATACAAATTTACCGTTAACTTTAACCGACTAGCTGTTCATTTCAACTGACTAACTGTTAAACTTGTTCAACAAGATTAGAACGTGTCGTAGAGTGTTACAAGTTTATCTGAAGACGAATCCTTCAAATCCAAGAAGAAAAATTAGAGAAATTCGAATTCAGAATGCATACTAAGAACATCAAAAAGTATAGGTATAATTTTCATGTTTTATTAATAATGAATCAAGAAAACGTATAACTATAAAATGGTCATATAGGTCATATAAATACATTGGGACTAATGCCGACGGTTTGCCAATTACCATCCCTCATTACTTTTGCAAGAAAATAAGGCCACTCCTAGATTGGCCGATCGTGCGCCGAAAACATGTTCGCCCTGTGAAGAAATTGGAGGTGATCGAAGAAGAGGATTGCTCAGAAGAAAAGGAAATACCAAAGGCCAAGGATGAAAAAACCGAGACCGAGATGGAAACGGAGACGGTTCAAGAATCATGAAATCATTTTGTGTTTCATTTCCACATTTAATTATAATTTCATTGAATTGATTCGTATTTATTTGAATTAGATACCATGAATTATTTGTATATACATCAATATTGATACGATATTCCTTCTAGTCACTTAGGCCTAATATTAAAGTGAAGGTAAAGGTTTATCTTTAATTTTCCATGGTTGCGAAATTGGTGTACCATTATAGGGTTGAACCAAAATGTAAATTTAATCCACGACTGTGATACCGGGCTTCAATGTGTTACATATAATATTGTAAATTGATTGTAATTTTGTAATTTATTTATATGTTCGTCATGTAAACCATATTCCGGTATTAATAAATAATGGTTGAACTACAGTTTATTAAAACCAAATTAATTTTGTTCTGCCGTTAATCAATTAATATTATAATACACACATACATTATTTTATAATTGTCATATACATATAATAGAGCCTTGATAATTCATACATACCGTAATACGAACACCTCTATAATCCGAATTTGTATGCATTCAATTCAATTAATAAAACCAACCAGACTAAACAATTATTTACAGAAAATAACTCGACTTTCTAGTCCATTCCCAATGTTTTGTATTTTTTTTTTAAATTCCCCCTATGTTTGAAACAAAATCAAAATATATTTCAACTAGAGAAACGTAAATATAAAATTATTATTTTCAATTAAAAAATACGTATTTCGAAAGAAAAGAATTGAACAAAAATTGCTAGAAATTTTAATACCTTCAAGTTTTATAAGAAACTATTTTTATTTAACTCATGCCGTTTCCAATATATTAAATAAGTAGCATAAGTAAACTGTTACATTGGGTTAAGATATTTCCAAAAATAGAAGGTCTTAAATTTAATAATTTTGCCTTTAACAGTTTTGGCACATTCCGAAAATAATTAGTTTTAATTCAAGAATAATCAAAACGTGTATTTTATTAAAATCTCAAGTTTGAAAATGTTCACATTTGCAAAATTTTCTCTTACATATCGTCCAAGAAAGTAAAAAATATTTGTGACTGATTCAATTCTTTATAATATGCAATATTATTTAACTATAATCCGGAACTGGGGCTATTTTTAATTAAATCTGATTAAAAAGGGTTACAGTTATATGAAATAATTGTGAACAAATTACATTAAAAATAAATAACAGGTTTGCAAATCGATGCAATTATTACAAAAAATTGTTGATGTTGGCAAAATTGATTTCGGAGTATTTTCCCAGACAGCTGATGTGGAAAAATTGTTTATTTGTTCACAGTACAGTTCAATGGGTAATTATATTTATTTATTTTAAATATTTAAAATACAAACGCCAATAATACATAAACTACGTATTTAATTGTCATTTTTTGAGCAAGTTTATTATTATTATTATTATTTGTGGAAATACACCAACGTTTCTCAATTTATCCCTTAACAAATTTAAAATATATTATTTGTTGAAAATTTCACACAATTATTTACAATAATTAAATAATAAATAAGGTATATTTACAATGACAATTATTTTTTAAATTATCTGACAATATTTGAACAATATATGCCTCTATAGAAACTGATAAACCACTGAAATTTGAAACCCTTAGCCATAAGTCACGTCTTCTTCTAACCCCTTGTTTGCAGCAGGTGGTATTTTTTCTTCTCTGAAGGCATAGGTGCCTGGACCTAAACTTGTTTTCATAATAATCCACATTAAAACTCTCAGTTTCTAGTTAATCTAGTTTAATTATTTTTGCCATAAAACTACATTGTTTTCTATGTAAATACTACTGTAGTAAAATAGTAACAAAAGAAGCTAAAGCATTCGGTCGTGTGTCTGTAGCATTCTCGGAACAAAAAATGCCCTTAACAAAAAGTGTTTGTCTCGTCGCCCTGAATCCAAAAATATATATATACCTGGATGTTAGTCGTTGCTCGTAAAACCAAATGTGTGCCCTCTATTCCTGGTAAGGTACCAAAGCGATTTACACCAAATTTGGTACACATATTACTTGGTATCCCATTTGAATCCGTTTGCAGTTCAAATCCAATCGCATGTATACTTTCCGAGTTATAAGGCCCCAAAATTTAGAGCCCCCCTTAATACTGCCCTTATAAAAATAATTAAAACATTTAAAACATCTACTAAGAATTCTAAGATATTTTATATTTACAAGATTTTTTCATATTGTTAACCCAAAGACCATAAAAAATTATTTTGAATTTTAAAATATGCACTAAATTCTTTATTTTGTTTTTTTTTAAATGTTAATTAATTAATATAATACTAAAATCTCTTCACAAATAAATAGTTGTATATTAGATTAATTCACGTAAACCTTTCCCTGTTTAAAAATAGTTTTGGAGCCTCTGGTCATGCTTACCTGTCGATGTAGTTTCAATACCGGCATTACGTATTAAAGTAAATATCTCTTTGAGGTCTAGCACGGGCCACAGTTACTTCTAATTCGCAACCAACATCTTGATACAAATTATTTCGTATACCTAATTAAAAATCGTTATTATTTAAAGGAAAATGGTTGGAAAATGGTTTGGATGTCAATCCGTAAATCGTTTTTATAACCAGTGCCGAATATAAATTTTTGGGGCCCTGAGACTATGTATTTATTTATGCTAATATGTTTATAAAAAATAATTTGCCAAATAACGTTCAAGCAGCGTAATCAGAAGTTAATTTTCTTGTATTGTTATTTCTAATTACGCTATTAGACCTTTTGAAATCAGACGTTCGTTATATAAGTGATAAATCAATAACTGACAGTTTTTAAGGGGAACTAAAAGCATAATTCAGGAGAGTAATCTACTAATTGTGATCTATGCTCGTCATTTATTAGACTTTTTATTTTAAGCTCGTTGTACAAAGTTGTATGTCTGTAATATTCTCAAATCATAAAAAAAAATTAACAATAACTTATTGTGTAGTCGGTCTGAATTCAAAAATATATATTTAATATACTTGGATGTTTTAGTCGTCGCCGTAAGACCAAATTTGTAATATCTTCTGAAGGTACAGCTCGATTTAAACCAAATTTGCAACACATATTCTGTAGTATCCCATTTAAATTAGCTCGCAGTTTAAATTAAATCGCTTATATACTCCCAGAGTTATAGGGCCCTGAAAATTCGAGCCCCTTACTAATTAGAAAAATATTAAAACATCCAAAATTTTACAAATTAATTTATTTTTATGGCCTTTGGGTTGACAATATGAAAAAATATTATAGATATAAAATATTTTAGAATTTATTGTAGAATGTTTAAGTATTTTAATTATTTTTATAAGGGCATATTTCAAAATTCAAAATTAAAAAATTAAATAATTTTATTCGGACTTTGGGATAACAATATGAAAAAATATTGTAAACATAAAATATCTTAGAATTATTAGTAGAATTTTTAAATATTTTAATTATTTGTATAAGGGCAGTATTAAGGGGGGCTCTAAATTTTTGGGCCCTATAACTCGGGAAGTATACGGGCGATTGGATTTAAACTGCAAATAGATTCAAATGGGATGCTAAATAATATGTGTAGTGAATGTGGTGTGAATCGGTACGGTACCTTCAAAGGAGTAGAAAGCACAAATTTGGTCGAGCGAGCGACGACTAACATCCAAGTATATAAGTTATATATATATTTTTGGATTCAGGACGACGAGACAAACACTCTTCGTTAGTGAAATTTTTGATCCGAGAATGCTACAGACACACGACCAATTGCTTTAGCTTCTTTGGTACTTCGCACGGCGAGCTAAAAATAATATGATAATAATTTATAGTATTATTTGACTAATTTAAATCAATGTAATATAAAACGATACCTCAAATAAAAAATGTAGAATAACTAAATTTTAATTAAAAATTTACAGAATGCGTGATTTTAATTTAATTTATTTTATTAAACATTTTATTTGTATATTCGTTTTTGTTAAATTATATTTTCTAATATCGTATGTGTGATAAATTCTACTCTGATTTTGATGTTATTAAAAATTAATTTTAAACACCAATTTAAAGATTATTAATCTAACAAAAAATGGGGCCCATATTAAACGTAAAGCCCTAGGCCCCGAAAAAACTAAATCCGTTCCTGATCGGAACGGAATGGTCGAATTTATTACTTCGACGTATATATCAGTAAAAATAAATATATGGTTTTACATACTAGGTGTTCACACTATTATTCAGATTTCCTATTTATAAATTCGCCACTGTTTGTACTGTTTTATGCACACAAACGTCTGATTGACATTCAAACACATTATTAACCACAATTATTTTTGGGGCAAGTTGTTTTTCTTGGGGGAAAATTAATTACCTGTTATCACCATTGCTTTTCATAATTATCAAATTGAATTTTGTGAGTTTCCTGTAGTTTTTGCATTAATATTAGGTGCACTTTTCCACTGTTTTTACAAAAAAAAAATCACTCATTACGATGAATATTTAGAATATGTTATATTTATACTTACAATTTTGAGGTTAGAAACTATTTGTTTATTCAATTATATTATGAAAACTAAAAAATAATGCTTGTTTGTAATAGAGACCGAGACACACAGTACGGCGTAAACACGAGATATGACAAACTCTGTTGAACCTAAATACTAAAATGTATGCAATTTGTTAAAATGTATGATAAATTTGTAATACATTTCTAGAAACTTAAATACGAACAAATCTGTCACTGATTATATCGAAAACTGATAAATCAATTTTATTTTATTATTTTTGTACAGTTTTTGTAACTGTGGCACGACTAAAAAATTTTAAATTAATTAAATTCATTTTTAACTGAATTTACATAACCATATATTTTTTACTTTGTTACTGTGTTTTGGACAACCCTACATAAATGCGATGTGTGTTTTATAAAAACAGCCATATGCCCATATCATATACAGTTATACAATATACACACCGATATTATAATAATGTAAATAATAATAAAAATACTGGGTATGCATCTGTCAATGTATCTAGCTTTCTATCCGGAACGCAATACATATTTTACAAAAATAACATGCACAATACATGTAATAAATGCATACATTGCCAAATAATTGTTTCAAATTTTACCATTCGATGATTTTAATTTTTTTGGCCAGGTCCAAGTGAGATATTGTTTATAAGTTTCCAGTACGTTAAGCTGCAGGCACTGGAGCATGCTTGGTTTTATTAATATTATTTTTAACTCCCCTTCCCCCTTCAATGACTTCATTTTACAATCATGTTAAAAATCCCAAATTTGGACAGAATCCAGTATAATAAAACATAATTTTATATAATCTATTTTGTTGTTTTGCATAGAAAATAGGTTGTATAGTGTGTGTCGGAGAATATATTTTCTCATCTAAGTATCGCACATTATGATAAGCGAAATTTAGCGACGATAATATCGTTCTATGTGAAAACAATTAAAATTTTGTCTTTTCTGGCAATTGATTCGATTTGAATGCGAGTGAAAATCGATGAGATTTCACCAAACGAAAAATACCGAAGGGGTCATAACAAATAAAGCAGGAGCCATTGAATGGCGTATAAATACTTGGCACCATTCGTCGGATATAAAAGACAATGCAAACAAAATGCATAGAACCATAGTGTAGGAGTCATTAATTTCAGATATTCAAATGAACTATTATGGCTTAAAATATTATTCTTTCGAAACTATTTTATAACTTATATAATAAATAAAAGTTTTTAAAAACGTGCCATATTCTATACTTGAGCCTATTGCGCGATTGCAACAAGCATAAGTCGCCGTACGCAGTACCGAAGAAGCTAAAGCAATCGGTCGTGTGTCTGTAGCAAAATTTTTCATATCTATAAAAATTTTCAAATTGTTAACCAAAAGGCCATAATAATCAAAAACCGATGCTCGCATAGCATATATTACATATAAAGCGAGCTGGACGCATAGGTGCGTTGTACCTTAGCTTGTTTATTATACCAAAATAATCTACAAAAAATTGCAAGATTTTTTATATCTATAACATTTTTACAAATTGTTCACCAAAAGGCCATAATAATTAAAAACCGATGTTCGCATAGCATATATTACATATAAGGCGAGCTGGACGCATAGGTGCGTTATACCTTAGCTTCTTAATTATATAAAAATAATCTACAAAAAATTGCAAGACTTTTTATATCTATAAAATTTTTACAAACTGTTAACCAAAAGGCCATAATAATTAAAAACCTATGCTCGCATAGCATATATTACATATAAAGCGAGCTGGACGCATAGGTGCGTTGTACCTTAGCTTGTTTATTATATCAAAATAATCTACAAAAAATTGCAAGACTTTTTATATCTATAACATTTTTTCAAATTGTAAACCAAAAGGCCTTAATAATTAAAAACCGATGCTCGCATAGCATATATTACATATAAGGCGAGCTGGACGCATAGGTGCGTTGTACCTTAGCTTGTTTATTATACCAAAATAATCTACAAAAAATTGCAAGACTTTTTACATCTATAAAATTTTTACAAATTGTTAACCAAAAGGCCATAATAATTAAAAACCGATGCTCGCATAGCATATATTACATATAAGGCGAACTGGACGCATAGGTGCGTTGCACAAAATAAACCCCCAATAACAGAAACAATATATACGACAAAAGATTATTTATTTAAAGTAGTGTATTACATTTCATTAACAAAAAAAGGAATATTATAAACATGTTACACTATTATTTAATTATGAATGGATTACATATTAGAACAAAATATGACAAAAACAACTTGGCCCACCTTCAACAACAGAAAATTAACAGAAATAACCAATACGACAAAAGATAATTTATAAGTAGTAGTGTGTTACATTTCAAGAACAAAAAAAAAAGAATATTATAAACATGTTACACTACTATTTAATTATGAATGGATTACATATTAGAACAAGATATGACAAAAAAGAGAAAGTATTTCAAAAGGGTGTCTAATTATTTCATGCTATTGTACAGAATAAATTTAGCTGGATTGCTCAAAGTGCTCGGAAATTTGATCTTGAAATTTATGATCATGTCACCCGACTGAAAGTAAGTATTGGGCACCGGCAGACCTTGTCCAGGCAGAATCTTCACAGTAGTCGGAGTAATGATCTCATTTTGTAAATTTAAAGGCAATTGCCTTCCGTTCAACAACGGAATATTTACGACTGCGCCACACAACGCTTGCTTCAATGTAATTTTAGCAGTGTACTTAAGATTGCTGCCTTCACGCACGTATAAAGCATTATGCATATCTTTGATGATGAAAATAATATCAGCTGGAATGATATTTGGGCCCTGATCGCCTTCCCTCTTGAAAACGTATTTGGTGCCAGCGCTGCAGCCAGGCTTGATGATGAAGGATAAGCACTTCTCCTCCACTCGAGTAGTACCATCCGCTTTGAGAACCTTACGAGCAATCGTAAAGTATTTGGTGCAACCATTCATGATATCCCGCACCGAGACATACACATCATGTTCCACCGCAGGATCTTGAACTGCATGATTACCGCTGCCCGATTTGATGAACTGCGCAAACGTTAAGAGTGGGTCGCCATGATAGTTGTACGGGTAGTACCAATTTGGCCCACCTTCAGAGCCAGGAAACCCATATTTTAGGCCTTCCTCCCCGTATTGATCAAATACTTCCCGTTTCAACTCATCTGCTAACACATCGTAGGCTTCTGCCACATCATGGAACTGCAAAGCAGCGCCTGGCGAAGTATTGCACTCTGGATGATACTTGAAGGACAACGCCCTAAATGCCTCTACAATCTCATCATCTGAAGCTCCTTTAACCAATCCAAGTATTTCATAGTAATCCTTTCCCATTGTTTTCTGGTAGCACTAGTTATTTCCACAAGATTTCGAATTTACACTTAGTTTGCAACGAGCACATGCACAAAAGACGGTTACTGCTCAAAAGGAAGATGCAATCTGAACGGCATCCGTTTATACCCACACATTAAAGGACTATAGCGCCATCTACTTCCACTGGCAATGTTATCAACTACAATAAATGAGCGCGGGAATTTCAAATGCTTCAATTATTATTGCATTCTAATTTCGTTAGTGCCAAAGCTGAAGACTCCAAATGAGCAAATCTGTGATCAAAGCGTTCAAGACTGGTCAAAAGGAAGATACAATCTGATCGGCTTCCGTTTATACAAACACATTAAGGGACTATAACACCATCTAGGATCTAGTGGCAGTGTTACTAATTACAGTTAATGAGCGCAGGAATTTCAAATGGTTCAATTATTATTTTAATAAAATATTATATTCTAATTTCGTTAGTGCCAAAGCTGAAGGCTCCAAATGAGTAAATCTCCGATCAAAGCGTTCAAGACAATTTCAACAACCCCTTGTTTAAATTGTCTTGAACGCTTTGATCGGAGATTTACTCATTTGGAGAAACCTAGTCACCAGGGTTAGCTTGGTCACCATACAGCACGCTGAAGAGGGGACCATCTCTAAAGTGGCGTATGCGATAAAAAGAAAAATAGAATCATCACCAGAGCCGTTTTTGGCGACGGTTCATTATCTTTAGAGTACGTTACGAGATGTAACAAGCCACATTTATATGTAATATTAACTAATGGCGTCACGATTCATACTTACATTAATGTATATAGCGTTTAAACTTCAAATTTATACGCTAGTGTCTAATTTACTATTTCTAAATAATTTTATGGTCTAATCAGGCTCAAAAAATCTTATTGGTCGATTTTGGGCCTCACATATAAACTTACTTTTATATTTATACGAAAACTGTGTTTTTAGAAGGTTTTTCTTTTAATTTTAAAAGAAACATTTTAAACATTTAAGAAGGGCCGTAGAAAAATGGTTTTAGTTAGTATTTAATTGGAGAAAACTTTTCCATTATGCATTTTAATACAGAATGTACTGTTTCTCGCCATGACAATTTCAATCGCAGTCGGATTAATTAATAATAATTAAAGAAATAATATATAAAACACATTTGATTTTTTTTAAATATATAAAATTTATTGGTTTACACATTAAAGTACAAATTTGTGAATACAATTGGTAAAAACAACTATTAATATATAATAAACTGGTAAGGAAGGGCTCCACATTTTGGGGCCCTATATCCGGGAAAGTGGGTAAAACGTATTTATTTACACAGCCAAAATCAAAGGCTCTTACTATTAGTACTACATACTATTTATGATCTACGTTCACGATAAACTAAAAAAGAAAAAATAAACATATGATAAAAAACAAATTCACGAAAACATATGTTTTCCTTTGTAGCAGCAAAGCAAATCTGTTGATGCAACCACATTTAAATTATATGTATTTGCCTATTTTCATCTAAATATATTGTTTTTAATTCGGTGGAGTGATTCCAGGAATACGCACCAGAACCTGAGATTGGCTACTAGTACTAAAGGCGTGCTTCTTCAAAGTAACCATAATTATAAGAATCATATTTCGTCGTTTGTTATTAATTACATTTACTCATTCATTTTGTGATCAGAAAATAACATTCCCTTTACCTACAATTTCTATGACTACTTGGATTGAATCTCCAAACTGGCGCATTATCTTCAGATGGCTCACAAATTTTGAAAGACTAACTTAACGTAATATCGAATCATGATTTAATAGCTATGTGTTATATATATATATATATATATATATATATATATATATATATATAATCAAGATTCAGGGAATCATGGTCATGAAGCGATGAAACACGCGATATAGTCGAACCGCACTGATCCAGTTGTTCCGTATGCGTATTCAGATTTCCTTGCTTAAAATACTAGTTTGCAAATAATAAAATACTTTGGTTACAAATTATTGAGTAATTTGTATCAAAAACAAATATCCAACTAACCTGGTTTAATGATAACGCGGCTCAAGCCTCTCGTAAATTGCTTATCGAGCAAAAGGAGGTTTGCCTTAACATCCATTTTGCATAAGAAGTTCGGGTTCTTATGTGACTTGCAAATGCGACCTGAACGTATAACATGTAACGACCAGTTGACTGTAGCTTTTCGTTGTTTAGTAGTCAATCGTTTAAACGTCTTCTTGGGGCGCCTGCTCTTAACTTTATTGTATTTAAGAACAACTGCTACTTTCTTTAATGCAACAGCATTTGGTTCTGGTTCATCAGACGTTTCGGATGTGTCCTCGAGAGACTCTTCGTCGCTCTGGCTGTCAGACTCATCATCCTTGCCTAAGAGGATTCTGTAAGCTTCAGACACTTCCAAGAAAATGTCTACAGCACCTGCCGACCTATTTTTGTCGGGGTGATATTGAAGGGCAAGCCTTCGGTACGCCTTGGTAATATCACTGGGTGTAGCATCGTTGGATAACCCTAAAGATTGATAATATGCGGTCTCCATTTTAATATCTGATCTACTGGAATTGACACAAGGAATGAATATCAGCACTTTACAGGCTGGTTTGCCTGTTTTGTACAGTAAATACTTGTTTATACTTACAAGTATAAACACAATAAAACAGTAAGCTTCACTTTAAATCTTTGCACTAATATAACGACTTTTCTGTAGTATTAACGCTTTTAGAACATTCTCGAAGTTCCGGTGAAGCTGGCATAAGCTTTGTTTGTTTGTCCTGCACTAACTGTACAGTTCAGGATTTTTCTCTATTCCACTTATAATGAAGATAAAGGACAGATTATGTACTGAGCAAACAATGCAAGTCCAACGAACAAACCAAATGTAAACAACTATTATTTGCGGGAATTTCAAATAATCTAATATTTCATAATTATTATTAACGCGAAAAAACTTCTTAACATAAATTAGCGCAAAAATATCTATTTATTGCTAATCTTCACGCTAAACTTACCTAATATCATTTATAATTATACTATTTTGTTAATGTGGATGAAATCATAATTAATTACTAAATATTATTTTGTTGCCAAAATATAACAAAGTTTAAGTTCTACTTACGCAGTTAAGCATACTCAGCACAATTAGGCTTAATGTGAATTTGTTATCGAATATTAAGTATAGCTTAAAAGAGTCTAATTAATTTTTTGTAGCGTATTTCTACATCATAATTAATTATGATACTTTATTAATGCCAAATTCAACATAATTTATTATTAAATATACTTTTGTTGCCAAAATATAACAAAATTGAAGTTCTACTTAAAGTTAAGAAGTCTTAGCGCACTTAGGGTTAATGTGAATTTGTTGTCGAAAATTAAGCATGGTTTAAAAGAGTCTAATTAATTTTTTTATAGCGTATTTCAATATCATAATTTAATTAATGTCAATTTCAACATAAAATTTTATTAAATATACTTTTGTTGCCAAAATATAACAAAATTTAAGTTCTACTTAAAGTTAAACATTCGCAGTGCAATTAGGCGTAGTTGTTAATTGGTGTCGAAAATTAAGCATAGTTTAAAAGGGTAGCGAATCTTATCACTAAACTAAACTAATAACATAATATTAATTATCCTATTTTATTAACGCCGATAAAATTATTTACATAATTTATTATTAAATATAGCAAAACTTAAGTTCTACATTTATAAAAATGCTTTATTTTGTTTTAAATTCACCCTACGATTACCATGAAACAAAAGCAATATATATTGTAACTAAGGAAACGGAACAAAAAAAATCAGTAAATGGTACATTTTTAATCAAAACGTGGGTTTCGAAATATGCAAAAAGCAGCAAGAGCAAACTATTACTTCTGGTTAGATATCGTTTTTAAAAACAGGAGGTTTAAAGATTCATAATTTTTCGTTCACATTAGCTCTAAAACGCACGAAAATAGTCAAATGCGATTCAGGAATTGTCAAAATGTAGTTTCATAATTTTACCTCCAAAATATTAGGTTGAGAACATTCACACACAAACACACATACATATATATACACACAAACACACAGACGTCATTCCAAAATTAGTCACATTCGTTTCAGAGGTGCTCAAAACGTGTATATCCATTTAGACTTCACCAAGAAACTAGTAATGTGGTTTTATATTCAATAAATTTAATTTGAACATAATTTATTCCTGATCCAATTGTAATATTATAGTTCCTGTTTTATTTTTATGTAAAATAGTATGCGCGAAAAGTAAATAAAAACAAATAAAAATAGGTATATACAGTACTGAAAATGTATGTATACAGTATGTTAAAATGAAAGACATATATACCTATTCAGTGTTTATGTAAAACACCCGGTAGTAAAACACAATTTCATTCTGTTTTTAGTACACATTTTTAAAACGCTCCAAACAGTCTTTTTTTTTGCCATTTTATTCGTCCCTAAAAGTACTTTTACACACACACACACACACACACATATTCGTTTACGAATTGATTTATTTCAAGGCCGTAGAAAGCTAAATAATGGACCTTTCCGTATACGGAAGTTACAGTTCCCCGTGCGAACTTTTCTACCTAAGTATTAATACATATGGAACATATAAATTACATCTCTCACGGCGACTTGCAACAAGTACACTTAATACTAAACGTGTTCTTACTATTACATGAACGTAGACATGTGAGCGAAATAAATTCGCCTTGCGAATCAGTGCTCGAATTGCCTGGGGGACCTAGAATACGACGCAGGGGGGCAGAGACCCACTTGTTAAACATTTAATTGCTGTAGCGTCCCTCTCGTTCAAAATAAAGGCAAAACGAAAACCTACTTAACTTATTCTTCATTATTAACACGCCGAAAGAATTTTTTTTGGGTAAAAATTATTTTCCTTTCCATATAATCGCTAGTTTGCCAGAATAATAACCATGAATTAAACATGATAGTACGATTTAATAGTCGTACGATATTTCATACTTTTAGCAGTAATAATTCGTTATATGTAAATGAGCTTGAGAGATAAGTTTAAAAAATAAAATAACCGTCGGAAATATATATATATACTTTAAATCTAAAAAAATATTATGAATATTAGTTAAGTTTCTTGGGAAAAGTAGTCGTTGTTTAATAATTAATTTTATCCAACACAACGTTTCGGCTTCCCTTATGCCATCTTCAGGAGTTATTATTATTTTCCTTTCCATATAATCGCTAGTTTGCCAGAATAATAACCATGAATTAAACATGATAGTACGATTTAATAGTCGTACGATATTTCATACTTTTAGCAGTAATAATTCGTTATATGTAAATGAGCTTGAGAGATAAGTTTAAAAAATAAAATAACCGTCGGAAATATATATATATATACTTTAAATCTAAAAAAATATTATGAATATTAGTTAAGTTTCTTGGGAAAAGTAGTCGTTGTTTAATAATTAATTTTATCCAACACAACGTTTCGGCTTCCCTTATGCCATCTTCAGGAGTTTGAAATAGTTCTGAAGATGGCATAAGGGATGCCGTAACGTTGAATAAAATTAATTATTAATAAAACGACTACTTTTCCCAAGAAACTCAATTATATTTTTTCTTTATAAAAAAATACAGTCTAGAAAATACACTAGTTCGATAATATTTAAAAGTTTTAAAAGATGGTTTAGTGTAGAAAATGTTCCTAGTGACTTACCCCTCGATATGTTATATTAAAAAAATGGCGCTGTTTGTATTCATAGTAGGTGAAAAGATCTATTTTCCGTAAGACATAAATTTTAACTAATATAAGTATATAGAAACTGAAAAAATCGTAAGCTTCTCAAGTCGTAAATCGTTTAACTGAACGTAACTGTAAGAACCCAGCATAAAAAAGCATTCGCATTTAAAAGTGTAATTTCTGAATTATACCGAACGTTTTTACGACCAAGAACTTTTTCGTAAACGATTTTTGATTTTTATTTTTTGTGTGTGTTTTGTGTGCTTCTAGGTGTCTTGGCTACGCCGTAAACCAGACGCAATCCATTTATTAACAGTCGGCAGGAATGCGTACAGCTCCGATGAACGAATTACACTGAGCTTCCGGTATCCAAATAATTGGCGACTCGAGATTTCACCAGTAACGCGACACGACGAAGGGATTTACGAGTGCCAAGTTGCAACACATCCGCCTAAAATTAAAAGACTCTTTCTCAAAGTTATCGGTAAGTAACACAACATTCTATACTTACGTGGCACTTGAATACTCCATTACATTCAAAAGATACATTATTACTATACTGGTATCTTTTTTTTAATGAGGGCAAAAAACAAATTAAGATTATTTTGGGAAAATTAGTCGTTTTTTAATTATTAATTAAATTCAACTCAACGTTTCGGTATCCTTTATGCCATCTTCAAGAGTTTAAAATAGTCAGAATAAAAAATAAAAAAAATCATGATCCAAGAAAGGTCGAGTGAGCACCACTCCAGTTTATTTTTAATCTATGTCCTACTGTATTAAATGAGCGGTATGTTAACAAGTATTCCCTAGAAAATTCATTAGAGCTAGTCTCATAGAAATGGCCTTAAGGCTGATGTGTACTTAGTAAACATTGCGCGATATATTAAAGGTAATAACGCGGATTCTAAGCGACTATATTTAATGAATTTTATAGGAAATATTTGCTAACATATATGTAGAATAATCTTACTGCTAAATTGTTACTCAAAATAGAAACAATAAATTAAATACAAAAGCCAAACTTTGTATTTGAAAAATGTACCATTTACAATTTAAAACTAAATAAAGCAGTATTATGTATAGATAGTCGAGGGCAGGCCACCTAAGTTTATTTTTAAACGAATCAAATAAACCAACAAATGAAACCATTCGACGCGTATCTAATTTATATGATTTGTTTTATTTGTTTGCAGAGCCGGAAATTTCAATTGTTGACGAACACGGCCGAAAATTAATCGAACGTTATTACAAAATGGGCAGTTCGCTGGATTTAACATGTGTGGCATCGGAATTGACCAATGACAGTATTTCGGAGCGAAAAGTAACATGGAAACATGGAGACCAATTATTGAATGAAAATTTAAGGTTAGTTGCCATTTGTATCGTAAATAATATACTGCCACTCTCTTGTCAGAGAACATGCGCAACAGTAGATTTTACGGCGAGATTGTGCTCCCTGTAGAGAACCGGATGCAGCCGTATACAGCAATACACTTGTTAATACCTGCAATCCTGCGAAATTATTATTATTTCATTATGTAACCACATGATCAATTATTTGCATTACATTGTACGTTTCCCTTTGCTTAAACCGAATCAGCGTCAAATACATTACTCTAATTTACTATTACCAAATAATTTGATGATATATTCGCGATTGAGATTAATTCAAACATTCTCCACGAATTATACCCATTTTGTGTGATTACACCGTTTGCCAATTAACGTAATTCATATTAATTACACGTCTATAATAACACAATACACATTCGCAGTGACCATCTTACGGTCCCGATTGCGAATATAAGTTTTAGCCACAAATGGCACCTTTTTTTATTATTTAGTTATCTACATTTTAATACAGAAGGAGAACAAGAGAATTGAATCGTATGTGAACGCTCTACAGCCAAAACTGTCGAACGTACAATAGTATATGCTCTTGAATAGAATATTCATTTTTCTCTCTAATTTCACTAGAACGGCTGCACTTATAACAAAAATAGTTAGGGTAATAATGAAAGATATGAATATGTCGCACAACTTTTGTTTGAAAAGTTTCTTCAAAAAATGTACCAGTTACGAGAAAACTACTACGGAAAATCTTAAATATTTTTATTTATGTTGCCATATATTCGCATGTAAGGGGATTATATTTAATAAATCGTATGGACTATACTTACCACATTTTGATAAATAAACAAAATAGATTTAAATCATTTAATATTTGGCATCAGTTATATTAAATTTACTTTATGTAACGTTTAAGAAAATACAAAGAACGTACAATTTACAATGTAAAAAAATATGGTGTAATTTTACAACAGAATTTGTTGGCTAATTTGTGACCAATAATAATCGTATATAAAAAATATTTCCTAATTTTTGGTCTATTAATAAGTTTAGAAAAAAAAAATCGTTTTAATTAATTAACTGATTGATTAAATTTGTGCAAACGAACAAATCTATTGGCTATTCACTGTGAAATCTTAATCGATGTTTGGTAAAACTTATAGAATATGAAACATAAATAATTACCAATTGTTTCCTTGTCTAAAATCTACCAGTTTTATTTTAGTGCCTTTGAACCTCTAACTGCGTAGTTAAAATTAGTATAGACCTTTTATAATTGCTCCTGTAACACACAATTTTATTCTTTGTGGTCTTTGACACTTTCTGTCGATATATTAATCAAAACTTTGTATATATTACCACTAAATCGATCACAGCATAATTATATATAAACGAATTCGTTTCTAAAGATAAAACTGTGTCACTTTTAGGTTAGTTGTGTTCTCAGTTAAATACTTGTATATCTATAATCAGTGTTGCCGCTGCAACTTACCAATATTTACGATAAAATGTAACATAATAGTACCACACTAAAATAATTGAATAATAGCGCTATTTTTAAAAATTAATACTTATTTATAAATAATATTATTAATAAATAAACATACAATAATTAAAATAACATTTATTTCGAAAAGAACGTAAAATAATTTAAATAGTACAAATTTTAAATATTTTTTTATGGGCATTGAGTGACCAATATGAAGAAATCTTGTAGATATAAAATACCTTAGAATTTTTTATAGATTTTTTAAATGTTTTAGTTATTTTTATAAGGGTAGTATTAAGGAAGGTTTTAAATTTTGGGGGCTTATAACTCGAGAAGTATATGTGTGATTGGATTTAAACTGCGAACGGATTCAAATAGGGTACCAAGTAACATGTATAGCAAATTTGGTTCAAATCGCTTGGGTACCTTCAGAGCACAAATTTGGTCTTACGAGCAAGCGACAACTAACATCCAAGTATATGAGTTATATATATTTTTGGATTCAGGGCGACGAGACAAACACTTTTTAATCTGAGAAAATTACAGAGACACAACCAGTTTGCGAGGAAACTACTACGGAAAATCTAAAAAAAAATATGTATGGTGCCATAGATACGCATGTATGGGGAATATATTTAATAAATCGTATTTGGACAGGGAAACCAAATAGACATTAATAGTTCGAGTGACGTGTTTCGGGCGTAATGAAAATAAATATTATTTATGAATATTTATTAATTGGTTATAAATGTAGCACTTTACAGAGTAAATTGTAGTTTGTAAAATATCACAAGTAACTGTTAAAATATTTTATTAATTTAAAATGCAATGTTATTAAAAATGTATTTAATTATGTAATTATGTAAAAACACGCCCGAATGCGTAAGCTCTTCAATATAACAGATGGCGAGCTAAAAAGAAAAAAACATATAAGAAAATAACATCTATTCTTGAAAACAAAACAAGATTTGGTACGCGTAAAACGCACCAACGCGTAGAGCTCGCCTTTAGGTAAGATATGCGTTGCGAGCAGTAATTATTTATAGCCTTTTGGTTCACAATTTGAAAAAATGATGTTAGATATAAAAGTCTTTGTAGATTATATTGATAAATAACAATTTTTATAGTGCATATTTTAAAATTCAAAGTTATAATATTTAATAATTTTTTTCGGGCTTTGAGTTAACAATATGTAAAAATCTTGTAGACATAAAATATCTTAGAATTTTCAGTAGAATTTTTAAGTGTTTTAATTATTTTTATAAGGGCAGTATTAAGGGGGGCTCTACATTTTGGGGCCCTATAACTCGGGAAGTATACGGACGATTGGATTTAAACTGCGAATGGATTCAAATGGGATGTTAAATAATATGTGTAGCAAATTTGGTGTGAATCACTCCGGTACCTTCAGAGCAGTAGAGTGAGAGAGTAGAGAGCAGTTGTTTCTTTTCTTTCAATTTACAAGTAATGAAATAAATTCGTTCCACAACGAATTAGTTAATACTAACCTGGGACTTGATTCATGAAAGAGCGTATAACAAGCGAAACTGGATTTCAGACTTAGATAGCACTTTTACATATGATTTCCGGATTCGGCCATTTCTTATATAATGAATATCATGGTAAGTCCCACTAATCTTTCGTAGTTTCTGATACTTCCGTTTTACTTCCAAGGGTACATTTAATGTAATATTATAACCGATGGTTTTTTGGGTAACAGGCGGTGACTCTATAATGCCACCTAGTGGCCATTTCCATTCGTCCTTCACTCCACAAGCTTTGATCACTGCCACTACCTTTTTTCCCGTGCTTTCCTTCTTTGTAGGATGAACAAACAGACTTAAATTGCCCATCGCGGCTTGTATGTCGTATTCTTGGGAATCTGCTTCGCTAAGCGATTCTACATCATTTTCATCCATACTCATTCTCCTTATCAACTGGAGGAATTCATATCAGTACTTTACGGGTTGGTTTTGTATAATAAATACTTACAAGCTTAAGCACAGTAAAATAATAAACGTCACTTTAGACCTTCCCAACCGTTAACAACAATTTCTCTATCTGGTGGCAAACCATGTAACTATGCATTTATGATATGCGGTACGTTTCTTCTAAGTCTCTATTTTGCACTATTTGCTCAAAAGGAGTTCCAGAAATTGTAGTGCTTCGCACATATACAACATAGGTTTGATTCCCTAGTATACACAATAC
Source organism: Leistus spinibarbis (assembly GCA_933228885.1). Classification (NCBI taxonomy): domain Eukaryota; kingdom Metazoa; phylum Arthropoda; class Insecta; order Coleoptera; family Carabidae; genus Leistus; species Leistus spinibarbis. The sequence goes on along the minus strand of OW121792.1, from coordinate 15,916,425 downwards.
GTATACCATAGGTTTGTTTGTCCCGTATTTCTTGCACAAATCATAATCTGTCCTTCTCCTTAATTATAAGTGGAATAGAGACAAACCATGAACTGAGCAATCAGTGCAGGATAATCCAGCAAAATGCTACACTAGAGCAACTTTCAAAGGCGATTGCATGACGTCAATAAATGCGATCTGATATGGTCCCACCACAGACTTGGTCAAACTTCTAGTAAAGTCGACGAATTGTCAAAATCTAGGAACAACAAGACATGAACGGAAAGCGTAACTTGTACGGAGTTGCTTTCTTGTTAAGCGGCAAGGCGTAACGCCAAAATCCATGAGCAAATGTTCGACAATCTTGAAGTTTGTTTTAGTTTGTTTCCTGCCAAATGTGTTCGCGCTCATTCCGTTTACGAAATTAATTCCCATGTAAAACAGAATATCTCTAAAAATAATATGGGATACGATTCTAATTATCTGTTTGTTGTTCTCATGTTACAGTTTACACTCTTCTGTCAACTCAAACACAATTGTGTCAACTCTACGTTTGGCCCCGATTGAAAAGGAACATTCAGGCAAATATACATGCGTTATTCAGGGACTGGCTTCAGCTTCAGTTACAGTTCATGTTCTAAACGGTAAAGTATTTTTAGGCCTGTAACTTGATATTTAATTATTATTTTTTTAATGATAGTAATATATTTCGCTAATTTTCATCATTATTTGTTTTTTGTTTTACTTTAAAGGAATTTTAGTTTTTATATGTTTTACATATTGTTTTTTTTTTTTGTTATTTAGACATCTACACAAATTTTATTGTCATATTGTTATGCTTTGAACTTATTCCAAGGAAAGAAATCAATGTATATTTTGAAACAAGAAACTCAATCATATGTATAATTTATCACAAGTGTCTAGAGGCCTAGTGGTACAAAAAATCGGCCAAATATAATATATAGCGAGCAGAAGGCATAGGTGCCTGAACCTATGCTAGTTTTTTTATCGAGTAGTATAAAATTGTCATCTATCTTGAGGGTTGCAATATTTCTAAACAAACTTTTATTTTTCCTCCTAGGTGAATTACCTGCAGCTGTTCACCAGGGCCATAGTACATCGACCACACGGAGTTGTCGCAAGAAAATTACAATTTTGTTGATAATATTGCATACATTTTTTTCTGTATGATAATTTTAAGAAATATACAAATTATATATTATAAAATCATGTTACAAGTAATAAATGTCTTTCCAAATGAAAGAAAAAATATAATTTCATTGTTCTTTCAGTATAAAAGATACTTCAAAACCCGCTTTTAAATTAAATTGCAGGTCGTGTTTGAAAACCATCATTTCAAAGGTAAGTTAAAATTGAAATAAATATACATTCTGTTTGAAAAAAAAACAACTTTATGTATGTCAAGTGTGTCTACAGATGTGTTCATTTGGTTCATGATTCAGGCAAATATTATCATTCGAAATTGAAATATCTCAGGCTCATATTTACTATAATCACTTATATATCTTCTCAAACAACTGGAACATCGCGTTGAATTCAGATTTCCATCATTTTTATACATTTCAACTGCTTCTTATTAAATGAAATTAAGTTAAAACGTCACCCGATATCTTGTTTAATAAATTACAAACAGACATAAAAAATCCTGCACATTCTGGATTCATTACGAAAATTAATCATAAACCTTCTTGGTGTAAAACTTTTTATTCTACTCAAGGATTTATAAGGCTTTAATTTATGGATATACAAGCATAAATACAAGCACCAATGCTTTCAGCTCGCTGTATAAACTATTTAGTGCATTTTTAGCTCGCCGTACGATAGTACAAGACAGCTGTGTTTAGTCGTGCTCGGATCATCAATTTTTCTTAATAAAATTTCTTGTATTTTCAATATATATATACCATTTTATAGCTTCAGTAATAAAATTTCGTTGTAAAATAAGCTATATTGTAGGAATGGTTTTAAAGTGGATGATTTATGAATATATTTATATATGTCAGAAATTTATATTAATTAACTATAGCTAGACAGGATGCATCACCAATTAGTAATTAAAACTAGAAATTACAAATGTTAGTCAAGTTTATTTCGTGACATATTTGAATCTGCTTGCAGTTTAAATTTAATCGCCTATGTACTTTCCGAGTTATAGGGCCTCAAAATTTAGAGCCCCACTTAATACTGCCCTTATAAAAATAATTAAAACACTTAAATATTTTACTACAAATTCTAAGATATTTTAGTTCTACAAGATTTTTGCGTATTGTTAACCCAAAGTCCATAAACAATTATTAAATATTATAATTTTGAAGTAAGCTACAAAAAATTATAAGACTTTTTATATCTATAATATTTCACAAATTGTTAACTAAAAGGCTACTCATAAGGGGAACCGGACGCATAGGTGCGTTGTACCTAAGCTTGTTCTACTCCTTTCTTTACATTTACCGAAGATAGTTGTGAATTAATAATAATTAGCGATTTATGTGATGAGATAAACTGAACAGTGAGTGCATACAACAAACTGGAATTATTACTAGTAATTTCTAAGCTTAATTCCTAATTGGTTGGCTGTGAGCTTTAAGGATTGTTCACAGCGAAACAATCAGTAATAATTAATAATTAGCGATTTTTGTGATAAGAGAGATAAACTGAATAGTGAGTGCATACAACAAACTGGAATTATTACTAGTAATTTCTAAGCTTAATTACTAATTGGTTGGCTGTGAGCTTTAAGGATTGTTCACAGCGAAACAATCAGTAATTAAGCGTAGAAATTATAAGTAATAATGCCAGTTTGTTGTATGACATACAAGGTTAACGTTCACAGCAACAACATTTATCATTAATTGTGTTGCTTGGAATGCTAACATTGCTCTGTCATAATACAAACTAGATTATTATTTGTAATTTCTAAGCTTAATTACTAATTGGGTGACTGTGAGCTTTAAGCTGATCTTTTAATGAATGTATGTTGAATGAAGTCCTGCTGTGAATTGGCTCTGAGGTGGAAATTCCATGTGCCAAACAATCTTATAGATTTATTCGGAAGAAAGTGGAATGAATCGTAGGGAAACTTTATAGCATGTAGCATCATATGATGCCAAGTCGCGTATTTCAAGATAAGTTAGCGTTTAGCGTAACAGGAAAGCAAGTGTTTTATGTGGGGTACATTATATAGGCGAATGCACATCATTACAAAACTAGCAGATTTGATCGTCGCACAACTTTCTGTACGAAACGCGAATATCATTTAATTAAATTCGCTCATGCCATGTAGTATATACGTATATATACATATATATATGAGAAAATGGATATATCCAGTCAGTATACGATGGCAATCAGTACTAGTAGTAGTTTCGGGGTAGATCAGATAATTTAATTTCATCTTACTTACTCAAAAGCAAACACACATACACACGCATGAGCATACAAACAAACAAACAAACAGCCAACGAACGAAATATGTTAGCAGAGAAATTTATAATCGAATCATCAAAAGCCCCGCGTTTGCAGCTAATGCGCGCAACACTATCGTTTCATATTTTCATGGCAAACAGGAATCTACATCACTGCGCTAAAACTTCAAACCGGTTCCAACCGGTTTGTACAACCTAACCGGATAAGGCGGCTACATGGGAAGAACATACAATACACAACCCGCTAAACGGCTAAACGACTACGAAGACTACAACGAAAAAAGATATAACTTTTAAAACTTCCGCAGCGAAGTTAGTGCTGGTTCTGGTACGTGTTTACTCGTCGTAAACGGATAATGAGGCGACAGGGGAAGAATATGCAATTTGGTACTAGTAAATTTCTTTTGAACTAACGTATTCATGATTTTATAAGACATATAATGGCGTCACCATTTTTTGCTCGTCGTACAGAATTACAACAGACTTATAATGATTGGGCATGTGTCTGTAACACTCTCGAATAAAACATGTCCTTAACAAAAAGTTATTTATAGTCTTGGAATATTGCGATTGATATAAACAATATAAGAAAATTATCCTTTACTTTGTGGTGACAAAGATATATTATTTATCAATTTGGCAACGTAAAATTGTAAATTTAGACAACCTCAAATGGCAGACAAAATCGTAGTACCGCAACTGTACACTTTTAATGCTATATGTAAAAAAGAAAATCCTAAAAAACTCTAAAAAAAAAACAACCATTTTAAAGTAAATATTTATATATTAAAAATAAAAACTTTATGCTGGAAAACTATTTGCCGTTTGCAAATAGTCTACTAGGACAAAATGAAAATATCAAGTCTGCAAATGATAAATAAAACAAGGGTGTCCAAGTGATAGTAGAAACAAACAAGCACCTATACGTCCAGCTCGCATTATAAGTAATATATGTGATGCGAGCAGCAGTTTTTAGCTCGCCGTACGAAGTACCGAAGAAGCTAAAGCATTCGACCGTGTGTCTGTAGCATTCTCGGATCAAAAAATTTCGTCGCCCTGAATCCAATAATATATATAACTGGATATTAGTCGTCGCTCGTAAAACCAAATTTGTTCCCTCTACCCCTCTGAAGGTACCGGACCGATTCAAACCAAATTTGGTACACATATTATTTAACATTCCATTTCAATCCTCTAGTGGTTTAAATCCAATCACAAGTATACTTCCCGAGTTATAGGGCCCCAAAATTTAGAGCCCCCTTTAATACTGTCCTTATAAAAATAATTAAAACATTCAAAAATTCTACTGATAATTCTAAGATATTTTATGTCTACAAGACTTTTTCATATTGTTAACCCAAAGGCCATAAAAAAATATGAAATATTATAATTTTGAATTTTAAAAATTGTACGACTTTTTATATTTATAACATTTCTTCAAATTGTTAACTAAAAGGCCATAATTATTAAAAACCCATACATAGGTGCTTTGTACCTAAGCTTGTTCTATTTTTTTTTTTATATCTACCGAAGATAGTTGTGAATTATTAATAATTAGCGGTTTATGTGATAAATTCTTACAAATTAATCAGTTTGCCCTTTTTATTTGGTTAGTATTCATGATGGCCGGTTATTATTATTACAAACCGATATATACATATATATATATATATATATATATATATATATGTGTGTGTGTGTGTGTGTGTGTGTGTGTGTGTGTGTGTGTGTGGGCGTGTATATTCTGTAAGTTCAAAATGTACGAACTTTATGTAAAAATATTCTGTAAGTGTACGATATTGAAATAAAAAAACTTTGATATATTAAGTTTATGCTTGCGTTTTAAGAATTTCTGATGAGCAAAGCATAGCTGTTGAATCAATATATTTGTACACCCTTGTCATGCAAAATTTAGTTACATTACGACTACAAGGGATTAACATTCAAAGTTGCTTTTTAGTACTTTTGAATTTTTTAAATTCCTTAACTAGAAGTCGTTATGAGTTATGAGTTATAAATTTTATAACTTTCTTTTTGGCGTCAAACATTTATGGTACGATTCGGTGCAATTCTGTAAAATCTACAAAATAATATTTTACAGTTCGCAAATCGAAGGTTCGTAATCTGAGAGTAGCTCGTACATAAAGATAATGCTCTTGCTAAAATGAACGATTTATAGTTGTTTTGCAAGCTTGTAATAAGCTTACTATGTACAGAAATAATGGCGTACTTCGTCCCGTATACCTTTAGGTGTTCACAACTAATTTTATTTATTTCTATTTCTCTAAAAGGTTTAACTTTGGCGTAACAGACGTATTTCGAAACACAGTAACATTGCTTTTAACATAATGAAACAAAGAGCTCTTTTCAAGTGATTTTTTATAGAAATAAATAAAATCCTTTGTTCAACAATCATATTACACATCTTTTAACGTGAAAATCCATGGACATGAAAACAGGCGTTTTCAAATACAATACAATATTAAATACAAAACGAAATTTTATTGCTAGAAGGGATGATTTTATTTCACAGCAATATATTGCACGCCGTATACCGTAAAGATCAAATTTTCTCAAACTTTACGGTTGTACAAATACTCTATATAGTGTTCGCTCGTGTGTTATATTATATAATATTACTATATTTTGCTTTAAATTCATGCAACCATTGCCATAAAACAATATCAATTTGTAAATATTACATGGCAATTTTAAAGATTTAGTATATTTTAGTTTCATAGGAAAATAGAAAACTTTTCGGTGATTTTTCAGTAAATGGTATATTTATCGAAAATAGTTTTCAAACTAAAGTTGCTAGAAATTTCAATATCTTCAACTTTTGCAAGAGTCATTTTTCTCTCTCATACTCTTTTCTAGCTATTGAAATAGTTATAGTGGAAAAATCCTTTTCAAGAATAAGAGGTTTTCTTTCCAAATCTTAAAAACAAAACCTCAAATTTGTATGTTTCGGTTTCGGCATCTTAATTCGGTTTTAAGCCTTCTCTCTTATGCGTATTCTCTGTTTCTTCGTTCTCTGCTTTTGCTATTCTCTCTTTTGAGTATTCTCTGTATTAGATTCTCTGTTTTGTGATTACCATTTGTGCGTATAGGGTATAAGAAAGTTCAGGGCGACGAGACAAACACTGTTTGTTAAGGATATTGTTTGATCCGAGAATGCTACAGACACACCGATTGCTAATTAGAAACGCTCAAATAACGATTTATTAACTATAAAGATAAGTATATTTTCAGTGTAAGTTCGAAATGGTTTGCCATCACTGGGTATAGATTATAGAATGATTCGATTTGACTATAACCATTTTAAAATATCCGTCTAACTTAATTATGTTGAAAGTACTTTCGTTTGAAGACAAAAAGTAGGTACTTGATATGAAAAAGTATGAAAATAAGCCGAGCGCAAAAGAAAACATTTCAAGTAATGGTTGAATTGTTTTTGAAGGCACACACTTCGGCCAATACCTGTGTCTGTGTCTGTTCGTGTATCCGTGCGTTACGTGCATGTTTATCCGCATAAAAACGGAATAATATTTACGTTTGGATTATGATGGTTATTTCACAGTTGATATATTGAACGAGGTCAGTGGTTAATAAGCATATTTGAGTTCAAATATTTTTGTTCCATTAAGACTGTCTGTTGATCTTGTCTGCTAGTTTAAATTACTTTGTTTGTGCGCGAACCCGTTCACCCCGTCGCATCGCCGTCGGTCGTTGTTAATTTCACGCGAGATATGTATTTTAGCCAACAACCACGTGTTATAGAACAAACACGTCTCAGGAAATTTGCGAAAACTGTCATTATTCGAAATGTTACGGTTTCTAAGCCCTTAATAGCTAATATCACTTTAGTTATTCCTAAATTATTTCCATTTCCTTTTACACTTCAAAGCTTCAAAGAAGCTATAGTATTTAGCTGTGAATCTGTATCGACTTTACGTCCACTATTTAATATAATATTAGTTTATTTTCTTTTAAATTCAATTTGTCGTGAAACAATATCAATTTGTAAGCTAATTTACAAACACAATTTCTTAATAAATGGTACATTTTACGAAAAAACTGTTTAAATAAAAGTTGCTAGAAATTTCAATATTTTTAACTTTAATTACTACAATTTTTTCTCTAACTCATGCCATTTCCGAGATATTAAAATAATAACTACATCCGGTAAAGATATTGTTTTCAAAAATTGGAAACGCTGACTTAAGGCGTAACACCACTTTGGCCTCTTCAAAAATTGGACTTTTTAATACATCAAGAAACAAAAAAAATACTTTTTTAATGTATATTTAATAAATTAGTGTAGTTAGATTTTCATAAAAGCTACTTATGTCTTCAATAAGAATTCTCGAAAATGCCTTAAATTTCGGTGGGTTAAAGTGGTGTTACCCCTTTTATGTTTCATAATTTAACAGTTTTGGCTGTAAAGCGTTCACACACACACACACACATACATACACACAGAGAGACGTAATTCCGAAAATAGTTATATTCAATTTAGGGTTGATTAAAACGTGTTTAGATTTTAATAACTCGAGTTCGAAACTCTTTAAGATTAAAATTTTTCTTTTATATATATTCGTACAAGAAAGTAAAAATGTTTAAGCTTCATAAGAAACTAGTGGCTATAAAAATGTTTTCTACATAAAATAGGTATTATTAAATATGTTTATTTCCGTGGCCAGGCGAGTTTGAAGCATTGTGTTTTTGATATCTACATTAAAAGTATTTTAAAACAGAAAGGGTTATGTTATTTACCGGAAAAGTGTACATAAGCTACGCATTCATCGTGGTGGTAAGTTACGTAACTGAACGTATACATATGAAGGGAATGAGTCATGTTTCAGAACTAGGGGAAACTTTGAACTGTTTCATTTATTTTGTATGTGTTGTTAGGGAATAATGCAAAAGTTAAATATTCTCTTGATAATATACAATATTTACCACAAAATTTACATTTTCATGTAGAAATAAATAAGAACTAGCCCTTTCAGAACAAAGTTTCGACAGTAAAGTCAGGAAGCATCTCAGAAACAGAATACAAACGCTTGGAGAATCCTTGGGGAATTTTGCTTCAAGTAACGAATTAAAACCATATCAAAGAAATGTCAAGAAATTATCTTTCGCATTATTAAGTTTCAGCAAAAAAAACTATTTGAGATTCCGGTCTTTCATTTCTGTTTTACACAGAAGTTAAAATTTAAATGAAAAAAATAAAAGTATATATTAATACGTTAACTTTTTTTAGTGCTGAATACGATTCGGTCTTCGCCCGCGAGTTATAAATAATCGATTTTAAGGAAGTTACCAGCACATGATCGAATATTTATGATACGACAAACTAGGAAATGTTTGGGAATATAAATTTAACGTCCTTAAAACGGGTAACAAAGTTACGAGAAAAATGCTAAATTTAAATGTTTTAAAACATGAAATTTGCATTTTGTACCCTTAAATTGGGAATGTGTCATAAAGAGTTAACAAATACAGTCAGGACCGGTTCAAGGTATCATTTTGCCCGGGGCAAAAAGCAATTTTGAGCGGCAAGATTGGATATTTAGATAAATTGATATCGTTGTTACAAAACGTTTAAAAGTTCTGAAAACTGCTGCAGGCAATTTTCAGATTCATCCGGTCCTACTTATGGCAACCCTTAAAAGTTGTTGGGCAAAATAATAAGAATATGCTAAATATTTTCGTGACAGTATACCATAAAACTTTAATTTCCCAAAGAAATCATCACATGGAGTTTCTTTGAAATGAATATGTCAAAAGTTTCCACTGTTTTTTAGTTAACCAAACAAACAGCGATAAACAAATAAATGTATATATATATATATTTCGCTGTTTGTTTGATATATATATATATATATATATATATATATATATATATATATATATATATATATATATATATATATATATATATATATATATATATATATATATAAGTATTAGGTCGAATGTCAGTAACATTCCCCGAATGTATATTTTGAAATATAATCCATAGTAAATAACACAGCGATTATACTCGCTCGTAAAAAAGAAAACTAATCTATTTTCACTGCATTACACTCAGTAGACATTTTGTTTCACATATCCCCTTTGAGAAGTCATAAGAACATTACGTGAGCAACTATATATCTCCTACATCGCAGAGATGTCACATAATAATAATTGAGTATGAATTATAAATCCAAATTTTAATGGTTCACTGTGAATAAACGTTTAAGTTGTGTTCACAGCGAACCAATTAGTAATTAAGACTAGAAATTATAAATAATAGTCCAGTTTGATTTACGATAAGCAATGCTAACATTCACAGCGACAAAATTAACGCAAGTACTATGAAATTTATTACTTAGAACGCTAGTAATGTTTAGAGTATGAATTATAATTCCTAGTTTTAATTACTAATTAGTTTACTGTGAATAGACGTTTATGCGAACAAATTAGTAATTAAGACTAGAAATTATAAATATTAGCCCAGTTTGTTTTGTGATTAGGAATACTAACATTCACAGCAACGAAATTAATATAATTACTATAAAATTTGTTACTGTGAACGCTACTAATGTTTAGAGTATGAATTATAAATCCAAATTTTAATGGTTCGCTGTGAATATATGTTTACGTTTTGTTCACAGTGAACCAATTAGTAATTAAGACAAGGAATGATAAATAATGGTCCAGTTTGGTTTACGATAAGCAATGCTAACATTCACAGCGACAAAATTAACGCAATTACTATAAAATTTATTACCTTGAACGTTAGTAATGTTTAGAGTATGAATTATAATTCCTAGTTTTAATCACTAATTGGTTCGCTGTGAATCAACGTTTAAGCTGCGTTCACAGCGAACCAATTATTAATTTATACTAAAAAATATGAATAAAAGTACAGTTTATTCTATGAGCAACAAAATTACCATATTTACTATAAAATTGGTTACTGTGAATGCTAGCAATGTTTAAGGATTGTTCACAGCAAAACACTTAGTAATTAAGCTTAGAAAATTACAAATAATAATCTAGTTTGTATTATGACAAGCAATATTAACATTCCAAGCGACACAATTTATGATAAATTTTGTTGCTGTGAATGTTAGCATTGTATGTTCTACAACAAACTGGCATTATTACTTATAATTTCTAAGGTTAATTACTAATTCATTAGCTGTGAACAATCCTTTAGAGTATGAATTGTAATTTCTAATTTTAATTAGTAAATGGTTCACTGTGAATAGACGTTTAAGTTATATTCACAGCGAGCCAATTAGTAATTAAGTAAAGAAATTACGAGCAATAGTCCAGTTTGTTTAATGACAAGCAATGCTAGTATTCACAGCAACAAAATTAACGTTAAAATTATAAATGTTGATGTGAACGCTAGTTAGTTCTCATTTGACGTTAAAAGTACCACTGTATGTGACCGTAGGTCATATTTATTACATTTTTGGTGTGAAAAAATTTAATAAATATGACATCCATAGACTTTTGTACCTAATTATATATATATATATATATATATATATATATATATATATATATATATATATATATATATATATATATACATAAACATTTTGGTCGAAAAGTGGTTTGAATACCTGTCCGAAAAACGTTATTGTTACGGTTTAATGTATAAAACCATTGTTTAAACGTCTTTTAGATGGACATTTGTACCGCTTTTCAACTAAAATGCTTCCTGGGAAATGCTTTCCTGTCTAATTTTTATTTAAACATATATATATATATATATATATATATATATATATATATATATATATATATATATATATATATATATATATATGCGTACATATTCTGCGTAACTATACGATACGTTGCCCAAATCGTCTGTATCCCGTACAACGAATGAGCAACATATCTCTGGTGAATTACTTGTCGAATGCCGAACAAGACCCCATTTTTCATCGCAGTTCCCCTTTAATATACTAAAGTGCACCCCTACCGCACACTGTATAAGTGTATACGTATATAGGTTAGGTTCGAACCGAATATAAGTTCGTTTTTAAACAATTATAAACTAAACTTCTACATTATATATATTTTAAATGGTACTTACCGCAATATCCAATGAAATGGACCGCATATCGATTGAACGATTAAATAAACACAGACACAAAACATATTTACGTTAAATCAAAACATAACCCTGAACTACTGTTTACATGACTACTGGGTTGAGTTCAGACACAGAACAATAACATACAATTTAGGGGTGGAAAAGAATAAGAATAACTTTGTAACTTGTAAATTACATAAGAAAAAATATAGATATAAATAGTTTACATAAGACAATATATATATATATATATATATATATATATATATATATATATATATATATATATATATATGCACTGAATAAATCCACATTTGACTTAAATTAATTATTATAGTCGGTTTAAAATGTACTAATTCCCGTTATTTTCAATTCTAGGGGCATTTATTATAAAATAAAATGTATTTAGTATTTTGTAGGACTTTGGAAAACGTTATTACTTATAATAAAGTTATAGTAACTTCAATATATTGCATAATTTATTTTTTAAAGTCTGTTTAAAATGTACTAGTACCAGTTATTTTTAATTCTAGGTCCAATTATTATAAAATAAAATTTATTTAGATGTTTTTAGTATTTTGTAATACTTTATTACTTATTATACTTAAAGAACCTCCAATTATGTATTTAGGCCGTATTCCATCGGGTGTTTTAAAGTGTATTATGTCGTGTTTAACCGTTTTCTGGTCACGAAACGTACCTCGGATGTTCGTGATTCAGTTAGCCCTATCAATTTGTGGTTTTTAGGGTCAGTCTAAGGGTTCCTGGCATATTTGGCGCAAATTTCAAATAAGTGTGTCTACCGCCATAAAATTTACGTAATAATGACATTAATATAGTTTAAACTTCTAGTTTTTAGCCATTTTTAATTTGTCGTATATATTTACACATTAGTTTAAAAATGTTTCGCTAAAATTAACCCTCGAATCATCGTGTTTTAATGAGGTTCCTTATTACTAAAAACTAAACTTTTCGTTATATAACTTAATTTTTCTGAATATATATATATATATATATATATATATATATATATATATATATATTTATAGTGGAATTTATAACGTTATAGAGAATTCTATAACGTTTTGGGAAACAAAATAGATTCAAATAATTTGATATTTGCCATCAGTTATCACAAATAGATCGATTAAGAACGTGTTTGGATGGTATTGGTTATTGGAGATTCATTTTAAAAAATAATATATTGATTAAGTGAATATTCAATAAACAATCTATATTTAATATTGAGGAAACAGTATTTAATAACGTAATAAAACAATAAGCTAAATTGTGCGATTGTATAGGTTTATTTGACAGTATATGTTGGGTGCAGGCCACTCTACATTTTTTATGCGGTTCTATCAGCAATTATTCGTGAAGTAGTTTTAAATTGCTTAGGAATTAGATGTGTAAATGAAAATGAGGGAATGAAAAATCGTAAAATGTATTTTTTATTTATTTATTTTCAGAAATCTTTATTATTTCTCATCGTAAGTGCAGTTTAATAATCTGTTTAACAATAGTTGTATCCGTTTAAAAACATATGTACGGTGCACATCGTTAGAAGTCCTGCTTCATGTTTAATACTATTCATTACATGTTTTTTTTTTCTCTTTTTAAACATAATATATAATACTCTTTTAGGTTATAGCACAATTTGCTTCATCACTTTAAATATTTTGACAGTTTTTTTACTAGTTGTACCATTTATCAGTAATATTAAATTTCTATAATATTAGTGAACGTTTAAGATTGTGTCTTAAATAGATTTCAATTCAAAAGTCAAGGTTTTTCAAGGTTATTTACTGACATAACCTTGAAAAATAATGGTACAATTGTACCTTAAACGTCCTCTGAATTTACTAGTCTTTCACTTTAAGTCCTACATATTTTTCATTTTTATTTTTTAATTCCTAACCACTACATTACATGTTAAAATGTCTATGTATTTTTTTTTTTCATTTATGTATAATTTGACATTAAAATTTTGTATAATATTGCTTATCTATATGCATAGTATATTTCTTATATACAAAATGCTTGTACAAACATTGCACAATGATAATTTTAATGCTTTTCTCCATTTTGGATTTAAAATATTTTGGAACGAAGTATTAAAATTATTTATATCAAGTTTGAAACAACATTTCGAATGAAATGATTCTTATTTATAAGTTTATGTTTAACTATAATAACGTATTGTTAAAAGTTACTAATAATCTGATAGGTTAGGTTAGTTAAAAGTCTTAATTTATATATCCCAGCGAACACGCATCTGTTACATCTCTGATACATCACAAATATGCAACACAAACACGTGTAAAATGTTAAAATAATACATCTCTGAAACATCACATATATGTAACGTTTCAAACACATATCACATCTCTGATATATTGCACATGTAACATCGCAGAGATGTAACAGTTACGATGTCCGCTATTTAATTTCTGATTTGTAGATTTCACTTTGACACTGATGCACTATTTATAAATATTGCCTTTGTATTTTGAATAATAAAAGATATAAAATATGTTTTACATATATAGTTCTAAATAAATAATATCTAAAGATTGGCTTAGTTTTAGAGTTTTATTCGAAAAGTTTATGATCTATGTTTTGCCACATCAATATCAATAGTGAAATATTTATACACGATAGTTCAAAATGAAAATTAGCGAAAGTTTCACATAAAAATCGGGGCAAATGTAGTTATATTTAAATTTTTATTTCAAAAATGAGATGATTGTAAAATGCAATTTGATGGCGTATAAATGCATTGGAAAACATGAAGTTTATGTTAATTTGCAAGTGATTAACTATAACCATACATTTTGTATTCGCCATTTTAGACCACGTCACAAAATGGCCACCAAATATGTGTTATTTACACCATTTTGTTACTTGGGAAGTTATTACGTTATATAAATAAATTGCTCAATTAATTTAGGTGAAATTTTGAGGTTTAGGTCCAGATTAAAGATGGCGATTATGTGAATGTGTGGTTTAAAGAATGGCGAATCATTTTTAAGTAGAACTTTAGCTGTTTTGAACTAAACCGTGTACATTTTTCTACTGTTTAAGTATCTAGTATTTAAATCGTGCTAATATTACACAGTATGGCACTTCTCAATTTGCTCTACGCATATTATAATAGCTTGATTGAATTAATTCACATTTATAGAATGAAAATGTAGTTTGTTTACGTTAAACTGAAATGTTTTGGTTATGTCATACGATACAAATGATTTAGCAATCGATTTTGTTTGTTTTAAAGTTTACTAAGTTTTTATTAATTTGTAGGTTAAGAATGATTATTTATAGGATCAAGTCGACACTTGATCGTAAAGGATAGGTTATGTAAACGATTTTTTTTGAGAGTTAAATTATTATTTTCACAATTTGCCAGTGACTTAGCAGTAAACTTATGAGAACAAGTTTATATAATATTTTATGGTACTTATTACGACCATTTGGCACTGAAATATAAGCATTATAAAAGGAGGTTTTACAAATGACATATTTTGTAAAATTTAGGGACATTTGACCTTGAATTCTTCTTCAAAATATTACAGCTATAATAGCTTCAAATAATTTTATAATTGACCTTGAAATGAATCTATCTTAATTACACAATTCAGAAATAACAAAGAAGGCAAAATTAGTTCAAGTTAAGATTAAAAAAAAATTATTACGCGAATTTTGAATAAAAGAAATGAAAAAATACTGAAAATTTGGAGGCAGTGCCTGAATTTTACAAATTATTTCAACTTGTGTTATTATATTGTTCCTAAGATAAATTTACACTAAATCAAGGCTTACCATTTCACTTTGTTTTTAAATTTAACATTTTTTTTATATATACATAGAATAATGGCCCACTATAAAATTTGGAAATAATCAACAAGTGAGTGTTTAGATTGAAAAATAAATTCCGCATGAAATAAATCAAATCGTTTTACAACCTCAATTTGCAATTTAAGCGAAATCACAACATAAAACCGAATGTTATGATTGAGGAATTGATTGGAATTGAAATTCTGCGCAACTCAAACGCTATAAATTTGATATCTGCGCAACGCAAGAGATTTCGAATGAATAGTTTTGTTTATATATCTTATTTGATACGTTTTTTTATGAAGTTGTTTTATTATATATACATTTAAATAGTTCAGAAAATAAGATTTTCAAAACCGAAATATAAATTTCGAGAATAATTTGTTTATATTATTTAAATTCTGGCTAAAAATATAGATTACCTACTTTTGTATCACAACTTAATAGAAAGCTATATTTATATCTTAACTTCTATTAGAATTAATTATAACAAAAACATATTTATTATAGATATATCATAGAATAACTGCCATAAATATAGATTTGTTAAGAATTGTTAACAATAATTTAACTATAACTTATATTTTTATTAAACTATCCAAGTAAATATACTATATAGAATTTGCAACTAAAATTTATATTATTCAGGATTATAAAGATAATAATATATATTTTTATATATAAAAAAAATATTCTACGTTATTATGCGATTTAATGAAGTGCAAAAACTCGAGATTTTAGACCAAAGATTATACAAAACCTGAACTTATTAATTGCTCCAAACCAATTTCTATCAAATTCTTCTTACCTCCATTGTTTGGAAGCTCTAACCGCCAACCAATCAGAAACAAGTTTAAAATATCTGTTATATATCGATTACATTTCTGGTATATAAAGTTATATCTGTTTCATATCTGGTATATAAAGTTATATATCTGTTACATATATGGTATATAAAGTTATATATCTGTTACATATCTGGTATATAAAGTTATATATCTGAGCTGTGTTCTATAAATGTGATTCGATATATAATAAATATTTGTGTTTACTTCAGTTAACTAAATGAGCAATATTGCAGATTTAATGTAGTTTGCCCTAAAAAGTCGAGTTTTCTGTGACCGATAAAATGGTACTTTGTAATCTACACTTACCGGTAAAGGACTTGAACTGTAAGTATTTATTTTTTATGTTTAAGATGAGCAATAATGTGTTTCAAAAACGTAGATGAAGGCATTTTTGAATATTTGGTTGGTAAAAACAAGTAATTTTTTGGATTAAATTGGACATAGAGAAGTTTGATTTTTAGTTGTACTAAAGTTATATCATTTTTACTAGGTTTTTCATATAGAAAAAACTAAATATTTCTAGTTTATATATTAAAGTATATAAATTGGTGTATTTTTTCATATTGTGACAGTTAAAAGAAATATATATTTTTTATCATAATTTAAGTACTAGACGTACATGTATGTAAGTATCTCCTTTTAAAATAGTTTATTTTATTTTTATAGATTTGAGGCATAACTATTATAAGACATTTATTTTATTTTTTCTTGGGAAAAAGATTTTAGAGGATAATTTTGTGCAATTTAAAATAACTAGAGCCATTTTTTTGGGTTATGCCTCATACTAAGTAGTTTAGTTGCCGTATGAAGGGTTGTTGACAAATTATAAAGGGCCTACGGTTAATATCACCATGAAAAACTTAATTTTTTTTACTAGAGTTCTAATTTGAATTGAATGTTTCAGGAAAATTAAATTATAGTTTGAAAGCATTTTGATTTAAATAAATAAAACAACTTAACATACATAATTCACCTGTATATGAAATATTTCATACACAAAAATAATTTTAAATCATACATAATAAAATTACAATGAAAATTGTTCATGCAATTCGCATAATTCAAGACAATAAAATGCAAAAAAAATATTATGTGATTTGTTTTATCTTTAAAGTGAATCATTGAGAAAACTACAACTACAAGAAAAAGAAGATCATTTTTTTTAAATATATCTTTTCTACCTAATAATTGACTTTAGAGATAAATTAAGTCAAAAATATCGTGTACATAAACAATAAAACTAATTAAATTAAATAACTAAAAGAAAACTGTCCAATTCTAACTTTCAAATTACATTAAATTCAATTAAAATAATCTTCGCTTTATTTACTAAATATTTTCAAAATGGCTATTATAAATAAATTAATCTAGTAAATAGAGGAGTGTTAAATTTAATATTTTTAAGTAATTCATTCATAGATATTAATATATTTATTAGATTTTTTTTTAGTATTTTTTTTTTCTTTTTTGTTTTTCATTTTTAGCAACTGAACACTAAATGGTATTGGATAATTTCGATCTTCATTTATATTTTGTTTGGTTCGCGTCATTTTAAATATATTTATAATTTAATTTATTTCTATTTGCACCAAGAAAACAGCTAGATATCAATGCAAACGTTTTTTTTTTTTTGTTTTTGTTCTTCAAAAATGCTTCAAATAACTGAGAAATATGAACGAAAAAACACGATTGCGAACTATTCAGAGATAGTTTTAGTCGAAATAAGTTTTTTTTTCTCTCGATTATGTCACTTTATAAAAGTTATTACCTTTAAATATTTGTTTCGAGTAATTATAGTTATTTATATACAACATGTGTGTATATATAAATAAATGTAGTTGCTCTGGAATAGTTACGAAGATTTTATAAATAACACAATAATAAAAGTATGTATGGCACATAGTAGTACATTACGAGTATATTGTGATTACTTCTTGGCCTCCACCACGGACCATCAGCACTCGCTCCAAACCTTCCGTAAGCACTTCTAAAAATTCCATATCTGGCAACATTTTGTCAAGAAAAATACATACAATCATAAAAAGAATAACAATTAAAATCATAATTATCACACTTTTTCCTCAAATAAAGGAAAAGTAAATTTGGTGTGAATCGGTCCGGTACCTTCAGAGGAGTATAGGGCACAAATTTGGTCTTACGAGCGACGACTAACATCCAGTTATATATATTTTTGGATTCAGGGCGATGAGACAAACACTTTTAGTTAAGGACATTTTTTGATCCGATAATGCTACAGACACACGACCGAATGCTTTAGCTTCTTCGGTACTTCGTACGGCGAGCTAAAAATACATACATTAAAATATTCCTCCTGATGATGACACACATGATAACGAAACGGGAGAAGCTAAATTTAAATATGTTTCATATTAATCGTAGCGTGAATTTCAAACATAATATAGCATTATTATAAATAAGGAAAGGCAAGTAAAGGCCACTCTAGCTTTTTTTATAATGTTAATCTGATTAGAATATGAAACGTGTAGACAATATGGATTTGTAACCTAAAGGTTCTCAGTTCGAGTTTCAGTAAAAATTGTTGAAATGTCCTCAATTTCAATTTTTGTTTAAAATATATAATAATTAAAGTTGATTATTATCTAATTAATCGTAGATTCCTCATCCTAAGACGGGAGTGCATCTAAGGCCCTAGCCATTTAATATTAAAAAAGAAAAATTGGATGTGTATTCATTGATAAATTTAAAATTTGATGATTTGATAAGCAAAATATAAATATGTGTTTTCTGTATGTTTAAAAATTCTAGACTCATGAATATTTCCAGAATTTTTATTATTTATTATTTTGTTTTACTAATAAATAAATTTAAAAATATTTCTAGAAGAAAATAGTAAACTGGTAAAACAAATCTTCCTGCCCCAATCTGTAACTCATAAAAATGAATCTGTTTCTCTCCGGACGCCACTGGACAGCCCTTTTTTACTCCTGTAAACGAAATATAAAAATAAATTTCCAGATTATTTTCCCAATGAACCGCGAAATTTCGTATGCCATAACCGAAGTAATTTTAATTCTGAACACGTTCAAAAGGATACAATTTGATTCTCTCTCCATTTTCGTGTCTTTCGGTGGCCCAGGTAAATTTAAAATCACTAATTGCGCATCGTGTGATCGATTCACGATCACCTCATTTAATTTGACAGCCGTGTGCATACGTCTTACGTTGCCCTCATCCCTAAAATGCACAAAAAAACATAAAATCGACTACATCCCTCTTCAATCATTTTCGTGTCTACTTACGGTGTTATTGAAACTGGATTATTAGTGTTTTCAGTTGCTTCCACCGCCTCTTTTTCAGCAACCGTGTCATTCGATTTCACGTCGTGTTTTTCAGTATTATTTTCAGCTGTTTCTGTAGCTTCGCCTTTGTTATTTTTCTCTGTTGTCTAAAACAAGACATTCGCATGGTTTGGTACATTTAAATTTATAATATGGTTGTGTAATATTCATAATGAGTACTTATACTTCTATAATTATAATCGGGATTGATTCACTCAAAATGGCGCAAATATAATAAAACACTTAATATAATCTACAAACGATAGAAACATCGACAATAGTAGAAAATATAGAAGATTGCCTAAACACCAAAATATAAATACGAAATAATAAAGTAAATATATGAAGAACTATACCAACCAAAATGTGCCACTGCGCAGCAATTGCACGCAGGTTAGGACACTAAATACACATGGTCCAAATATCTAACAATTAATATTCAAGTATGACTTCGATAAGGATTTGATATAGGATTAAACTTTAGGAATTGTGAAATAAATAATAAAAGAACCTAAAAAATATATTTTATTATAAAAAATGATTAATAATCAATGATTATGAATGAATTCATTTAGAGGTATATTAGGAATAAAATGATGAAAACATGTTTATATGAATGTAGAAATAAGTAAAATGACTATCTGCTGGAAATAGCAAAATAGAAAAATAGCAAAAATAGAATTGCTCAAAGCAATAGTAGTTTCTGTCATTCGAGATATTTGGACACTTGTAACAGTTAGCAGAAAACTAAACACTACAAACTTTTTTTTTTTTTAAATCATTTTACAGTGCAATTACGATATAGTGTACATGCAATTTTTTAAATTGAGTCACGTTACAAAAATAAAGAATAATATTTCAGTTTTTCTTTAAAATAAACGTAATATTTCATTATTTTACTTATTTTTCTTAACAACAACCTCAAAATTAGTTCACCAAATCGCGACTCCACTGCAATATAACTGAAAGCTAAGGGATTCTTGTAGTAGTTTTACCCTTAAACGCAATCCTAACTCGCTAATAGCCAATTGTACCAACTGTACTTACCACTAAGCAAAGCTTAAATATGTTTTATTACCAAAATAAACTAAACTAAAATCTATATTAGTGTATATATATTTTATATATTCAAACAAAATGCATTTAACTTAAGGTCCATTCCTAGCGCTCCAATTAGCAATTATAATTAGAGATTCAGTTTGTTTTATGGCCTAGCGTTCACAGTAACAAAATTTATAATGCGTTAATTTTGTAGTCAATGCTTGCTTAGTTTATTATAAAAGAAACTAGATTATTATTTGTAATTTTTAATCATAATTACTAAATAGGTCATTGTAAATGCTGTAATAAGCTTTACTTAAAGTTAAGTGTCACTGCAGGAACCATGCATAACTTACTATTCTACAAAAAACAAGACCATACGAAAAAAATAATTCTTTTTTTCTCAAGCAAATAAATTCATGTTAAGTTTTTTTCTATTTGCAATTTGATATATGGAGCATTATTTGCGCCAGCAATACAAGCCGTTTCAGTGAAACCGTGCAATTTTAAAAATCGATAAACTTGAATTCTTGCAAATTTTTAAATTCCCATTTTGAAAGATCCTCGTATTTTGTGACCCAAGATAAATTGGCGATTGTAACACTTCGGTTTGTAACAGTTATTTTTGTTGGAAAACGTAGTAGAACCGCCATTTTGTGATCTTTTTAGTGCAGAATCATATTTTAAGGGCCAATTATTATTTTCGTTTTTGGTGGTATTAAATATTTTTGAGATTAGATTTTGGAAAAATGTTTATTTGTTTTTGAGTTATAATATTTATTATTATTTAAATTAAGAGATACATACATTCACTAAGGAAAAATCATGCCGGGATTTGAACCCAGTATCTTCGGATCTGCGCTCTGTGGCTTTACCATTTGAGCCACGTCACCCTTTGCGAAAATTTGATAATTCTTCCATGAATAATTCTCTCGTTTCAATAATTATTATTTAAAGTTAAAAAAAAAAGAGATGGGAGAGAACCCAAAAAAGAATTACTTGTCATAATTCCACTCGTTCCGGAAATTTGATTCACATTTTTTTGATCGATTTAGTTCCAAATGTAGAATCACAATTTTCAAAATATATTTTATAATTCAATTCAAATTCTACGGGGAAAGTATTGAATTGAAGCTTTCGTCCAGCCGGGCATTAAATATCAATAACTTCGTCAATTTTTAAATAAGTTTTTAATTACATATTCGTAAATAGGGTATACAAACAAATAATTAAAAAAAAAAAACTATGTTTTGAAGTAACTCGTTAACACGAAAACCTAATTAATCACCACAAACAATTGTCTTTGATATAGCAAAGTTTTACAAATTATCTGGTACAAACCGAAGTGTAAACTTGACACTTGGTAACGCTTAATTACTTTTCCAATATAAACGAATATAGAAAAAAAAAGGTTAAAAATATATTTAAGTCACATACTTTTTCGCCAATTTCACCATTTCGTAGTGAATTTGCAGGATCTTCTGTGTTTCCTTTGGTAGGTTCTTGGAAACGTACTTTTGGCGCAGTTTTATTATCTATATGATGATGGTCTACTATCGCTTGCACCTGTATAGATAACAAATTAAATATTATAACAAACAATATGAACTTTGCGATAATTTCTGCAATATAATCGTACAAAAAGGACTGTTTTCATATAAATAACTTTAAAAAAAAATTCACTATTTTAAATGAAAAATCATTCAGTCAAATATGTAAATTTATTATATATAAATATATTCTTTGCAGAACAAAGTTGTTAAATTAAAATATAGGCCATTTTTGTACAATATATATTTTATATAACTAGTAAAAAGTCCAAAAGATGATTTTGCAATCAATGAAATGAGAAATTTATTTAGAATTGTAATATTTCTTTTCCCGATTTATTCCCTAACAGTAAATTAATTTAATTTGCTTTAAATTCTTTCTTAAAATCGTTTTAAACAAGCATAGGTGCACCAATACCTTTAGCTCGCCGTTTCAATCAATGTTTCTTTTAAATGTATATAGTTTTAACCACTAATATGTAAATGAAGAAACCCATTTAAAACCACTAAATTTTGAAGAGATAAATAATAAAAAACATAAATTACATTTAATGCGTTCGCCACAATATTTCAAATTTAAAAATTATTCTAGCTTTTTGCTTCATAAATAATAAAAATTTATAATTCCAAAATGATTATTATTTATAATTTTATTATAACTTTCGGGTTCAGTTTTGAGTAAAACGCGTATTCAAGATTTAACTACTGATTCTTTAGTAATAAAAATAAAACTGTTCATACTTGTTTTTTTCAAAATTTATACTACCATTGCCATGAAACTATATCAAAATATGTGCAAACTAGAGCAACGTAAAACATGGCTATTTTCAAAAGCGATTTTGCAGTAAATGGTACATTTTTCGAAAAAACTGTTCAAGCAAAAGTTGCTAGAAATTTATTTATTTTAAACTTTGATATGATTCACTTTTTTTATAACTAGTGTCGTTTTCGAGATATGTCAATAATACAACAAGTAAACACTGTCGGTTGAAGTATTCGTTTTTACCTCGCCGAAGTACCGAAGAAGCTAAAGCATTTGGTGTGTGTCTCTGAAGGTACCGGAGCGATTTACACCAAATTTGCTACACATATTTTTTAGCAACCCATTTGAGTCTATTCGCAATTTAAATCCAATCACTTGTATACATCCCGAGTTATAAGCCCCCAAAATTTAGAACCCCCCTTAATACTTCCCTAATAAAAATAAGTAAAACACTTAAAAATTCTAAGATATGTTATGTCTACAAGATTTTTTCATATTGTTAACTCAAAACCCGAAAAAAATTATTAAATATTATAATTTTGAATATTAAAATATGCATTT
Organism: Leistus spinibarbis; assembly: GCA_933228885.1. Classification (NCBI taxonomy): domain Eukaryota; kingdom Metazoa; phylum Arthropoda; class Insecta; order Coleoptera; family Carabidae; genus Leistus; species Leistus spinibarbis. The sequence continues at coordinate 15,892,973 of OW121792.1, read as the reverse complement.
TTATCAATATAATTTACAAAAAATTGTAAGACTTTTTATATCTATAACATTTTATCAAATTGTGAACCAAAAGGCTATAATTATTAAAAACCACTGCTCGCATATCTTACTTAAAGGCGAGTTCTACGCATTAGTGCGTTTTACGCGTACCAAATCTTGTATATTGTTTCAAATGTTTAAAAATTATAAGACTTTTTATATATATAACGTATTTTTTGTTTGAGTTTGAAAGCCAGAAAAAATGATAAATAATAATATTGATATTTGAATTGTTACTGTTTCTTTTTTTTTATGATTATAATTAGATTTGCTTACATAAAAACATGGGTTAAGCAAATGTTTTCTACATAAATTAATAAATCCACCAATTCGAAAATATAGCAAGCTGGCATGGTGCCTGCTTTACATTAAATTCCTAATGGCTCGCAGCGAATACAGCATAAAGAATATGGGAAATTGGGACTATGTTTTCATTGTATTTATTGATAATACCACTAGCAAATATAAGTCAGCTAGACTATACTTTGCTAGCAGCATTATGACGGTAACCTGGATTTTAAATATATATATATATCACTTTCAATATACTAATAAATGAGAGATATAAGGATTTATAGGGTTCGTCAGTGCCATCTTATGGTCAATAGAGTAATTACATTATGAGACAAAACATCGTAGATCCTGTGTGAAGTGGCGGGAACTCAGTGTTGTCTTAACCACAAAATATAAATGTTAGGGCAACGTACATAATTAGTTGACCTTTCTTATGTTTTATAGCAATATTTCCTACGGTATCAAATGTGATACATTGAATTCAATACGTTTTATGATAAGTTTAAGCGTGGTATTGGAATTGCTCACATATATTACTTATGTATAAGGCGAGCTGCAGGCATAGGTGCTTTGTACCTAAGCTTGTTCAAACTGTACGAGAATATTTCTTTAGAAATCTACTCGTCCAATTTTAAAATGCATTTATCTTGTATTTACGTTTAATTTATGCTGTTTTTAAAGTGCTATTAATTAACTTCATATAAAACATTGAAGTTCTTTACGTAATAATTACAATTCTAATAAAATTTATATGTATGATTCAAGCATTTTATATCAACATAAAATGACTTTTTTTTTTTTAAATAACATTTGATAAGTGTATCAAATGATATTATATATGAAACATTCAATAAATAAATACACTGAGGGCTGAAAATGAGAGAGAAATTTCTGAAATTCTAAACAAATATTTTGAGCCCCTACTCTAAACAATACAAGCTCAAAACTTCGTCTATACTTGCGTCCAGATTGAGTATGAATGCATGATGAAGGTGATGGTGAATACAGAATGAATGACCCAATCATTAATGATCCAGAAAACTGTAAAAATCAGGAAGAACACAGCGCATATGATTTAAGTAAACGTCCCAAAGTCTAGTTCATGAATTGTTAATACATCTAAAAAAGGGATATTACTTTGATTCGATTTAATGCATTGGTAACCATGAGAAAATTGAACCATGAAACCGTGAACAAATTTACTAAATCGCGACTCTACTGTAATCGATAAAAATGTGCCATTTGTTTTCCCCAGAAACAAATTAAATATTCATTTTTAAAGACAAGATTAAAACCGGTTTAGAATTTTAAATTATTTATAATATAATAGAATCTATGCACGTGTATTCTATGTCCAGTGTACCGTATTTTGGAACTAAACATAACGTAAATTGCAATGAATTTAATGTACCAAGACTTTTGGGACGTTTCGTTGCTTTGATGAACGAACAATGGATGATGTTTGAATATAAATAAAAAACATGTTTTTTGATTGATTGAAAAATAGGAAACATGCATCTATATAAAACAGGGTTGTACAAAATGTTACCAATGGTAGTTTTTCTTCAGTTGCTTCGCAGAAGTCCACGAGGTTCTGTACCTTGCATGCATTGAAAAAATACGCACATAAAACATTGTTTTGTATACAAATTTATCAATTCATGGATGATTTTATGACAATTCTTTAGGTTTAGATGCATGATAAGAAAATATTGAAGTAAGACTTCGAAATGGGAATTTAGGAAATTAACACAATTGACTTCATCAATCAACTTTTGGGGTAATTGGCAGAAAGAAGAAGAAAAGGAATTAGAAACTAATTCGAATTGAAGATGCATTATACATCTTCAGTTATTTTATACATAATAGAAGATATAATGGAATTTTGATTGTAAATAAAAGAATTTGTAGCAATTGTAGATAATGGTTAGATTTGAATGGAGATTGAAAATGGAAGGATATATGATTTCTTTTTATTGAAATAAAATCGAATTGAAGATGGATTATGTAGTATCTTCAATAAAACTTGACGTTATCTAATGAATAATAGAAGAATTAATGGCATTTTGGTAGTAATGGATTCAAAATGGAAGGATGAATGTAATAATCTTCTTTCATTTAATATAATCCTGTACTCTTGAAGAAACAGAAACATATCACTTAAGATCAAAGAATCTCGCAAATTTGAAACGATTTAAAGAAAATTTTGCCACATTTGTCCCACATAACTATGCCATTTTCTCAAATCAGAAAGGAATTACAGAAACAATTCCGAAATATTTGACTTGCAGCACTGTAATAGGATTACTTCAAGTAGGCACCAAGGTAATCGGGGATTAAGATAATCTTCTGTTGTAATACAACGACACAATATTTGTATATGTTAACCTCGACATCAAATTAAACCCAGAAATGGTTTATTTGACAATTCAAACCATAAACAAATGTGTTTGAAGGTTGAAACAAATATATTTTGACAACTGCTGAAAAGATGTATTTTGAGAAGACAAATCCTGTGACTTCGACACAATTTCGTATTATAACCTGTAAATAAGGACAAGGACGCCATTTTGAATATGCTGTTCTTAAATATTGTTAATCAGAATGATTTATTTTATTAGTAGTTGAATATGATTCAATTATTCTAATTTTCTTTTATTGACGAATTCACTTTGGAATTTATGTAAATATTTAAACAATATTTTGAAGATTTATCTCTATGTTTCAAAATTAAAGTATGTTAGGGGTAATCGATTTTCAAATTTAGAAATCTATAACTAATTTATGAAAAATATTATTTAATCGAGTCATCAAAATCAATCTTAAAACGAAATAACCTAATTAGGTTCGGGAAAAAATCGATGATATATCGATAAATCGCTATTTGGTACATTTTAAACCGATTAATTTTTATTAATAAACAATTTAAAAAGATTATTTTATTAATTTAATAACGAAATGACGATTTACGATTCAATGTAAAATTTAAAAAATCCGAATAAATAAATTTGAAATCGATTGATTTTTAAAATGAATAATCTATTATAATCGATAAATAGATTTTTTTTATATTAAGTTTAAGATTTGATAAAGTATAATACTCTATAGTATTTAAAAAAAATGGCTAAATAATAATTTTAAATTCATAAAAATAAATAAAATATTTTGATATTGAAAATGTGCGCTTACCACACCAAGGCTTTCTTTCTTGTTGAGGCGAAGTTCACGTAACATTTGATTGCGTTGTTCCATCATAAGTGTCCTTTCGTAAGTATACGCGGATATGTCACTATCCATCTAAAAACAATAAAAATATGAGTTAACAGAGAAAAGCCATATTCGTATTTGGAATAAAATACAATCACCAACATATTTTACAGTTTTATATTTCTTTTATTGACAAAAGCACTCGACTTTCAAAGCCATAAAACGTAAACACTTTCTATTTCTACAAAACTTACCATTTCGACAACTTCCACTTCGGCTTCAATACGCAGATGGTACAAGAACTTCTTGAGGTCTTTCTTCATGAGGATTGAGTTGTCTTCCATCTGGGCAACGGTGAAGATACGCATGCGACAATTCTTCCAAGTGCGGTGTTGTTTCAGCAGGAAGGGCAACAACATCAGCAGACCGCCATCGTGGACGATCCACCAGATATCAATATTACCAACGACCTGTGCACATAAAACACATAACTCATTATGGTTCGAATTAAATTCCAAAACTATTACCTTTTCGGTGGAATCTGGGAAGAAATTAATGCCTTTCGGGACTAGTAGAGCCATCCGTGCTGAGGTCACGTTTCGGACGGTCTGTAAGAAGACTTGCCACGTCCGGTCGTCTTCGGATTGCCGCCAGCCGTAGGGCCAACCTAAGATCACCGTGTTTGGTTTCATACCACCTAGACCTGTTGTTTGGATTCTAATAAACATACATATTATTAAACACAATTTCTCACCTTGGCATTCAATTTAACTTACAAATGGCACAATCCATCCGTGATATTTCTTGCAACTAGTACATCTACGAATCCTTTCACTTTTTCCTCTTCCATCGTCTTTCGCAGATTCTGTTTGGCAGCCATTGCTTCACTATACGCTCGCGTGTATTCGCCACCAACCACTGACGCACAAACGGACAAACCTTTGCCTGAAATACGAAAATACAGCATAAATGGAAACTATCTCAGGTTGTCGAATCAACATACCTGCTTTTAGTTGAGCAGCGAACGTGAACAATTTTCGATATTTCGGTACAAGATCCGTGGTTAATTTCGCCAGGATTAAGATTTGTGGGCGCCAATTCTTTGTATGCGGAGGACCTTCTTCCAACCGAAGCAGAGAATAACGGGCTGCAGATAAAGCGAGACCTCGAATTCCATCACCCCATTCCTTCTCCGCTCTACAACAATGATTAAAAACATATAGCACAAATCACATACACAATAACTGCAATTAAATTACCCTCTATATTCAATGTATTTGTAAATAAGTCCAGCCATACCCATGGCTAACAGAGCATAATACCAAGACGTCATGAACATAATAGCGATACACATACACAGACCCAATAGTGACAAAGACCTGCAAAAAACAAAGTTTTGCTCAAAACTGTATCTTCCCTAGACAACTGCTCAAACTTACCAATGATAATACTTGAACCGCGGCCGCCAATTTGGTGTTCGGAGCAAAGTTTGTAGAGCGCAAGCCAAATTCACGAAACCGTAGCACATCAAGAAGAACATACTCAACAATGGAGCCAAATAGTCAACATTTCCAAGCAAGATACCACATTGGCAGATTAGAATAGTTAAAACTAGGGCCCTTGTTGGTTCTCCGCGGCTTGAGGACACAGCGAATGGGGCTAAGAATGGGATAATACCATCTTTGGCAATGGCTTGTAGGAGCCTAGGGGCTCCAGTCAAGGATTGGAGTCCTGCGCCTAACGTGGATAAAAATGAGCCGATTAAAATGACCCATTGGTTGGGCCATGCGATGTTTGCCACCACCAGACGACCTCCGATTGAAACACCGAACCTAAAACGCCCAATTGTTATAAATTGAGCGATATAATTAATCCGGTAATAATAAAAAATGTAGTAAACAAACTATTCTGTTACTACATTTTTTAAGTAACAGTTCAATTACTTGTCGCGTAGAAGTAAGCCATCAACTGTTCCAGCGAATAACAATACAGTTGATAGATACACAGTGGATGTTGTTAGAATTGCGCAAATCGTACCAATCGGTATAGATTTTTGAGCATCTGCTAAGTCTCCAGAGCGGTTTGAGCCAGCCATGATACCTAACCGAATACATCGCTCAATATTTCATGAAAACAGTTGTTACATGAAACCCAAGCTTACAAAATTAATACTCTTTGGTTAAAACCTCTCATTTTAACAAATTTAGAATTTTTTTGAATAAACCCGTTCGGGTATGCGGTTTTATTACAATTGGTATCAAAAACCAATGGTCGTCTTTGATTGTTCTGGGGAAATTTTGAAGTTATAAGTTAATATATAGTCTCTCGTGATTTATTGTGTGAAAATAAAAATAAAGTCATTCTAGTATCATTGATTCTTTGGTGCCTGATTGAGATTTAGTTTGTAAGCTTGGCCAAGTTTCTTTCAAAGTTACCAGTAACGGAAGGAAAGAAAATGCCAATAAGTATGGTGAAACATGTGCTAATGTCATTGTAAACTTGATTATACGTGGGTCGATCTAATCGTTCAATCTCTTCTGGGTCCTTGCTTTTCGCAATAAATTGACCCTCTTCCAAAAAGTGATCGAACATGTTATCTGGAAGATACATTTATATTTATAAATACTAGGGAAACGTACATATAATATGGTTATTTTCAAATGTGATTTTTCCGTAAATGGTACAATTTTCGTAAAAACTTTTCAAATAAAAGTTGTTGGAAATTTCAATATCTTTAGCTTTTATATAAATAACTTTTCTGTAAGTCGTATCTCTTTCGAGATATACCACGAATAAACAAACACCTTTTCAAAAATATTAGTTTTTCTTAGGGTAACTAGGGAAACGTACATATAATATAGTTATTTTCAAAAGAGATTGTTCAGTAAATGGTACAATTTTCGTAAAATCTTTTTAAATAAAAGTTGTTAGAAATTTCAATATCTTTAACTTTTATATAAATAACTTTTCTGTAACTCGTATCTTTTTCGAGATATAACACGGATAAACGAACACCTTTTCAAAAATATTAGTTTTTCTTACTTAGGGAAACGTACATATAATATGGTTATTTTCAAAAGTGATTGTTCAGTAAATGGTACAATTTTCGTAAAAACTTTTCAAATAAAAGTGGTTGGAAATTTCAATATCTTTAACTTTTATATAAATAACTTTTCTGTAAGTCGTATCTCCTTCGAGATATACCACGAATAAACAAACACCTTTTCAAAAATATTAGTTTTTCTTAGGGTAACTAGGGAAACGTACATATAATATGGTTATTTTCAAAAGTGATTTTTCAGTAAATGGTACAATTTTCGTAAAAACTTTTCAAATAAAAGTGGTTGGAAATTTCAATATCTTTAACTTTTATATAAATAACTTTTCTGTAAGTCGTATCTCCTTCGAGATATAACACGAATAAACAAACACCTTTTCAAAAATATTAGTTTTTCTTAGGGTAACTAGGGAAACGTACATATAATATAGTTATTTTCAAAAGAGATTGTTCAGTAAATGGTACAATTTTCGTAAAATCTTTTTAAATAAAAGTTGTTAGAAATTTCAATATCTTTAACTTTTATATAAATAACTTTTCTGTAACTCGTATCTTTTTCGAGATATAACACGGATAAACGAACACCTTTTCAAAAATATTAGTTTTTCTTACTTAGGGAAACGTACATATAATATGGTTATTTTCAAAAGTGATTGTTCAGTAAATGGTACAATTTTCGTAAAAACTTTTCAAATAAAAGTGGTTGGAAATTTCAATATCTTTAACTTTTATATAAATAACTTTTCTGTAAGTCGTATCTCCTTCGAGATATACCACGAATAAACAAACACCTTTTCAAAAATATTAGTTTTTCTTAGGGTAACTAGGGAAACGTACATATAATATGGTTATTTTCAAAAGTGATTTTTCAGTAAATGGTACAATTTTCGTAAAAACTTTTCAAATAAAAGTGGTTGGAAATTTCAATATCTTTAACTTTTATATAAATAACTTTTCTGTAAGTCGTATCTCCTTCGAGATATACCACGAATAAACAAACACCTTTTCAAAAATATTAGTTTTTCTTAGGGTAACTAGGGAAACGTACATATAATATGGTTATTTTCAAAAGTGATTTTTCAGTAAATGGTACAATTTTCGTAAAAACTTTTCAAATAAAAGTGGTTGGAAATTTCAATATCTTTAACTTTTATATAAATAACTTTTCTGTAAGTCGTATCTCCTTCGAGATATAACACGAATAAACAAACACCTTTTCAAAAATATTAGTTTTTCTTAGGGTAACTAGGGAAACGTACATATAATATGGTTATTTTCAAAAGTGATTTTTCAGTAAATGGTACAATTTTCGTAAAAACTTTTCAAATAAAAGTGGTTGGAAATTTCAATATCTTTAACTTTTATATAAATAACTTTTCTGTAAGTCGTATCTCCTTCGAGATATACCACGAATAAACAAACACCTTTTCAAAAATATTAGTTTTTCTTAGGGTAACTAGGGAAACGTACATATAATATGGTTATTTTCAAAAGTGATTTTTCAGTAAATGGTACAATTTTCGTAAAAACTTTTCAAATAAAAGTGGTTGGAAATTTCAATATCTTTAACTTTTATATAAATAACTTTTCTGTAAGTCGTATCTCCTTCGAGATATAACACGAATAAACAAACACCTTTTCAAAAATATTAGTCTTTCTTAGGGTAACTAGGGAAACGTACATATAATATGGTTATTTTCAAAAGTGATTTTTCAGTAAATTGTACAATTTTCGTAAAGACTTTTCAAATAAAAGTTGTTGGAAATTTCAAAATCTTTAGCTTTTATATAAATAACTTCTCTGTAAGTCGTATCTCTTTCGAGATATAACACGAATAAACAAACAGAGACTTTCAAGACGTTTGATTTTTTTGTGTGTTCTTAATCCTTGTATTTATTACGTATAAGGAAGTAATAAATTGACTAAAATATAGCATCGCGACTAGATGTGGCTTAATTATAACTATTAGTCGTTGGTTAGTCTTAAATTTCGTTATGAAATTACAAAAAAACGACAAATTCGAGTTAGTAATTGATTTCTTTTGAGAAATATTGTGTAAAAGTATGCAACTTACCCATAAACACACCGGAAGCCAAGCCTTTGATACCTTTGACAATCGATATATTGTTTGCATCGAAGTATGGGTCGCAATTGGTTGCATTTGGGCAGAACAGATCGTAAAGTGGACCACCGACAGTTTTATTACAATTGTCTAAAGAGATGTCTTTGAGAAGACGATTACCAAGGACGCACATACTATAATAAATTAATAATAATTTTTCAAAACAATGTTTACATACATATTTACATAACGACACTCAGATGTAATGAAAGTTGTATAAATTACTGAATGTTACGTAAAATTTCACTTACCAAGTGTGCCATGATTAATGCATTCACAGAGAAAACGTACGTAGGGGAATATAAAGCTAGCAGATAAATCAATTTCGTGCTAATAAATTCCGCTTATTTCATGTGTAAATTACAATATATTACCCAACCGTAATTCAACGTATGACTCATTCGAACAGTTTATTTTAAAAAAAGAATGTATTGTTACGTATTTTCAATTATAGATCCATTAATGGTGCAAGAGCTGAGCTAAATCAATTCCTAGTGGAATTGAATTCACAATTTTCAATTCAACTTAATAATTATTTCGATAATGTACACGCAATAATTAGTACAAATGTTTAAAGTATTTTCTTTTTGGTTTAAAAAATTAATGGCCAATAATGGTAAAGTGTTTTTGCTAATTTAAAATAAAAAAATAGAGAAAATAAACGGGATACATTCAAAAACATATATTTGTTAATATTAAATATAACATCACGAATTTTACTAAATAAAAAAAATGAAAATAAACTAACAAAAAATGCTATTTTGCCGATATTTCCATCGCAAAAATATATAATAAAGTTAGGTTCTTTAATTCATTGCGAAGCAATTGACAGATTTGAATGAGTGAAATATGATAAATGATCGTAATGAATATCGACGTCAATATATCACAAAATACATTTGTACTTGTTTTTCCCAATCGTAATGTTCGCTCGTATGACAGGAATATCCGTTAAAACCAATAGCTTTTAAACTTCCGGAGTTATACAGTCCGAAATATTGGAACTTTCCTTAATACGGCCCTGGATACATTATATTGCCAGCACACGTTGTAAAATAATAATATTATTACAAGCAAATAAAATATTTATTAACCTTTAACGGTCACTGTGGGGTCTACAAGACCCCACGTTCTTAGATCTTGATTTTAAGTATCAAAAAATTAAATTTCAAACTTTCAGCTCATTTTATCAATAAATTAAAAAGTTATGTAATTAATTATTTATTTATTAAAACTACTGGAAACTTTAAATTAACCCAGATTTTTTTCAAGTCAAAGTTTTATATACTTTTCTTTTTATAACGATTTAACACGATGGGGTCCAAACGGACCCCAGTGTGGCTGTTACGGCAATGACGTGTGTGGAAGGTTAAAAATGTTCCTAAGAAATATATTTAGAAAACATTTCAGGTATTTCTTTGAATATGCTTTTTCATATATGCTGTAAATAAGTAATGTTTTTAATGAAAAATTCCTACAGAAAGTCCACGCGTTATAGTTGGTTCCGAATTGTTGAAAAGTTATGTTATTTTTATGTTTTTCTTTTTTATATTTCTCCACTATATGTAACAAGGTATTTCCTTTTACATTGTAACATGTAATAAATGCTCATTATTACATACTATTAAACATATTATTTCGCGACTTGAATGAGCAAAACGGTTATTACAGTAGTTAATAAATATATTAATTTTCGATCCCCCGTAAACCACAAACTAAATGAATTGTTGCCTTAAAGTTAAACATTTGGCAAACTAAAGCTAATTGGTTAATTTAACATACTGCCAAATTTATTTTTGAGCTATATATTATTTATATTTTATAATATAACCTCCCACGAATTCGAAACGAATGCGCATGCGTCTGAAAAACAGCTGTAGTATTTCTCAACGGTTGGTAACTTGTGTGCCAAAAAATGTCCGCAAGAGAGAAAAAAATTAAGTGCATAAGGAAAAGTTCGCGAGATTTCGCAATGTCATATTTGAATAATAGAATAGATTTGTAACACCTTCGCAAATAATGTAAAGTTACAAAAGACGAAAAGTTTTTTCTTCGCGTTTTGTTTTCTGGTGGAGGCGTTCAAACTGTAGTAAATGTTCGACAAAGGAAATTGATAAACTTATGAATTTAGGCTAAATTTTAATACTAATTTACTCATTTTTAATAATTATTACCAAAAATAATTTCATTTTCATTATTATACCTCGTTTTCTGCCTAACAACTGTAAATAACTATTGATTTCTGACTTATTACGAATTATATACATAATTTTGAACCATACCATTTCTACAATATGGCATATTTTTTACAACGAAATATTATTATTGTAGCTGTAAATTAATATATTTTATAAACAAGATAATTGTTCGTTTAATAAATTTAGGAATGTTACGACAATGTATAAAGTTTAAAAAATAGATATTTCATAACATAATTATACTAGGTTAACCCATGGGGAACAAGTGCCCATATCATATACAGAAAACAGTCTAATCCTTACCGATCTTTCTACCTAATTTAATAATTTGACTGGTGACGATTTTTCTTGTAATTTTCTTTTGTTGCAAATATAGTACCTAATCATGGATACACCATATAAATAAAGCATTTCCCTTACTAATACACACATATTAATATAATTTTGAAATTCAATATATTTCATACGTGTGTATTAAGACAATTATTATTTTATCTCTTCAAAAATCACGAATATATATTTACTTATTGCTTCTACTTTATATATGAATAGATTATTTACTGCATATAAGTAATTTCGCTTACTATAACTATTTTAATTTGAATTGTCGTATTTGATTTGATGTTTTAATAAATAACCAGTGGCGAAGCTCTTTTTAAATAATAAATTGCCGTATGTTGAAGTAAAAATAGGTTAGTTTTTCAATGTTTTGAAGCATAGTAAAATATCTAAAACTTTAACTATGGCTTAGACGATTTTAAAAATTGATAAAAAACCAATTTCCGCTAATAGCTTTATAATCCCCTTAAATAATACGTAAAAATTGTTAGATTTAATTAGATGTGTTAAATAAACTAAACAAGCTTATAGGACAGATTTTAAATGCAGTAAGACAAAAATCTAATTATTATAGAATATTTTTTAACAATGTTGCCACATCTAAATTAGTTACTAGTTGTGACAACCCTGTTCACTATAAATTCTGTACTGCCATTCAATAAGTGCACTAATCAGTGATTCTTAAACCCTTCAATAATTAAATAAATCAAGGAGTCGTAGATTCATAAAAAATGATTAAAATTGGATTATTTTGAGCAAAACTATCAAAAAATGGATACAATTCACTGTTAAAAAAGTTTAATAATCACTGTATACTATATTTAATAATGAAAATTAATTTAAGTAATTTTTACAACTGTACGAAATAACACATTTGCTATTTAAAATATTGGCATACCTCACTTAACGCTATGCTTAAAAACGTAGCGCGAAGTGAAACCAAGTTGATTTCAATAATATAATAACTATATTCACACTTGTAGGCATTCATTACTTCATCACCAATCATCTCAAACACTCTGAAGTAAATCATATATTGGTTAAAATATACCAAAGTTTTTTCCCTTTAACGTTTCCTTTAATAAATCCCAAAAATGGACTTTATCGATTAAAAATCACAAGTATGGTTTCACTTATATATTCAATATTATTATTTAAAACCGAAATTAAATACTGTTGTAGTTATTTGAATATTGTTCGTTCACTGGTTGTTTGTTTGAAGTGTGGATAAAAGCAAATGTGTTATTTTCTGGATGAAGGTGAATGATTAAATATGATTAGAAATATATACTAACTGCAGGTTATCATTGCCATACATATTAACAAAAATGCCGACGTAAACGGCAACAATTGATAATAGTACACAAGCTAGAGCGATCGTAGCGAATTTGTTGACGAATTTCACACCGATAAATACTATAGTACCCATCACCAGCAGAAGACCTGTCCCATACACCCGAAAATTGTTATACATGGCACTCGCATCTTTGGTGAAGTCACCAAATATCGAAATGCTGGGTGCCATATACGTCTATAAATAAACAAATGAGAATACAAGTTTTATTTAGTCATTTATCTTATTTACACACTACTGTCGGAAAATTTAGAAATTAAAATAAACAAATTTACACTTGCAGAATTCACAGTGAACCTATTTAAAATTGAATTGACAATTTCTAGTTACGTATAAACTTATTAAAATATTTTCCGAATTTTACGACGATAGTTAGGTTTAGGAATACATTGTTTCATAGGCACCGATTAGGAACCCAAATAAACACTATAAACTAGTGCGAAATATACAATAAGTATTCATGAACGATTTCGAAACCGAGATTTTACTAGAAATTAGTTTAATATATAACTAAAAGTTCAAAAGCTATATGTATATTGATTGGGTTATAGAAGTTGTAAACAGCTGGCGCTTGACGAGACGGCTCAGCTTTCAAATGTGATGTAAAGGGACCACGAGAGGATTAAGTAAAATTATCTGCCAAATAAATCATGGTTTATATAACCCATTGAATGTATTCGTGATGTAACACGGGGCAGGCTATTCATCTCGCGTAACCAATCAATTTACGATACGGTGTAGTATAAGCGCGCTTATTAGAACTAATGTATGTGTGACACATTTTGTGGTTATGTTTGATTTACCACTAACTTATGTAACACCAATTACCAAACTAATACTGATTATTTACCGCAATCATTTTGCTACTTTAATACGACAGTTATGACAGTTTTTACTGCATTAAATCTAAACGCATATACGGAATTGGAATCATAATTCAATGTCTTCCAATTTCATAAGAACTTTTCCTTTAACTCATGCCACTCTTGATATTAAAAATTAGCAAGAGTAAACCATTACATACGATTAAAATTATGTTTACAAACGTATAAAATTTCATGATTTTGCATTCAACAGAAATTGGATACATAATTCCTTCTACTTTCATAAGAACTTTTTCTCTAACTCATGCCACTTTTGATATTAAAAAATAGCAAGAGTAAACAATTTCATACGATTTAGATTATGTTTATAAACATTTTATATGGATACAAAGCTTAAGAGATTTTTCATTCAACAGAAATTGGAATTATAATTCCTTCTACTTTCACAAGAACTTTTCTCTAACTCAAGCCACTTTTGATATTAAAAAATAGCAAGAGTAAACAATACATACGATTTAGACTATGTTTATAAACATTTTATATGGATACAAAGCTTAAGTGATTTTTCATTCAACAGAAATTGGAATTATAATTCCTTCTACTTTCACAAGAACTTTTCTCTAACTCAAGCCACTTTTGATATTAAAAAATAGCAAGAGTAAACAATTTCATACGATTTAGACTATGTTTATAAACATTTTATATGGATACAAAGCTTAAGAGATTTTTCATTCAACAGAAATTGGAATTATAATTCCTTCTACTTTCACAAGAACTTTTCTCTAACTCAAGCCACTTTTGATATTAAAAAATAGCAAGAGTAAACAATACATACGATTTAGACTATGTTTATAAACATTTTATATGGATACAAAGCTTAAGTGATTTTTCATTCAACAGAAATTGGAATTATAATTCCTTCTACTTTCACAAGAACTTTTTCTCTAACGTATGTCACATTTGATGTTAAAAAATAGCAAGAGTAAACAATTTCATACGATTTAGACTATGTTTATAAACATTTTATATGGATACAAATCTTAAGAGATTTTTCATTCAACAGAAATTGGAATTATAATTCCTTCTACTTTCACAAGAACTTTTTCTCTAACTCCTGCCACTTTTGATATTAAAAAATAGCAAGAGTAAACAATTTCATACGATTTAGACTATGTTTATAAACATTTTATATGGATCAGGGATGTCAAATCGTGTATTTCCGTTAAAATCTCTAGTTCGACAATTTTCATGATTGTAATACTTCCGAATACAATAATTCCTCGTTTAACAATAAGAAATATGTTCTTTAGAAGTTCTACGTTAACCGAATTTACGTTAACCGAACTGTGCGAGCTGCTAGAACGTCGAACTAACAAAATCAGAGATTCCTTAGAGGTGAGCGCGCACTTATAGTACTATAGATGAATATGTGAACACTTCCGCTTATTTCAGCCCGCGTAATATGAAAATATATACAAAATACGATCAGTTTTCTATATGAGCCTAACCTATCGGCGCCTAATAGTATCTTGGTTCCTTAATTTTGGCAAAAATGAATACTGTTGTTGCTTATAACTTACCAAAACAATTTCAACGGCTCCGACGATGTACATGGCCGCTGCTAACGTCGTCCCTGTGTAGAACAACATACCAACGGCCCCGCCGAATTCTGGGCCCAATGATCGCGATATCATGAAATAACTTCCACCGCCTGGGACGACTCCGTTTGTAGCGATTGCAGACATTGAAATTGCCGTCAACATTGTCTAAACACACGAATGAAAACATAAATATTATAATGCCTGGAGTACGATTGGAAATTTATCGGATTTTGTTTCCGAGTAGTTTTATGGTATTAAGAATTGTAACTATAACCAAAATGTATGTTTATAATGTATAAATCTAAGAAATGGAGCTATTGTCACGAATATTTTTCGGTGTGAACCACCAATTCGTTGACAATAAGTACAGGAAAGTCTATTAGATACGTGTAACTTACCACGCAACAGCAGCATAATACGATGAGGAATCCTTGGATGGCGCCAGCCGTGCCAACAACCCACGTCAGTCGGATGAAGAGAATGACCCCGAAGATGTTTTGAATACACGGAAGAAACACACCGATGAGGGTGCCCATGCGAGCCCCACCCGCGCTGGGTCTTGCGTCTGGGTCATTTGAAGCCGGAGGTATCGTATTTGAGTAATTTGCAAGAGAACTTATCAACGTTGAGATCCGTGGACGATCTTCCATTTCCTCCTACAGAAAACAAACAAAAAAGAACACATGGTTACACTGAATAGTTAATACGGGTAAAGGCTATACTGCCCCATTAATGCAAACTAAATTAAATTAAAATATATGAATTATTCTAAATTGGTAATACGGCAAGCTGGAGCATATTTATATGACCGCCATGGTACAGAAAGATGGTTAGTCAATCTGTTAATTTGTCGGTAAACATTTCTAAAAACACTAATTATAAAAGAGTAATATTCGAACTGGAACGAATGCTTCGCCATCGCGTTGTCTGGAAATTATGAATTAAGACAATCAACGCTTGCATGAAATAGTTGCATTATTAAACGTAATTTATTTGTAAAGCTTCAGAAATCTAATAAAAGCAAACCCAACTGAACTGCTAACAGACTGTAAATAATCCCTGCGTAACCAAAGCACCGTCACTTGGTGTCGTTTCAAATAAACTTTATACAAATTTCGATTTATAGAAATAAATTCATTTGGTGCACCAATCCAGTACATATTGTACAATATATATATATATATATATATATATATATATATATATATATATATATATATATATATCGCTGCCCCCGCTGGCCGCCCTTCAAATCAAATTACGTTCGGTGAAATTACGCCAGGGATACGGCGATGATCGAATTACGCCAGTAAATTCGCTGAGTAAATGAAATGCACGTCAGTGGGAGCTGGGGCGCACCAAAGTACCCTTTTACCCCCACTACCAGCCCCCCTATAGACCGGTGATACCGGTATTAACCGGTCCGAGCTCGCGGCGCGTCAGAAAGCTCACAAATTTTCAGGTTGCAGCTGCTAGTTCGGCAATTGGAGGCCCTTTGAGGCATTTTTACACGTTTTTCTCTCTAATTTCCATTAATTTTAAAATGTGGTACAATTTGATATATTTTTTTTTTTGCATTTATCACAGTAACATACTATCAATGGGGTTACTTTGAACACTTTGTATTATAAATACCACAATTGAAAATTTATTCTTTTATAATTTTTTTGACCCAATAACATGTTTCTTTCTATTTACATTTTTTTTTTTGTTTATATGGTTGAGATTAAACCAATTAAAAATAATAATAAAAACATTTTCATTATTATTATTTTGAGATTGAAGCGACCATACAAAAAAATATTTGTACTATTTTGATAATTCCCTAGTTACACAAGACAAATTGAAATTGTAGAATAACAATTATAGGGTAAATTTAAAACAAAATAAAGCAATACTATAAATAAAGATAGAAAAGTACAAGAAAGTCGAGTGAAGGCCACTCAATTTTTAATTTCTTATATAATTAAAACAGTACTTCATCTCTGAATTCTTTTTCTTTGATACCAATACTACTATTTCCATATGTATTTTTAGCTCGCCGTACGAAGTACCGAAGAAGCTAAAGCAATCGGTCGTGTGTCTGTAGCAAGTGTTTGTCTTGTCGCCGTAAATCCAAAAATATATATAACTTATATACTTGGATGTTAGTCGTCGCTCGCTCGACTAAATTTGTACTCCTCTGAAGGTACCTCACCGATTCACACCAAATTTGGTACACATATTATTTGGCATCCTATTTGAATCCACAAGCAGTTTAAATGCAATCACCCGTATACTTTCCGAGTTATAGGGCCCCAAAATTTAGAGCCCCCCTTAATACTGCCCTTATAAAAATAATTATAACACCCAAAAATACTACTAATAATTCTAAGATATTTTATATCTACAAGATTTTTTCATATTGTTAACCTACAGGCCATAAAAATTATTTGAATTTTAAAATATATAAATATTTATAACATTTTTTCAAATTGCTAACCAAAAAGTCATAATTATTAGAAACCGCTGGACACATAAATGCGTTGTACCTAAGCTTGTTTCAAATAAAATATAAAATAAATGTATACTAATACGTTAGGTACAAATGTATGTATATGTACTGATAAATAAAGTAAGTGAAATTATGATCCAATTCAAAAATAGGTTATGTTTAGAATGTAATTCGAAACACAATACACGTATATTTACAAATGTGTATTGCACCGAAACGAACAACGAACACGATAAAACATGTTTTATATAGACAAGAATGACGGCATATGTTTTTATTTTACTCAATACCTCCCTGGAGGCCCATGAAAATTTACGACTAGCAATATCTTGTTTTAGTACGCGACCAAAACCTATAAACAACCAAATATATTTTATCCCTGGTTAACTTATCTGCCGAAACACACCTCTGAATGTCTAAATACCGAATAAGACACACACACACACACATTATTATCTGCTGTTTAATACGTTACACGTTTTGTTAGTATCCCGTACGAAGTACAGAAGAGCTATAGTGGTCGGTTAAAAAATATATATATATATATATTTTAACCGACCACTATAGCTCTTCTGTGCTTCGTACGGCGTACTAACAAAACTAATATGTGAATGCTAAATTGGTCTTTGATGTGTAAACAATTTAAAAATAGTCGTACAGTATTACAATAAATAAAAGCCCAGCTAGTTTCGTTTGAAGTTCTTTTACTGGATTTAATAAAACTACGCATTTGCAATGCTTTTAAACAGTACCAAAGAATAATTAAATGGGAAACAGCGTTAAGCTCTTTGAAATGATGAGCGAAAATCGGTTCAGTTTCATTTAGCGACACTCGAAAAACTTCATATAAACACATCAAAGTGTATAAAATCTCATATAAACAATATGCGCTTCCAAATGAAAATGAGAAAACGTGCTTATATGAAGATACATTAGTCGCTTTTTTGTTAAAAAATAAATGAACAAAATTTCATTACTCTTTGACAATTTTACTGAATTTATTTGAGCCGTTTTTTTCTTTTTGATCGATGGTTGGTTTAATCACCAATCAAAGCAAATTGATGAATGATTTATCGACTTCAATAGAAGCATTATTAGAGATACATTTTTATTTATAGCCAACATTTAAAATACAAATTGTATTTTTAAATATTTTACTATCTGTACGACTAGAAATAACAAAGAATTCTGAGGATCGTCTAGTTGGACATAAAAACTATTAACTTTAGCGTTATAATTTTCATTAATTCACTAATTAAACACGAAATTGTGAATCTCTTGTCCTTAACAAAAAGTTTTTGTCTCGTCGCCCTGAATCCAAATATATATATATATATATAACTTATATACTTGGATGTTTGTCGTCGCTCGCTCGACCAAATTTGTGCTATCTACTCCTCTGAAGGTACCGAACCGATTTACACCAAATTTGCTACACATATTATTTAGCATCCCATTTGAATCCGCTCACAGTTTAAATCCAATCACCTGTATACTTTTCGAGTTATAGGGCCCCAAAATTTAGAGCCCAGCAACATGTTATAGACACTTGTAGATGAATATAACGTGAATCGAATATGATTGCAAATGCGCACGACACCCAGGTACGATTTTAGACCCCCATTGAATGGTGTAATACTACCGGTCACGACAAAATGTTGCAATAATATTGATATTCAGCAGCTTATATAAATTCTAGTATAGTTCGCCCTAGGTAATGTACATTCCCTGATTTATTTATATGGTGCAGAAAGTAAAATTGAAATCCTGGAATATACGAACAAGTTCGAACATGTCGATATCCATTCACGAACATATATTTAATATAGTTTTCGATGCTATTGAAAGGAAATAGTGTTTTTATGAAATCTATTCAAAGAGTGAAAGTTTTAGTGGAAACTGAAAGTTGTTTGAAGATAAGAATAGTATCCGTTTTGAAACGCTTTAACCCTTTCACAACGCACCTAACGGAGTAATAATACTGACTTGTTTTTCTTGGCTGAAAATAAATACTTTTTTCTCTATATGGGAACACATGCATCACTAGAAAATGAAAATCTAAAAAATGCAAACACAAGAAAATTCATCGCTAGAATACGTATCACAAGAAATTGCAATTCACTGAAAGTTCAAGCGCAAGAAAATTCAAACTTTGAAATATTCATCACCAGAAAATATATCACTTGAATACTCATCACCAGAATATCCATCGCATTAAAACTCAACATTAGAAAATTATTTTGTATCAAACGCAACGCCATAAAATTCGTCACCATAAAACTCATCACTGAAATGTGCAAATCTAGAAAACTTCATTCTAGATTAATGTAATTTTACAAATTCCTGTAAAATTACATTATTTTTAGCTGTAATTTCATAGTAAAACTGACAAAATTGTAAGTTATAAATTGTTCAATTTTGTATTTATGAACTACACACGTTTCCAGATAGTATTTAATCAAATGTAATTTGGATTAATGTATTTCGATTATCCGGTTTTATCCCGGAATTACCACGGATAATTAGCATTATAATGTATTTAATGAGGACAATGCACGTCCAACCAATGTGTATTTAATATAGAAATTTGTAAATCAACCTGATTACAATATTCGAAGGTAAATATTTAAATAAATATAATAATAATAAAATCCATAAATAAACAAATTGGGTGTCACAGTCAAAGCGCCAGTAATTGAGTTACTTTATAGGACGCCAGTACTGGAAGGTTAAATATTGAATGAGGCAATTATCAAAAGTAGGTTAAAACAATTAATTTTTATTGGTTTGCATTTCTTAAATATTTTACTAGAAAATACAAAATAACTAAAAAAAAAACAATAATAACATTTACTGGAATTAGTAAACATGCAACTACGAACGAGCAAACTAACAAAATTCTGAACTAATTGTAAGATAAACTAAACTAAAATGTTTGCTAAATATAACCGGTATAATCAATGCTTGAATTGGGGTGGAGGCAGGGGACGGAGTCCCACTTATTAAAATTTTAATTGCTAGCGTCCCTCTTGTTAAAATTAAATGAAAAGTCCCCTGTTCACAATTATTATCTTTCGTTATTTTTGATTATTAATATATATTTTCCAGCGTCTACCTTGTTAAATTTTTCCAATGCGAACACTGGTTATAATAGAAGGGTAAATCATTAGTAATATTTTGTACACGAGAATAAATAGATTTTTACTATTAGTTTTGAAATTAATACCGAAATTCGTACAGCTAAAGATTTATAAAGATATAATTCTTTTGTTACCAACTTATTTCGCTGAGTACTAAATTACATTAAAAAGTAAGCAACGTGTGATTCTAACACATTAACACTCGTTAGGGGGTGTAATATGTCATCGTTTATCACCCTTGTAAAAGGTGATAAGTTCAGAGTGTCCTGGAGAGAGAAGTCGAGCAACATATGGCTTAAATAAACCTGGTAATCATTATACGATGTAAATGGTTCAATATGGGAAAACGCATTGAGCGACTGTATTTCTGAAAATCGTGGCAAGCAAAAACGACAACAATTTTTTCGTTTTTGTTGAGGTTGCAATTTACTGCTGGAGCTTCAAACCACTTGACACGAACCGTACACCGAATTAACGGAACAAAACGCTAAGTTTCACGCTAACGAATCGCACATTCTTATTAAAGGTAACTCTGAGGGTTAGCCGAGAGAAACACAAAATTCACAGTATCTGTCTCACTCCGGGGAACATTTACTTGCAAAGCGGAAATAAAATGTTGTTTCCCGATTAAGGTGGAAAGGATCTATAGTTATATATATATATATATATATATATATATATATATATATATATATATATATATATATATATATATATATATATATATTAAGATATAGTAATAGTAGTTAATTGTGGATTGAATGATTGTAAATTCACTTTGTTGGAATGCGGGTGCGAAAGCGTTAAACGGATAAGCGTAACCACAGAAATGAACAACACTTTTCACAGATAAGTAAACCAACAGCTGACTCGATTGTGGTTATCGGAATCGTGCCCGTACTGTATTTGAGTATGTAATTAAACAGAACAGAACGCAGAACTGAGCCCCTATTCTGGATATATATATATATATATATATATATATATATATATATATAACAATACACCACACGGATCACATTAATAATAATTGCCATTGAAAATATATAGAAACTTTTATTTAATTATTATTTAGTGATTTCTGTTGTGCAATTCTTGATGTTGTTGTTATTTTTGCTGTTTTTAATAAATTTCTTTTTATTCCAGTGGTATTTTTGTTGTTGTCATGGTATATGAGATCCCGTTCTGCACCACGCGGATGAAGAGATTACACTACAGCCGCGTTGGTGCTATTTGCTGGTGATATATATGCCCCAGCATACGTCATCACATATATCACAAGTTGCTATTGTTACTTTAATACAGAACAAAATGTTGAATTTATCATTTCGATTCACGTTGGACGATTTTATTTATTGAGAAGAGATTTTTATTTATGTATATGTACGAGATTTTATTGTTAAATTAATAATGTTAGATCCTTGAACAAAACTGGAGTGGTCTTTACTCGACTTTGTTGTTTTTACTATCTATATTTATAATAATGTTATATTTTGTTTAAATTCACCCTACGATAACTATAAAACCAAATCAATATGTATATATAGAATAATCATTTTCAAAAGCGATTTTTCAGTAAATAGTACATTGAAGAAAAAAACTTTTCAAACAAAAGTTGCTTGAAATTTTAATATCTTTAACTTTTATAAATACACTTTTTCTCTTACTCATACCGTTTTCGAGATATTGCAAAGAATATCTTAACCGGAAGTAACAGTTAATTCCTGATACTGTTTGCAATATCTCGAAAATGGTATGAGTTAGAGAAAAAGTATGTTTTATAAAAGTTGAAGATATTAAAATTTCAAGCAACTTTTGTTTGAAATATATTTACTAAAATGTACTATTTACTAGAAAATTGCTATTTTACATGTACGTTTCCCTAGTTACATATTGATTTTGTTTTATAGTAATCGTACTGTTCTGTTACTTCCGGTTAAGATATTGTTTTCAAACATAGGACGTGTACATCCTTAAACAGTATTCGCTCTAGAGCGTTCACACACACACACACACACACAGACGTCTTCACGAAAAAAGTTAAATTTGATTCAGAAATGAACAAAATCTCGAGATCGAATATTTTCTTAATACTTTCATTTAAACTTCGACCAACATAGTAATAAAAAAAATGTGATTAAAAATACAGTAAAAAGTCACTAATGTGTAATAAAAAGTACTTACCGAATATAAATATAAATTCGTTTCATATCCGGACGCTTTCTCGGAAACGAATGGTTGTTCTTCATTTCCGCCACCTGAAAATAGTTAAATTTCAACTGTTAATTAAAACTGAGACAATCTTCTCTTGAAATGAAGTTAAAACTGCAGCTATGCCTTCAGCTCACCGTATAAATGCAACTTTAGTATTTATTACTTATAAGGCAAGCTGGACGCATAGGTGCGTTGAACCTAATTTTGTCTTTTATCAAAATAATCTACAAAAATTGTAAGTCTTTTTATATCTATAACATTTTTTCAAATTGTTAACCAAATTGGCATAATAATTAAAAACGCATAGGAGCGTTATATCTAAGCTTGTTATTTATTTGAGTTAATTGCAATTACGTTGCTGATTTCGTTTTATATGCAACTCTAACAATTTTTGACTTGTGTATGTTTGCAAATTGTTTGCGTGTGAAATAAAATTTAATTGGCTCCAATAAATATGGTTTTTAATTGCAATTTGGATCAAACTAAAAGTAACATTTCAATTGAATGTTGATAAAACAGTGAATGTTGAAATTTGCAATGGCAAGCGAGAGCCCCGTAACTGTAACTGGAATGAAATGAATGTAGCATCAACATCAGATAAGAGCAAAACGCTGTTCGCACTAAAATGGTAACCATGATTTTCTAATCTCATAAATTGTTTCACCTCATAATTTTGCATCAAGGATAGAGGGATAACGAGAATATATAGCACGCATTAATAGGACCCCAGGGTACCGTATACAACCATAGACGCGGTCAAGTTCAAAAATAAAAATTGATAAAATAAAATGCAATTATAAATTTAAAGGAGATGTACACATATCACATATAATATGTATGCAAACATCCACCCTTCTTACTCGCTTATCAATATTTTCTCGTAATTGAGATTTAACACTGCTTTACATAGGATTATAAACTCAAATATAATTCACCGCATGAAATATGACCCCAACTTTTAAATTATTAACTCAGATTTTATGTATTTTATAATTAACATTCATTATTATGTGCTAAACATCATATTTAAACAAATTTTTATTATTTATATTAATTGAGTCGTCAAAATCAAATTTATAGACAGTCAATATTTCAAATATCATTTTTAAAAAGTAGATACAACGCACATATGCGTTCAACTCGCCTTAAAAGTATAATAAGCTATGCGTGCAGCAATTATTAATTATTATAACCTTTTTGTTAATAAAATTATAGTTGTAAAATAATATTAAATATTTTTTTATGGCCTTTAGGTTAACAATATGAAAGAATATTGTAGATATAAAATATCTTAGAATTATTAGTAGAATTTTAGGTGTTTAATTTATTTTTATAAGGGCAGTATTAAAGAGGGCTCCAAATTTTAGGGCCCTATAACTCGGGAAGTATACAGGCGATTGGATTTAAACTGCGAGCAGTTTCAAATGGGGTGCTAAATAATATATGTAGGAAATTTGGTGAGAATCGCTCCGGTACCTTCAGAGAAGTAGAAAGCACAAATTTGGTCGAGCGAGCGACGACTAACATCCAAGTATATAATTTAAATATATTTTTATATTCAGGGCGACGAGACAAACACTTGCTACAGACACACGACGGCAAGCTAAACATATATTTATATTTATCACCAAATTATATTATTCACAGTGTAAAATTGTGTAAATTTTTATTACATTATTGTATCTGTGTCAATGTTTTCTGTGTGCAAAGGTAAGTATATATCAAATCACAAACAATTCCGAGGGATTGCTATCAAAATAAAATATAAATGTTATTTGATGGAATACAAGTACAGTATATATAAGTAATTTATAATAGCGTGACATTGTTTGCTTGTGAAAAAGTTGGCTGCAATGATGAGCTTGCGTGCTTGCAGCGTAACATTCTGCATTCCCACGGTAAGTGAAATAATGGAAGCTTTTACAATTGATTTTGTATCACTTCAAGTGCAGCAAAAATAAACAAACAGTAGAAAGACAGATGAGTGCTTTTCTCTACGTCGCTTTTAGGTTATCTCTAATGCGCCGGCAAAAGTTAATCAGTACTTCCTACCGTTCTACACATACGTTCACATACACGAACATAAACATACACATCTGGGTGTATATATATATACAATTAAGTCGATATTCATTTACAAGTTCAAGTTCAAGAATAATCCTAAAAAAAATGCACCAGTAAATGAACTGGAACTAAACTGATAGTAATGGCGACTATAGACATGTCACCAATGTGCCCCAATAGGTCAATTTGATGTCAAAGTATTGATTAAAATTGTTTTGCTTCCAAAACTTATTATTATATATCTGAAAAACGTTCAGCTGTTAATATGAAACTTTTGTGAACATTACAAAAAAAAAACTAGTCTGAAGATTAAACAGGAAAAGATGAGATCGCCGCCAGCGTTTTGTTAAACGAGTATTTTAACCCAGTGCCTACTTAATGAGAAGTGATGTTTTGAATTAAAGCTATAGCTACACACCTTTATAAATTAACTTATTTATTATTTACAACATGCTCATCCAGCTTATATGAATTTACACTTTAAAAAATGTCCCAAAAAGTGTCACCCTGAATCCAAAAATATATATAACTTATATACTTGGATGTTAGTCGTCGCTCGCTCGACCAAATTTGTACTTTCCTCTGAAGGTACCAAAGCGATTCACACCAAATTTGCTACACATATTAATTAACATGCCATTTGAATTATTTAGCAGTTTAAATCCAATCGCCCGTATACTTCCAGAGTTATAGGGCCCCAAAATTTAGAGCCCCCCTTAATACTGCCCGTATAAAAATAATTAAAACACACAAAAATTCTACTAAAAATTCTAAGATACTTTATATCTACAAGATTTTTTCATATTGTTAAACCAAAGCCCGAAAAAAATATTAAATATTATAATTTTTGGTTAAGTTCCGGTTTGTAGCCCTGCTATATTTTGTATATGTTTTGGGCACATAGTGCCCACGGATGAACATAGTATAGATTAAAATAGATGAAAACATAAAAATGAAGTCGCAATAAAAGTTAAATAAATGACTTTACTCTTATTCAATTATTAAAGAAACAAAAGTTGCTATTATAAAGGAATATTTTTACTGACCTTAGAAACATATGGGTTTTGCTACCTATTTCTCGAAGGTAATAAATAATAAGTTTAATTTTTAATATTAAAATCAATAATGTGCATATTGCTTTGTTATATTTCGTCAATAATTAAATATTATTTTAATAATTTATAGTGATAGCTGATTGAACCATTTTACTATATAAACACCAAGTATAAGTTTAAATAAATAATGGTTAAAGTCCATTTTATTTCAATTTTCTTTGACGAAGACAAGTACCTATTAACTATAAGAATAAATTCACAGACTATGAGAACGGCCATTATGGTCAGTCGGCCGTGAATCCTGTCTCCAAGACACTTGAATCAATCAAAATTAAATACTATACAACTAATTAGAATTTGGACATCCTGTTTTATCTTTGCCCGAAATTTCAAAGCGATCCAACCTTTTTCGATCTGGCACAAGCCTTGGATTAGTAAAAAGGGATAATCCCGAAAGCCACAATCAATATAATTAAAATAAAAAATTATGATATTCAGTAAACTTATTTACATATACTTCTTTCATTTAGATTTATTTTTCAATGTGAAACTGCCTGCTAAAATCGGGTTTAAATGCATTTTATCCATTTAAATTTTTGTGCCAAATAATCGACAGATTTGAAGGCCGCATGATTTACAATCTGACCGTGTGCCAATTCGTGATAAAAGCTCGGACAAACAGACACACATTTAGTGCAAAGACGAAAGACAAGCAGAAGGAACACTAGCAAGACTAAAACAAAATTTCAAGCGTGTTCAAAAGGACATATATATTGGTTTATTAGCTCGCCGTACGAAAAGCATTCGGTCGTGGAAAAACCTTTTCTTCAAACGGCCGCCATTTTGTCAACTACTAACTAATTACACTAAATATTGGTATAAACTCTAGAGAATTTTATACGCTTTTAGAATCTAGCATTAAAATTAGATTTAGATGACCCGTTGATGAAATACGAGGTCGCCCGTTTAGTGGTGACCTAAGTATACTTTCCACGTTATCTAGGAAAGTTTCATATATTTTTGTACGAAAAAATATATTTAATATAAAGAAAAGGTGAGTAATAAAGTAGTTTAAAGTATAAATTGATATCTTTGTCCTAAACTGAGAAAAAAAATCATATAAATACATGTTTTTTTTTGGGATAAAAATTGTTATCTGGGAAAGTTTCATATATTTTTGTACGGAAAAATATGTTTAATGTAAAGAAAAAGGTGGGTAATAAAGTGGTTTAAAGTTTAAATTGATATCATTGTCGTAAACTGAGAAAAAAATTGATAAAAATACATGCTTTGTTTGGGATAATGATTTAAGTTTCGATATGTGGTTTATATGAATTAATATGTAATTGTCGGTATTGCTTTGATAATATGTGGTAAATAGTAAGACAATTACGTGTAAGGCATGATCTGAATGTTCGTCAGTGTATCTTAAGTGAAAATGAACGGAATTCTGCGGCTGCATCTAATGAACATTACACAGATAGTGAAAGTGACATATCTCATTAGTTCAATTGTAATGAAACCAACTCGGACTCATGTCAGACACATAAGCCCAAACAGTACACAACAAAACACAACCAAATCAAAATCGAACGAAAACAAGAATAGAAATAAGTACAAACAGGTTGACTTATCACAGTTGCTGTCAAACACAAACGCCATTGTCGACTATTTTTACGTTCTTGTTTTGTTTCTTATTATATTTTTTGGCTCATTTCATACAACAATTTGTCATTATTTGTCGTTTTCATTTTAAATGCAAATACATACTTTTCTCTTATACTACAGGTTAAAGAAACGACGTTTTAGTAACCAGAATAGTTAACGGATGCAATACAACCCGGAAATAAGTATTGCGGAAGTCAGGATTAAAATTAAAACTAAATTAGATTAAAAATCAATGCAATTTATATGCAAATGCATATATCAGTGCGTTATTTGTATGCAGAAGATATATTCTTCGACACATGGTATATAAAATAGATTGTATAAGTCACGTCGGTTTGAATATATTGGATTTTGTCCTCGAGGGATTTTTAACTCGAATGAAATTATACGGTCTTAAAGTAATCTACTCGGTGTCGTATGAATATAAATATATATATATATATATATATATATATATATATATATATATATATATATATATATAAAATATCTTAGAATTGTTAGTAGAATTTTTGTTTTTGAAATATTAAATGTACTACTGTACAACCGTAGTTGCAATCAAATAGCATTTTTTTAAAATCAATATTCTTAATTCTAAAATTAGCTAGTGTACACTTATAAATATAGCTCTAATTTCATCGTCTTAGAATCGAAATAGTCATAGAAAATAGTTTACATATTACGTAATCTAAGGGAACTTTACTTTATATACGCAGCTGCAATTTAATAGCATCCGGTTAAAAAAACAACATTCCGCATTCTAAATTATTAACTGTACACGTATACAGGTATATCAATACTTTCAATACTCCGAAATATAAAGCTTATTACTGTACAAGCATAGCTGCAATTAAATATCATTCGTTTAAAATCAATATTCTTAATTCTAAAATAAGCGACTGTTTACGTAACAATTTTTTTTTAATATTTAATATAACTCAATTAATTAATTATTAATAATCGCGTGTATATATTTGAGGTTACTGTCTTTATAATAAGGTAAATATATTTAATAGTAATAGATTTGAAATACAGTAACATTTAATATAGCATCTTTTACTGCAAGTACAGTAATACATTTATGTAGCTTATTTTACGTTTATCTGAGGCTAGCAAATATACTATTTATTTAATATAACTCTACATTGCTGTATTCAAATATGGGGTTTATTTATGTGTAGCATATCTTTTTCTCAGTGCGTTTTGAACTTGAAATGCCCCAATTATATTCTATAGCTCATCTCGAATTACGGTATAACCGGTTACTTTCCGCTTGGTCTTGACAGACCCATAAATTATACACGGGACGGAACTACTATAACGGCTAATCTGCAACCCGCAGAATACACAAGTAAGTTGGGTTGCAAATGCGGCCTACCATGATTTTTTCTGAATAATTATAGCATATATCGGCAGTATAATTAAATGTTCGTTCCGTATTTCATAAATAAATGTCTAGCAATTATATTTCGGGCAAATATAAAGTATAATATGCAGTATCGTGCCGTGTCCAGCGGTCTAAATATACAAATGTCCGCTCAGACACCGATAAATAATGCAGATACTATGATAAGAATTTCAAAATCAATAAAATCTATAGAAAAACAATTACAAGTACGAAACATACACGTGTTTGCAACCATTCACTCCGTTTTATTATAACCTTTGTAGCACGAAAATAAATAATAAATTGATTTTAAGAAAATTACTATTATTTTGCTCGCCTCACAGAACCTACAAATTAATTTGAGGTCACGTGTTCATTATCTTCTTAGAATTATATAAACCTTCCACTGTACACCGTTTTACGTCTCCCTGCTTCCAAAAATGTATTGGAAATCATACACCTATTTGGCAGTTAATAAAAAATAAATGCTACGTTCTTACACGTCTATATAAATATATACACAAATAGAAGCAGTACCTATTTTTAATTATTATGTGTCAATTGTGAGATGCAGTAAGTTTATTTATAACCACTGTCAGCGTTTACACTATATAAAATATTTGGAAATGCGGACAGTTTGTTGCATATCGCGTTGTGTAAATAATAAAGTAAATTATAATAATAAAATTAATTATAAATACGTGTAAGGGAAATGCTTTATTTGTATAATGTATCCATGATACGGCATTACATTTACAAAAAATATTACCTGAAAATTCGCCGCTCGTCAAATTATTCAATTAGACTGATTAGTGTACATTTAAAATTCAAAATTATAATATTTAATAATTTTTTATGGCCTTTGGGTTAACAATACAAAAAAATCTTGTAGACATAAAATATTTTAGAATCAATATTAGAATTTTTGGGTGTTTTGATTATTTTTATAAGGGCAGTATTAAGGGGAGCTGTAAATTTTGGGGCCCTATAACTCGGAAAGTATACGAGCGATTGGATTTAAACTGCGAGTAGATTCAAATGGGATACTAAATAATATGTGTACCAAATTTGGTGTGAATCGGTCGGGTACCTTCAGAGGAGTAGAGGGACAAATTTGGTCTTTCGAGCGAGCAACGACTAACATCCAAGTATATAAATTATACACTTTTTTTAAAGACTTTTTTTGAACCGAGAGTGCTACAGACACACAACCGGTACTTCGTACTGCGAGTTAAAAAGAGATACCACAGTTTGTAAATAGCTCCAATATCGTAAAATAACAAAATCATTAAACGTAATAACTGTCAAATACCATTTCAATAGTTTTGCTTTTCGCCGCTGCGAGAGTTTGCGTAATTAAATACCGAAACAGCCGAAAACAATAGAAAATAAAGTCCACTTTACGTTAAGTGCCCGCGGTGCAGCTGGGCGATAATGGTGCTAACATCTAAATGATATTTAGGTCAGTAAAGGAACATTTTGTTTGTTTTGTCTTAATGTTCAAATGGCGTTGGGTGAACAACAAAAAAATATATATATTTTATGTTCAGCAAAAACGTTTTTTAATGATATCAATAACTGATGCCAAATATAATGCAGCTATTAGTGAGTTTTATGAGGGTATTTTTACGAAATGATATATATAACTTTGTGTCATCAATGAAGAAAAAAGACGACAAATTAGTCTTCAGGTTTGCGAGCTAAATATCTATATTAAACCAATTGATATAGGTTAGAAATTAAACCAATTTAATTGAACTTGCAGCTCAATAAGTATTTCTACAATATTAATAAAGACATTCTGTACGATATGTTAATATTAAAGTCTACACAATTTAAGAGGATTATTTCCGAGTAAAAAAAAAGAAATTGTATTGTGTCTTTGCACAAGTTAGATATTATTTTATTTTAATATTTTAAGCTAAATTAATATATAATAGTTAAAAATAAATTGATATAAAATGTATTCATTATTTAAATCTGTAGTGTCCTACACTGGACTATTATACTTAAAACCAACGAAAATGCGTGAAGATAGTTTGTGGTATATTAATACTATTTTATTTTATTACTAGAAGTATTTTAACCGTCTCAATATTGATTAATGTCCAGATATTAATCTTTGAGTAGTAGAATTTTTTTATCTTTATTGGTTGTTAAGAAAATATTTTTTAAATTTAAAATAAAATATTTCTATATATTTTATTTCGCAGCTAAATATTTTCAGATCTCAATAAATATTAAGTTCAAAATTGTGGCAAAACTTCGTATTTGAGTTTGAGGCAAATTAAAAGAAAATTTAAAACCATTTCTGAATAATCATGGACCAGTTAAAAGTGGATTTAGGCCGTGTACGATTTAAAATCCAGTTTTAGATTCTCATAACATGTGTATATAGAAAATTTGACGGCTGGTTTGATGAAAAAAGGCTGGATATTGTCTTTGCTTATAGCGAATTTATAAATAGAAATGCCGAGTTAACTGGCCATCGAATCGGTTCAGTTATGTAGATTCGATTGATTATATAGACACACCAACCTCTGTTGTGTGTCATTCTTGGTAAATTAGGATACGCGAACATAAATAATTGAACACGTAATACTGACAACGCCGATTCGATATCAAAAAAACTGTAGTTAGCTATGAAAAGTGGCAATTTATGTATCAAAATTAGAAAAAAAAATTATTTGAGACCAGAATTCTTTTAATAAATTAGTTTCTCCTTTTGTTATTTCGTTCAGAGTAAAATGCTGTCTTGGGCACAATATTAAATTATATATTCATGTATTAAATTTCTTTTTTTTTTTTTTGAGAATAAATTGCGAGTTGAAATGTGCGACGACATCCAGCTTAAATGAGGCGCGTAAAATATGCGAACTTAACCTAAAAAGTGTCACCTTGAACGATGCAAACGACCAATCGGAGACAAAAGGAAAACTATGCCGCACCAAAAGAGATAAATTGTAATGCATGAACGCTAAAAATTGCCAGTCATTGGTTTATTTAAATTTTTTGAACGTACCAACTGAAAAGTATTGAAAAGAAAATAAATAAATGCCGCAGTGTTAATAATAATTGCAGCATTAATTGAGTCGCGTTTGTAAGTAAATCGATTAAGACATTTTATTTGCGAAGTCGTCAGACCGTGCAATGAATCTATATAAGTTAATTGTTTGTTGTTTGGAGCCGAACTAGGCCAAATTTAGTTTAGACTAAACTATAAACTGATTATAACGCCGTATAACAAAACTACATGTATTAGTTTACATTAACATCTATATAATATCTTCACCAGATAACTATTATTAACTGCATTATTAGTTCGCCGATTGTGTGTCTGTAGCATTCTCGGATCAAAACATTTCTCAGTCTAGATTATTAAAAAATAATTTTGAAAATGTTTCAAGTGACAGATTTAGGTTTAATGTTGAGTTATACCTTTAATAAATAATATTTAATTACTTCTTTAATAAAGATAAAACTGAACTTTCATCAAGACCATACTAATTAATTCTATTTATAATTCGGCGAGAAGTTTACAGCCCTGTATAACTTTTAAACCGTACCCCAATTTTTGTGCTAATTAATTGAAGGTTGTCTGATACTACCGAGCAGGTCTATGCTTGCCCGAACTGGTGTAAGCTTGTATTATAGAGGGGCAGGCAAAAATGAAAATTCCATTAATATATAACAAAGTTATCTCGAGCAATGATCATTTTGGTGCAGCAAAATAACAACTCGACGAACACGTGATTTTTCGAAAGGTTTTCGCGTTTTAAATTTTACAGTAATTGGGGAACCAATTCAAAGAATACTTAAAGCATTTTTGTATATATTTCTATGTTGAACATTATTATTACTACATAGTTACGTTTTCTTGAAAAGGAGTTTGCATTTCTCCGGAAATGCAGTCGCTTATTTAATAATACTTCATATTTACACTCCTCAACGCTTCAACACTCCCTGATGATTGCATACGTTGAGAAATGTAAATAAAATAAATATCTGACTGCATTAACTGACAAATAAAACCCATTTTTTTATATTTCTTATACGAATGTATCACAATTTTCATTCTCAAATCTTACACAATGACATTCTTTTACGTAGTAGCATGAGCCGTTAACCAGTTATAAGTGTCTAACTAGAATAAACCGGTATCAAAACTATTAAGGAACACACTGTATTTATATATTAATAAGACTTACTCATAAAAATAATAAGATCTTTCGTCGTTTACACAGAATTAATTTGTGTGTGTGTGTGTTTATTTGTAAAATAATAAACTATTTCAACCGAAGGTCATATTGTTTTATTTCTAATTAAAGATTATTGCCGAAAAACAATTAAACAATTAATAATAATAATAATTAGATTGTGTATGCACCGCTTCCAGTTGAACTCAAAGCGGAACTTAACCTAAACATATTTTGACAGCATTATTATTATTTCCCATGAGAAAACATCGTTTAATTCTTAAATTAATCAGTGGTTACTTTGGCATACTAATTATTAAATTAAAATTCTATACATGTCCATGATTAAAAATTATGTATTAATTGGTTGTGTGTGTGTGAACGCTCTACAGTCATTACCAATGAATATAAAGATTTGTAAATAATGCTATTTTTTTAAAAGATTACAAGTGTTAACTCGTATTGTTTTTGGAATATCTCGAAAACGACACGAGTTAAAGAAAAAGTATATTCTATAAAAGTTGTAGATATTAAAATTTCTAGCAACTTTTATTTGAAAAATTTATTTGTAAAATGTACCATTTCGTGAAAAATCGCATTTGAATATAACCATATTACATTTCCGTTTCCCTAATTACAATACATATTTTGGAATATCTTGAAAACGACACGAGTTATAAAAGTGTATTCTATAAAAGTTGTAGATATTAAAATTTCCAGCAACTTTTGTATGAAAAGTTTTTTTTAGAAATGCTCCATTTATTGAAAAATCGCTTTTGAATATAACAATGTTACATTTCCGTTTCCCTAATTACAATACATATTTAGGAATATCTTGAAAACGACACAATTTAAAGAAAAAGTATATTCTATAAAAGTTGTAGATATTAAAATTTCTAGCAACTTTTGTTTGAAAAGTTTTTTTGAAAAATGTACCATTTAGTGAAAAATCGCTTTTGAATATAACCATGCTACATTTCCGTTTCCCTAATTATAATACATATTTTGGAATATCTTGAAAACGACAAGAGTTAAAGAAAAAGTGTATTCTATAAAAGTTGTAGATATTATAATTTCTAGCAACTTTTGTTTGAAAAGTTTTTTTTTTAAATGTACCATTTACTGAAAAATCACCTTTGAAAAAAAAAATTTTATATACACACAGAAATAACAGATTAATCAACTAAATTATTAGTTATTTGTCAGCTTTTTAACACATTTAGATGAAGCAACTAATATTATAGATGTTTTAATAAATGCATTAGTTATTTTATCTAAAAGTATAGAACTAAATTAATTAAAAAACTGAAAATAAATTAAAACTTTAATTGATTACTCATGCTTTTTCTGTGTAATTACAATACATATTGACTTTGTCTCGCAATCGTTCGCTGAATTTAAAGCAATATAAATTAAACTTTATTATACATAAACATAGCTAAGGACAATAGAGTCCCCGATTATATTACCAGATCAATCCCCCCGGTATATAGCTCTCTGATCCTGCAATTTCAATAATAAACTGCATCGTATGAAATATATAATATGTATCCAAAACTATTTTTTGTTTATTTTTTTATTCCTTTGCAATTTAAATTGAAATATTTTAATATTAAATAGGCCAAGGCCGAAGAACGGCGTACACAAAGGTACGTTTGGTTGCCTATAGGTTGATTGGGAGCATACCTTTAGAGTGTATTTATGAAATTGAAGCAATGCTATTGGTTAAAATAGTACCACGCTAACAAAACCACTGTAGCGTGGCAGCGAAGCTTAATGTTACTCGCGGTGATGATAATTCCGTGAATCAAGGATTATATGGAGCATAAACGATAATTACAAAATTATTTGAGTGTATCTTTTAGGGGAATTATCTTGATAGGAGTTATATTCAAATGCCTAGAATTATTTAATAGTCACAACGGGTTCAAATCTACGTATAATGTATTAAAAAATAGATTTATCCTTATAACTATTGGTTAAATACAAACATTTGTTTCTACACGTAACATAACCGAAAAAGCAATTTTCAGAAACATTTCTTCTTTGTATAAAAGATGTTTTCAATTAATATTGTTTTATTTATATGAAAACCTGAACAATAGACTTTTTTATCATAAAGCATGGACAGATTAAAGCAATTAATTTTTATATTAAAAATGAGAGATAATTATAAATCATAAAATAATATAAGCACTATCGTTACATAAATATAATAGAATAAGCTCAGACAGAATTCGTTTAAAATGAATAATACAACAAATAAACATTTCAATGCTGATAAGGTTATAATAATAACGCATTAAATTGAAAATTAATTCAGTGATACTACGAAGTACTGAAGATGCTAAAGCATTCGGTGTGTCTGTAGCATTCTCGGATCAAAAAATGTCCTTAACAAAATGTGTTTGTCTCGTCGCGCTGAATCCAAAAATATATATAACTTATATACTTGGATGTTAGTCGTCGCTCGCTCGTAAGACCAAATTTGTGCCCTCTACTCCTCTGAAGGTACCGAAGCGATTTTCACCAAATTTGGTACACATATTATTTAACATCCTATTTAAATCCTCTAGCAGTTTAAATCCAATCGCCTGTATACTTCCCGAGTTATAGGGCTCCAAAATTTAGAGCCCCCCTTAATACTGCCCTTATAAAAATAATTTAAACACCTAAAAATTCTACTAATAATTCTAAGGTATTTTATACCTACAAGATTTTTACATATTGTTAACCCAAAGTCCATAAAAATTTTTAGAATATGCACTAAAATTTGTTTTTATCAAAATTGTCCCGTGTTAAATTTAATCCTGCGTATGAAAAAATCAGTAAATTTATCTTTAAAAAAATCGTCTTATTTCGTCAATAAATATAAATGTACACATTTAATCTAGTTTAAAATATTTGCATTGCTTTTGTCCCATATTACAAATGACACATTTATCCAGAGTTTTGGCATATCTCCGAATAAGAGAAGAAGAAAAATTAGTTTGCGAAAAAACATTCAGAAATATAAAAAATCTTTATATTATAAAAGATTATTATTATTCTGAGCAAGTCGCGCTAGATATTGATTTAGTATAATTAAATAAGGTTGAAGCTCTGCTAATTTTGTGCAAACTTAGCTTTTGCGGTCAGCTAAACTTGGTTCAGGGGCGGACTAGCCAGGGGGAAAATGTAAATATGTCTTGACACTAAACCGCTTTACATAATGTGAGTTATTCTAAATTACGCTACTATTCATGAAAAAAGAAATTGAGTTATTCAGAATTAAGCTACTTTTTTTTGAATTATTCTGAATTAGGCTACTTTTCATGAAAAAAATTGAGTTATTCTGAATTAGGCTACTTTTCATGAAAAAATCTTAATTTACTAGTCTTTAAAATGTATTTACTATATACGTTATAGTCATAGTAAATATTTTTTTGGAATTTTCTAAATGTTCTCTTCCATACAGGGCCGCTGGTAACTACACTGTTAAAAATGTGTGTACATTTACACAACTTCTAAAGTAAAATTTAACATTAAAACATGTAATATTACTGAATTATAGTGAAATTACATTAAAATTAAGTATTTTAGCAAAATATTAGATTTTACACTAAAAGTTGTGTGGATTAATACATGTTCTTTTTTACAGTGTAGATTTCCTAATCAAATTCAACGTTGATCAATTATTTTCAGTTCAGATCTGGTTGAGTTATTCCTAAATGAACTACGCTTAAGTTTAAGTAGAGGTGAAATTTTGTTGGGTTTTAGCAACAAAATGTAATTTAAAATTGTTTAGTCATCAGAATTATAATACAGTAGTTTCCTGTATAACGCGATTTCATACAACGCGTAACAAATACTAACCGCGTTATAGAGAATTTACTGTAGTAAAGTGTTCGAAAAACGTTTTTGTTGGACATTCGTACCACTTTTCAACCATATTGTTTCCTGGATGCTCTAAATATATATATATATATATATATATATATATATATATATATATATATATATATATATATATATATATGTGTGTGTGTGTGTGTGTGTGGGTGTGTGTGTGGGTGTTAAATAAAACTGTGGAAAAATTAGATAGAAACAAATAAATTTGGGGTTCGTAATTAATCCGGAGGTTAATGGCCCCTCGGAATGAAGTCTGTGCCGTTGGAAATCAGAGGATCACTCAGCGACAGTCGCACAGTGCCTTAGCGAGGGATAGACGGGATACAGAAGCACCGGCAGGGTAGGCACACTGTAGTAAAATACGAGAAGCCAAATTGCGAATGCTACACACGCTCTCACGCACACATATTAGTGTACTATATACATATATATATACAACTAACCCACACACATACATATATACAACAGTAGCAGCAAGAGAGAAAGAGAATAGGATGGTAGTAGGGAATATAGGTTAGCCGGGAATAGGGCGGTGTCTGACAAATCGATACACTGTCTCACAGCTTCCCGCCATCCTGCCTGGATTCTGGATCCTGTACCACCACCAAACCAACGGCAGCCGAACGAGTTCAAACCGGCACGTTACCGAAAACCGCCGAACGTCGACGAAGCACAGCTGAGGGTTCATCCAGCTTCGCCAAACAACCAATCAGCGGACTGCTTTTTGTGCTGAACCGGTACGAAATAAACCGGTCATGCTCACGACTCACGGCCCACGACTCACGGCTCACCTGAACAAGTGCTCCTTAATAAAGGCCCGTCTACTCATCGAACACGCATTATTCATACAGTAAAACCTACATATAACTGACTTAAATACATATTTTATTGAAATACACCAAACACCTGCACGAATTTTATTTCCTTGCACCAAAAGCGGCTTACAGAAAGTCTTACGCCTACAGCAACGGGAACACACATTTATTCAACACAATAAAATATAAACAGACATACTATATAGGATTATAAACACAGTTTACTTAAATATGGATATTATTATATTTGCAATTGTATACGTAAATTAATTTACTAAAGTATTAACTATAAAGCGACTAATATTTTAATTGTTTTAAAGAAGATTAAGTTATGTGATTTAAAAGTTCACTATTAGTTCTAACTAAATTAATTAACAGGCTGAAAAGTTTTGTTGATTATTTTAATCTCCTTTTTTGTGCAGAAGCGTAAAAAGTGAGTTGGAATCTGTTAAAAGGCCGAAATCGTTTCGTACCATTTAATACAAATATAATAATAACTCGTACCAGATTTACCTATAATATAAATAAAAAATATGCACATTTAAGTTAATTATTTATTTTTATTATATTTTACGCTCCTTTGAGACCATTAATTATTTTTTTGCCGTAAATTTAATCACAATCGTTTCTAATTTAAATTAAAAAAGAAAAATGCAATCAAAACTCCGAAAATATTAAAAGAATTAATCTGCTGTCCTGAGATTGTTGAATATCGCTATAATTACAAATAGACGGTATCAAAGGAAAATTCCCAATATCGATTAAATCAATTACAAAATTCGTTTAAAATTGCGATAGATATGATCGATATAAACTGTTCTACGTTTATAATAAAATACTCAATTAATTTTTACGTAAAACAGCAAATTAGGTTCAAACGTACTAAATCTTCCTACATCTTTAAATAAAGACAAAGGGTGAAATTTATTTATTTACACTATGAAATATTTACGAAACCGTATTACGCTACGTTCACCGTAACACATCTCAATCTGCAAGTGTCAAACTGACAGTGCAGCTTCATAAACGGACGTTACGAAAGAACTTTGTCATGAATATCCGCTTGACTCGAGTCATGAAGTTGTGATTTTAAGCAAAATGTACAACTTTAATAGCCACTTGCACCGACTACACGTTAAGTGGCATTTATACTACATTTCTTGCGCTATTTAAATAATAAAACTTAAACTCTAGTTAAAATTAAACGTATGGGGAGGGCGAAATAGACATGGCTCAGTGCCGAGTACAACTTAACGCAAAGGTTCAGCTTATACCATAAAACTAGAAGGAATTTTAACCTTATTTAATTTTAATCAAACTTTCTCGGAATTATACTCTGATTTTTTGGTCATTTAGGGATGTTTTTTTGCAAACTTTTTTTTTTTTGTAATACTGTTAGTGGATATATGTTTTTTTTTATATATAATTTGGGCCAAAATAATTGATTTTCATTTAGATTTAGAGGTTTAAGTTTTTATTTCGTGATTTTTAATATACGGAGAGATGCAAATGTTTTTGTAGATATATGTTTTTTTTTATTATAATTCGGGGAAAAGATAATTGAAACTAATTATAATTATGTTCAGATGAGTATATTTAGATTTTGAATAATTTTAATCAAAAATATATTAATTTATATTGAAATTAAAGTTGGTTTTCATGTATTAGAATTTAATATAGTTTTAATTAAATTAGTTTCAAAAATAAGTTATTTAATTTTGATATATTTGTGTTTTCATAACGAATATGTTATTGTCTTGAATTTTTAATTAAACTACATTTTAAATTTATAACTGTGTTACAAATTATATTTGAAATAATTCTACGCCAAATATGTAATTACTGCATTATTAATAATAATTACATTATACCTGTAAAGTAATTACTGAATATTTATTACTTCAAGTAATACGCATATTTTATTTTAGGATTAATTCCTAAGTAATTCTAAGATATTTGGAAATTTTGAATTTGATAACAAAAACACAAATATTAATAGCATTTTAAACGATAATAATAGGTTATTTTGAATTTAATCAAATTTGGACAGGTATCAAAATATTTTGGACATAATTGATGTGAAATAGTTCATTAGATATTTATCAATTTTGGAGTCGCTCCAAAATCGTTTTGTGGGATTAAAAGAAATTTAGTATTATTGAATTTTGAACAAACACAATTACTATCTTTGTTTATATACTTAATAATATTAGTAATTTTGTTTATATAATTAAATAAACATATTTAATTTATTTGCTTTAAATCATTTTGGTGTAAATATAGTTCATTAATTAAAACTTGTTATGATTGCAATTTTTTTATTTTTTTTGACTATATAGGGAGCCAAAATAATTAGATATACTTTTTTTAACTTTAAACTTGTTTTAATTTACTATTTTTTAAACTGCTTTTGTAATAATAAATATATATATTTGTTATTTATGCATTTTTAAACATCTTACAATTTTTTTCAAAAAAAAAATAAGCTACCTGTTAGAATCAAATATACACTTAAATAAAAAATTATTATTATATTATTCTCCAAAATTACTAAAATTGGTAACCTACCGGGCAACATAAATCATTTTATTATATTCATATATAATAGGAAATAAATATAAAATAAATATAGAAAATATTTATTCATATTTAATTGCAATCGATTTAAAAATAATTTAGTCAAATGAATCCTGTTATAATTTATCAAATATTATATACCAGATATATTTGGATTTGAAAACATCAGATAAGGTTACCTTGTGTTAATTAACACAATGCACAATTGTTTTGTTTTCAATATTAAATATATGATTTTATTATTATTAAATGGGTTTGTTCTGCCACATTTTTATTTAATAACCAAATAATTTCAAAAAATTGGGCGTTTTTCGTTGACGAAAAAAATGTTTAGTCCTTTACAGGTTACGCTTAAATAATTTCGGTTGTTATTTTACAGAAAATAAACTTATCCGACTGTTCTAAGAAACGATAATATGGAAAATTAATTATATTCAACAAAATTAACCTCCAAAATCAAACAAAATATAAAGTTTCTTTTGTTGGATGCTTTAAGTATACTTAACACTAGCCTTAAATTATTTAGGATGTTATAACGAACCTAATTAAGTACCATAACGTTTATGAAATCAAATTATATGTATAAGTGTTTTTGTATATTGTATAGATTTGTATTAAATTGTAAATAAATAATGAGTGTATATTATTTTATAGTGCAGACATAATTTAACGAGTTGATGTAAATTATAGTCAGTTAGATCGTAAATTGAAATTGGGGCATTGGAATTAAATAGAACGTAAGGGCGTTTTTCGTATTCAATTTTATAAGCCAAAATTTTAATTAAAACAAATATGAAAACAAGTATTTTTAATTATTATCATGTACAAAGCAATTTATTAAAAAAAAATCTAAAAAAAAAACAACAAGAGCTAGAACAATATGAAATAGGTCAAAGTAGATAACAAAATTTCCAGTTGAACACCTCCACCTATTGTTATGTTAATTCCAACAGGGATGTAACATACAAGCTCTCACAAAAACATGGTGTTGGTTACCTGATTCCAGTTTCGTCGGCGTACAATGTCCATCTGCAATGGGCTTATTGTCAGCTTCGACCTCTTCCTTCTTCTCAGACATATTTAAATGCAAATTGACCACGGGTGAATTAAAAACGCGATACTAGTGAAACATTTGAAAGTCACAGGGGAATCACAACACTTTTAGGTTAAAACCAGTTTGGTTCGAGCTGAAACCGTAGCACAGATTGCGATAGATTGTGTTGTATTCCACAAACGGTCAAATAAGGGTGTTTTTATTTTTTTTTATATATATATATATATACACGTTAGTTAATCGAGGTGTAATGTGCCGTTTTTGGGGGGTAAACGTGAACCTGCCGAGTCTGTCGACGGACTGTGTTCGCGAGAGGCGACCCGGTTGTGTGGAGCGCAATCGGCGATTGCCGCTGCTGCCGCCGCCGCCGCGTCGCCGCCGCAGCTCCCGCTTTTGCGCTGCTCTGAACTGCTCCTAGTGTCGTTAGTGCTCACTAGGCACGCAGCATCCCAGATACAGCGGGTTGGGCACGTTTCTTATACACATACACAAGTCGGCCCCACACACACACCCGTATACACCCTATAGCACTCGCCACTCCAAGTTCCTGCTGAAGCTCTGCGCTCTGCGGTGGCCGCTGCTTGCCGAGAACGAGAACCGGAGTCTCGCGCGCGTATGAACTTGTTCTCGCCGGTCGGTCGGTGCCTAGACCACCTATGTAATATCGAACTCTCGACCGTACACTGGACCACACTCCTTTTAAGAACTTTTTCTAACGTTTATAGACGAACATGTCGCTGTCTGCACGCGGGATTTTTGTTGTTTACTTGTAGAGAACTCCACAGACGAATGATGGATGATATTAGATAAGGGCCTATGACGATAATCTATCGACGAATCGGGTACATCGATCATTTGGCGCACAAAGGTGACATATACGAATGCGATTTTCATCGAGAGCGCAAATACTTTTTAATAATATGCATTTAAATTGCTTTATACAGAACGGTTTTGCACTAAATGTGTGCACTTCTAAGCGTATAAAACTGGAATTGCAAATATGTTTTCTACCTACACATATATATATATATATATATATATATATATATATATATATATATATATATATATATATATATATATATTGTAAAATGTAGACTTCATCTCTTGAACTATGTAAAGGAGTTATATACCTAACCATACA
Source organism: Leistus spinibarbis (assembly GCA_933228885.1). Lineage (NCBI taxonomy): Eukaryota > Metazoa > Arthropoda > Insecta > Coleoptera > Carabidae > Leistus > Leistus spinibarbis. The sequence goes on along the minus strand of OW121792.1, from coordinate 15,850,238 downwards.
CACATGATTACACTACGAGCTGGAGTGGCCTCCACTTGACTATCTCATACATTCTCTATCCATTTATAAAATTACTTTATTTGGTTTTAATTCAATTTCTAATAACTATGAAACAAGATTCGTACAACAGCTCGCCTTATACGAACAACGGTTTTTAATTTGTATGTCCTTTTAGTTAACAATTTGCAAAAATGTTATGTATATAAAAAGTCTTATTTTGATTAAAAAAAAATTTTTTAGTGCATTTTTTAAATTCAATATTTAATATTTAATGATTTTTTATGGCCTTTGGGTTAACAATATGAAAAATTTTTGAAGATATAAAATATCTTAGAATTACTAGTAGAATATTTGCAAGTTTTAATTATTTCAGTAAGGGCAGTATTAAGGGGGGGCTCTAAATTTTGGGGCCCTATAACTCGAGAAGTATACGAGCGATTAGATTTAAACTGCGAATAAATTCAAATGAGATACTAAATAATATGTGTAGCAAATTTGGTGTGAATCGGTGAGGTACCTTCAGAGGAGTATAGGGCCCAAATTTGGTCTTACGAGCGACAACTAACATCCAAGTTATACATATTTTTGGATTCAGGGCGACGAGACAAACGCTATTTGTTAAGAAATTTTTTGATCTTTAACAGAATTTAAACCGAGAACGTTACAGACACACGGCCGAATGTTTTAGCGCTGCTGTACTTTCCTAATTTCAGTTTTATACTAAAATTGGCACGAAATATAAAAATTACGATTGATTGTCTTAACAAAAAGTATGTGGACTTATCGCCAATGTGCTCTAAGGAGCTTAAGTTAATCTTCAATTATTTTACCAACGAGTAATCGATTTATTTTCGCAACGAAACTTTTAAAAGCACTTAATTTGGTAATGACAGCCATGTCACTCGTAAGATTGTGTATTTTCGTGAAAATCTCGAGTCTTACAATTATTCTTTTAATTGCTCATTCTTTTAATTACTGACAACATATTTGAACGGTTAAAATTGTGGATTGACAGCGCAGGGGGGCCTTGAACGCCAGCCAAATGTGCCGTGTTTTTCAAAGATTTACGAAATCATTGCAGATTTTCAATTACCGACAACCATGTCATAATATAACATATGATATCGTGTTACAGACACGCAAAACCAAGTTGAGTTGAGAGCGCTAGCGCAACTATAGTTACATATTTGTGTTACGGGTAAGCATACATGACCGCGCACAGGGGGATAATAAGGTAGGCGAGAATACGTAAACCGGTTTTGACTTGTTTTCGCGAAAACCAAACAAGATGCTGCCGGAATACGTTCACTAAATATTTAACGTGACGTAACGTCACTCCATATTCCGGCTAAAGAGGGGTGGCTGAAGCCCTGCAGTTTACGAAAGAATTAATAACAAAATATTGAGATAAGTAAAAAGGAAAACCGTTTAAGAGATAAAATTAACATATAGATAGATCAGAATATATAAAATAATAAATAATGGGCCGTTACTAAACACATATTAATAGAAATTTTTAAAAACAATCTTGCGCTACACTGTAAAAAAAAAGTTTTATGGTCATGCAACCATCGCCATTCAACAATACCAATATGTGTAACTACTAAAACGGTTTTACCAATAAATAAGTACAGGGATTACCAAAAAAATCGGATATACACGTTTTCACCTTCCCTGAATTGAATATAACTATATTCGTAATACCGTCTCAGTGTCTGTGAACGCTCTACAGCCGAAACTGTCGAACAGTAATATTGTGAAACTTGGCACCTCCTATTTTTGAAAAGAATATTCAAACCAGAAGTACACGTTTACTCTATGTATTTTGGTTCTATCTCCAATATCACTAAAACGGCTGCACTTATAGCAAAAATAATTATATTCATAAAGAAAGATATTAATATTTCGCACAACTTTTGTTTGAAATTACGAGAAAACTGCTACGAAAATGCTTAATGTCGTATTTATGTTGCCATAGTTATACAATTTTAACTCGCTGTACAAAGTACCAAAAAAGTTAAAGCATTCGCTTGTGTGTCTGTAGCATTCTTGTATCAAAAAATGTCCTTAACAAAATGTGTTAAATATTCAAAATTATAATATTTAATATTTCTTTATGGTCCTTGGGATACAAATTTGCAAAAATGTTGTATATATAAAATAACTTAGAATTTTTAGAAGAATTTTTGGGTGTTTTACATATTTTTATAAGGGCAGTATTAAGGGGGGTTTTAAATTTTGGGGGCTTATAACTCAGGAAGTATACGGGCGATTAGATTTAAACTGCTTGCGGATTCAAATGGGATGTTAAATAATATGTGTAGCAATTTTGGTGTAAATCGGTCCGGTACCTTCAGAGGAGTAGAAAGCACAAATTTGGTCGAGCGAGCGACGACTAACATCCAAGTATATAAGTTATATATATATTTTTGGATTCAAGGCGACGAGACAAACACTTTTGTTCATGAAATGTTTTGATTCGAGGATGCTACAGACACACGACCGAATGCTTTAGCATCTTCAAATACAATTGTTAGGTCGTTTGACAAAATATGCTCAAAAAAGCTCGCAAAAGCTCTGCATCTAACTGTAAAGTATGTATATAACTTTTCTTAGTATAAAATGTATTATATTTTATTTGTGAATTTTTTGGTGGAGTCGTCCAATGTGACAAAACTTTAATAGTTTTAATAAATATAAATACGTGTTGCTCTTTGCTACGGAGAAAAAAAAAGCGATTGTATGTTTTAAATATGTCAAATGTTAAGCATTACTAAGACCAAAACATAGTTAACCTAAGATGGGCATGGCGGTTGAATTAGTTTATGGTGGCTAATTAATAAAAATCAGAGATTTCTTACGATTGTAAGCCATAATATACTATTTATAATTTATGTACATTTTCCTATAGTTACAATACATATTGATTTTGTAGTTATCGTAATTAAAAAAAAATAAAGCATCATTATGATTTAAAAAAAATTATTAACTCTCGGTGTTTCGGTATTTTAAATGTTCAGGGGTTAAAATAAATTAGATTTTAACGTATGTCTTAAGTTTTACATGAATCAGATTATTTTGTATTCAACAATTTGTAAATGTAAAATAAATTACTTCCTTTGATAATTTGTATATTACTGACGATTCATGTTATTTTTTAATACATTCAAATCTGACTTATTCAAACTTTTGCTGAAGGCATAAGAAATGGTGAATCGTCAAGAATGTATAAATAATTTTGTAAAAACAAGACTGAATGCCTGCGAGTAATTTTCATCATTAATTTGATAGCTTGATAATCTCTTTAAATGTTTGTTCGCATGTAATTTCATGCTATAGGTACCTATTTTATGTGATTTATTTATACATAGAATGAATTCACAGTTTACTTGGTGTATAATTTATGCATTTTTATACGCGTTTTGTATAAAATTAAATGCCTTGAATAACTCCGTCTTACAGCCGATTTAATTTTTATAGGAAATTTCATTTTCAATGCAAGTGGCTTGACAAAGAATTTATATCGCATGAAAATATTGTATATATATATATCCTGTTGACATTTTTGTAGAAATCTTTTGCGTATATAATGCCTTTGGCATTCTAATACACGTGAAAAAATCATCTGAACCATCTAATTCGAATATTTTACGCTAAAACGCATATATTGTGCTATTGTGCAATAAACAAACAGGTTTGAACGTGCCATTATCTCAAGTTTAATTCTAAAATGCCATAATGAACTGAGTACACTGTAATTATCAGTCCTACCCCCCTCAGAAACAATTAATATAATGAGCAATAGGGGAGACCTGGGCAAAGACAATAACAGACGCAGAATAAAATGAAAAATCTTATAAAATTTAAATATAAAAGTTTCTTTTTTTGATCAGAGAATACTACAGACATACGGCCGAATGCTTTAGCTTCTTCGGTACTTTGTACACCGAGTTAAAAAATATTTAACTGTATTATTTAAATTGTTTTTGTTGTCTAAAACTTATGTGTAAAATACAAAATGCAGGGTTTTTGAGAAATGAACCGAATTGATCGAAAACCTAATCTGTTTCAACAGGCTAAAACCTGTACGTATGTGTGGGTGTCATGCGCAGATATTTTACGCCATTTTTGATCGAATTTCAAAATCATCTGTACGCCGGCCGGGCGTTTATTGCGTTGGATGCTATTTCAACCGTATTCCGAAATTTTTTCTCTTATTTGTCAACTTCCTACACGTGGATAAAAATGGATTTTCCACCATTTTTTATTTGGCAGGTGTACACGCTAAAAAAAGTATGCGATTTTCTTTTACCCTGTATTATTTCCATATAGGAATATGATAAATATTCATATCTTTCATTATGAACCTAACTATTTTTGCTGTAAGTGATATTGGAGAAATGACAAAACATGCATACTTCCGGTTTGAATATTCTTCTCAAAAATATATAATTATCTCAAAACTATTTTATGTGGTTGTGTCAGACTTTGAATGATCGCTATACATTTAAATTTTTCTATTTTTATGAAACTTATATTGACAAAAAAGATGACATATATGTTGAAAAGGTTAAACATAATCTTGCCAAAAATGAGGTTATGCATAGAGGATATCGGGTGAAAATCACAAACCGATAAATTGCTAGAAAACAAAATAACTAACGAAAACGACAACCTGAACTTGATCCAAAACGGGTCGATATAACTTTAATGAAAAAACCAGGAGTGGTCTACACTCGACTTTTTTATCTTACATAATAGGTGTTTTAGAACTAATAAATCACTGTTTAAAATTTTTTTGCTTGCCGTACGAAGTACCGAATAAGCTAAAGCATTCGGTTGTGTGTCTGTAGCATTCTCGGATCAAAAAATTTCTTTAACAAAAAGTGTTTGTCTCGTCGCCCTTAATCCAAAAATATATATAACTTATATACTTGGATGTTAGTCGTCGCTCACTCGTAAGACCAAATTTGTGCCCTATATTCCTCTGAAGGTACCAGAGTGAATCACACCAAATTTGCTACACATATTATATGGCATCCCATTTGAATGCGCTCGCAATTTAAATCCAATCATTAGTATACTTCTGGAGTTATAAGGCTCCAAAATTTGAAGCCCCCCTTAATTCTGCCCTTATAAAAATAATTAAAGCACTCAAAAATTCTACGATTAATTATAAGATATTTTATGTCTACAAGATTTTTTCATATTGTTAACTCAATGGCCATAAACAATTATTAAATATTATAATTTTGAATTTTCAAATATGTCGATATTTTCAATTTCGTTCCTTGTAAAGTGATAAATCAACGAACAGCAGTATTTTTCGAAAACCTAAAAGAGTAATTGAAAATATCGTAACTGGATAATTATTTGGCAGATTTTTCATTCGTATAAATTGGCACAAATCAGACGTATCAAAAATGGAACAAAAACAAGTAAACGTGGTGTAATTAAGCATCAGTACTTTAATGCATGGTTAAATAAACGATATCTATTTATTTTGTTGAATGTTTGGAACAAACAAACGTAATGTTATAAGAAGCAGTGAACCTGTTTGAATTTTGAGTGGTATCATGTGAAATGTTATGCGTTAAGTCTACAGTGATATTTCATACTTCAATTCAAACAGAAACTCGATTGCAAAGGCTCAGGGGACCCCTAAAAGCACTTCTATTTCCCTGAAATGCGAGCGCAATCTTCCTACTTCCAAAACTAGGAAGCGCTTCAGGCAAGACTAACATAACATATGCATAAATAAATAAATATATAATTAACTCACGCTAAATGAAATGTTATTCATATGTTATGTTACACACAAACTAACTTCACCAACCAAACACCAAACACAAAATATAAATATTTATTTTCTGTTATAAAGCTATCAAATAAATGTCCACAAAATGCATTTCGAACGAAGGCTTAGCTTATAAGCGATTTTTATGATTTCTTTGCGATAATAAATATCATGCCCGTCGCACGATAGTGTTTGGTCGCGTGCCTGTCACATTCTTGGATCAAATAAATATAGGTACCGGCACCTATGCTTTCAGCTTGCCGTATATTATATTTGCGGTTTGTTTTTCTTTTTATTTAATGTAGAAAACATTTTTTTTATAGAAGAAACCCAATTTATAACCAGTTATTTATGAAACATATGTATATGCACCAATGCCTTCAGCTCGCCATATATTGTATTTGGTGGAATATTATTTCTTTTTATTTATGTAAACAACAGTTTTTTTAAAACTGTTGTCTTTAATGAATTTATAACCAATTATTATTGAAGACATTAAAATAATAAACAACCAACTAACTAAATGTGTTTAATGAAGAACCCAATTTATAACTAATTATTATTGAAAAGATAAAATGATAAAAAAGCATATGTACAAACACCAATGCCTTCAGCTCGCCATATATTGTATTTGGTGGATTTTTTTTTACTATTTATGTAGAAAACAGATATTTTAAAACCTGATGTTTTTAATGAAGAAACCCAATTTATAACTAATTAATATTAAAGAGATACAATGATAAACAAGTATATGTACAAGCACCAATGCCTTCAGCTCGCCATATATTGTATTTGGTGGAATATATATTTTTTTAATTTATGTAGAAAATAGTTTCTTTTAAAACTGATGTTTTTAATGAAGAAAATTTATAATTAATTAATATTGAAGAGATAAAATGATAAACAAGCATATGTACAAGCACCAATGCCTTCAGCTCGCCATATATTGTATTTGGTGAAATATTAAATTATTTTATGTAGAAAACAATTATTTAAAAACTAATGTTTTTAATGTTGAACCCCAATTTATAAGCAATTATTATTGAAGTAATAAAATGATAAACAAGCATATGTACAGGCACCAATGCTTTCAGCTCGCCATATATTGTATTTGGTGAAATATTAATTTTTATATTTATGTAGAAAACATTTTTTTAACAACTGATGTTTTAATGAAGAAACGCAATTTATAACCAGTTATCTTTGAAGAGATAAAATGATAAAGCATAATCATGAAAACGAATGCAATTATTGGAATACAAAATTTGTTGTTTCAAACAATTACGTTAATTAATTTTTGCCTTCGGTTTCACAATCTGAGAAAACAAGATATGAAATGTCTTATAATTTGTTAAAGTTTTTTTTTTATAGCTCTTAAAATTTGAAGAAACTTTGTAGATATAAAATATCTTAAACACAATTGAAAAATGTTCTGATATTTTCAAAATTTGTCTAAGAATTTAGGAGGGTTCAATATTTTGGGGGCCTATAACTCCGGACGTATAAAGACGATTGGATTTAAAATGCGATGAGAACTTACCGAAATAAAAGTTAGGTAATAGACAGTTTTCATAATATAACTAAATAATCGTTTAAATAAGACTGATTTATAATATTTATTTATTTCACGTATTTATTTATATTTAGAAGCATTTCCGAAGTTACTTAACACAAAATTACTTGTGTCCACAATAAAAGTGGATAATTTAACTAAATAAAAGTATAGTAGGAAATGTCACAATGATTTATAATATTATAAGATAATATCGTATTTATTTTTCACACATTTTCACCTAAAAATATTTCGTTAGATACTTAACACAAAATTACTTAAGTTATTTATGAGTTCTTCGTGTGCCAAATATTTCAAACTTGACATTGAAGTATACATAAATAAACGTATTCCTAATCATTTAAATACGAAATGAAAATCAGATTGCAGCAATTAATAATTCGCCATTTTAATAATTGACAGGTGGTATTACGAGCATCAAAATAGTATTCATAAATATTTGATCTTCTCTACTCCGAAAAATATAGTGAATAAAAATAGTCCAGCTGTTCACAAACTGATAAAATACGACGAAAATAAAAATATATAATTATAGTAATTAGGATATTTCAACCGGAAATGCTTGTTTACTCATGTTTTTTTACACATCTAGAAAAGGGTACGAATTAGAGAAAAATTAAAGATAATAATATTTCTAGCAATTTTCGTTTGAAAATTTTGGATAATGAAAATATTATTTCAATTGGAAATACATATCTCGAAAAGGGTACGTCTTAGAGAAAAAGTTATATTCATAAAAGTTAAAGATAATAAAATTTCTAGTAAGTTTTGTTGGAAAAGTATTTTTGAAAAATGTACCATTTAGAAATTAAACGTCTTCAAAAATTGCCATATTATATCTACGTTTCCCTAGTTGCCACACATAATGATATTGTTTCCTGACACTGGCAGAGTGAAATTAACTCGGAAACGGCATGAGTTAGAGAAAAAATAATATTCATAAAAGTTGAAGATACTGAAATGTTAAACAACTTTTGTTTGAAAAGTTTTTTCGTAAAATGTACTATTTACTGTTAAATCGCTTATAAAAATAGGCATGTTATTTTTACGTTTCCCTTTTTACCACATTATATTGATATTGTTTCCTGACACTGGTAGAGTGAATGTTAATTAACTCGGAATCTGCATGAGTTAGAGAAAAAGTGATAATTATAAAAGTTAAAGATATTAACATGCAAAACAACTTTTGTTTGAAAAGTTTTTGCGAATAATGTACAATTTACTGTAAAATCGCCTACGAAAATAGGCATGTTACATTTACGTTTCCCTTGTTACCACATATATTGATATTGTTCAATAACTCGGAATCGGCATGAATTAGAGAAAAACTAATATTTATAAAAGTTAAAGATATTAAAATTTCAAACAACTTTTGTTTGAAAACTATTTTCTAAAAATGTATCATTTACTAAAAAAACGTGATTAAAAATGGTCATATTACATCTACGTTTCCCTAGTTGCCATACATGCTATATTGATACTGTTTCCCGGAAATCGTTGTATTTTCAGTAGCTTTTGATTGGTTGCCTTTGAGCCTTTGTTACGGCCGAAAAAAACATGCTATTATGTAGTTTTGTTTCATGTCGATAGTAAATAGTTATTTCGATGAAAATAGTACAAAAAAAAATGTTTTACCTGCATCGGCTGAAGTTGAATTCGCATACGGTAGAGATGCATCTCGGTTCATTTTGATGTTGACGTTATATCGAGTTTATACACGAACACTCAAAGTTTTAGAATCACTGTTTGTTCCGTTACATTATTGTCATATAAGTCCACTTTTGTTTTGTTGTTTTTAACACTTTTTTTAATTGATTAAACAGGAAAAACAAACCTAAAACACTTTATTTTATTTTTAATTGTTCCTATAATTTTAATTTACAGCCAAATAGTAATTAAGAAATTACAAATATGCATTCAGTTTGTTTTATGATAAACAATGCTAGCATTCATAGCAATAATAAATTATGTTGATAAGATCGCTAGTATTATTTGTTATAAAATGAACTGGATTATTATTTGTGATTTATATATTTAATTACTAATTGGATCGCTGTGAATAAACCTTTATAGTGTGTATGTAATATTCAACAATGTAAAGTACATATTTGTTTTACAACAAAATTTAGCACCAAGAAAAGCTAAGCGAGCTTTTAGACGCAGATAAAAACAATGATAAATGCATGAATTCGGTTCGTAGTACATAACTTTTCAATTCTGAACCTCCTGCTCGTCATTTTTACACAATTCAATTATTTATTGATAGCCTGATTGTTTTCGTTGCTTACGTCTTTCATAATTTATGTGACATTGATCGTGTGTTGGCCTGAATTTTTCGTTAAGACAATACAAAAATACATTTTCAATATATCCTAAACCATTATCTAACTGATCGATATATATGGTTATTAAATTCATCATTATAACTTAATAGATATGGAAATGTCATTATTAACTAAGATTTGATTGCCAAAATTTCCATTTTCGTTTATTGCTACTCGCAAAAATATTCATGCGATAAAAAGATCTCTGAATAATAATATTTAATATTTTTTTATGGCCTTTGGGTTAACAATATGAAAAAATCTTGTAAACATAAAATATCTTAGATTTATTAGTAGCATTTTTAAGTGTTTAAATTATTTTTATAAGGGCAGTATTAATGGGGGCTCCAAATTTTGGGGCCCAATAACTCAGGAAGTACACAAGCGATTGGATTTAAATTGCGAGTGGATTCAAATGGGATACCAAATAACATGTGTACCAAATTTGGTGTGAATCGGTGAGGTACCTTCAGAGGAGTAGAGGGCACAAATTTGGTCTTACGAGTGACGACTAACATCCAGTTATATATATATTTTTGGATTCAGGGCGACGAGACAAACACTTTTTGTTAAGAAATCTTTTTGATCCGAGAATGCTACAGACACACGACCGAATGCTTTAGCTTCTTCGGTACTTCGTACTTCGTAATTTAGATAGAATTAGAACAGAATGTAGTATATTGAAACAGAATTTATCTCATAAATTAACCTAATATTATTAACATATTAATATGCGTTGATAGTAATTATATATCAAAGGAATGTAAACTTAATTACGGTGTATTTAATTTGGAAATTGCATTCAAGAAGATCATATTATAGCATTGCTTACAAGAATAGTTCATTTGTCGATCTAATCGAATCAAATCAGTAAACATATCTTACTTATATGAACTATAATACATTATTTTTAAAATGTATGTAAGGTTTAGTTATTAAACTACACGGTTCCGTGAAAATACTAGTCAAAATGTTACTTATGTAGACTTAACAAAACCTTAAAAAACTATCAATTTGGTAATATTTAATATTTATTTAAATTAATATACTTAAACGTATATTTGAGCACGGGCCAGTGTAAAAACATCCTTTGTGATCAGATTCGTCCAAAACCGTTTAATTAAAGCCAAAAAAAAAAAACCGTAGATAACAATGTTCAACTAAGCAAATAAATGCAGACTTGCTGGCATCAAAATAATATTATTTCTATTGTTTAAGTAGCACCTGGTAAGTTTAAAATATATATAAAGTTGAATTTACTATCTATCACTGTCGGTAAAAATAATTTTGGGCAAGAATTCAAATCACCCCGCACATACTTAATTTTCTTTTGGGCAGTGAGTCAAAACGCAATATAAATTATTATAAAAGAAATGTTGGCTTCCTGTGAAGAAAATCAACATGTTTCGGCATAGTTTCAAAATTCTAAACAGGTATTGTTGTTAAATAGACTACACGGGAAGAACATATAACGTCAAGCGCGGCTTAAGGGGATTAATGTGGCCCTAAAAATATTAATTTATTTTTTAATCTAATTGTAAGCCCGTATGCTGCAGACATTGGTGCTTGCACCTATTTTGCAAGTTCCTATTATAAATTAACAATGCAAATTATATACGAATTGTTTTCATGAGTTTAACTTTCATGTTTATAAAACCACTTTTAATTATTTGTTTCAACAAAATGCGTTTTGCTTGAAAACACTATATTAATTATTTTAAAGTGCATCTATAATTGAATTATTCCAATATAAAAACACTTTAAACTATCCCGGAAATCTGATTACAAAATGATATTGATGTGTAAATTAATTATTGAACCCGACCTAAATTGGTTCTATAAATCAGGTAAATCTAATTTCGAACATCCATATATGTAGTATTTAGTTCTCTATTAAAAACTGATTTGCCAATATCAAAATAATTCTCGATGTAAATTAACTCTAAAGAAACAAAAACTGTGTCTGTATTTATTGGTTTTAATTCAGAAATGTTTTATAAATCGAAATACGATACGATAAACAGTAATGTAAAACTATATTTTCAAAATTATTATGTTAGGTGCCTTTTATTCCCCTTAAAGTAAATTTACATCTATTTTTTAGAGTGTAAGTGTAACTTAAATTTTGCAAAAGTTACGAAATAAAATATGTCAAGGTCAATATTATATTTAAATATAGAGAACTAAATTTTCAAAATTATTATTTTAAGTGCCTTTCTATTCCCCTTAAAGTAAATTTACATCTATTTTTTAGAGTGTAAGTGTAACTTTAATTTTGCAAAAGTTACGAAATAAAATATGTCAATTTCATTATTATATTTAAATATAGAAAACTATATTTTCAAAATTATTATGTTATGTGCCTTTCTATTCCCCTTAAAGTAAATTTACATCTATTTTTTAGAGTGTAAGTGTAACTTTAATTTTGCAAAAGTTACGAAATTAAAAATATATCAAGGTCAATATTATATTTAAATATAGAAAACTATATTTTCAAAATTATTATGTTATGTGCCTTTCTATCCCCTTAAAGGTAACTGTACATTTATTTTTAGAGTGTAGATTTTATTTTTATTGTGTAAAAATTACGAAATAATATATTTATCAAACTGTAAATTATAATTAAAAAAATTACATTATTAAAACTAGTATTTTCGTGTCTTTCTAATCCCATTAACGGTAAATTTACATTTATTTTTTGAATGTGTAGATTTAAATTTCATTTTGAATAAGTTTCGAAATAAAATATATATATATATAAATTCCTATCTATTTTTTAGCGTGTAGGTTTCAATTTAATGCAAAAAAATTTGAATAAAGAAAATTGCATATTTAAAATAATTGTGTTACGTTCGTTTCTATTCCCCTTAAAAGTATATGTATTTTTTAGAGTGTAGGGTTAAATTTTATTTGGAAAAAATATATCATGTTCAGTATTATATATATACTTAGAAAACATTATCAAATATATTAAAAGTAAATTTATATGTATTTTTTAAAGTGTAGATTTACGTTTTGAAAAAAAAATCGAGCAATATATAGAAAATTACATTTTCAAAATAATAATTTTGCGTGCCAATCTATATTGTTTATAAATTATTTTAGAGTGCAGATTAAAGTTTGGTTTTGAAATATAAATAGAACTAATTATAAATTCGTTTAAAATTATACTAAAATCGATATTAAATTTAATATGAATTTATTTTGCTAAAATAATGCATTTCTATATGAAGGATGAACGACCACATTTGATGGTGTAAAGGAAAACCAATGTGCAAAATATGTCACCTAGATATTCGCAGTGAAATTAGTAACACTAGTAGAAAATAGGACCACTTAAAAAACCATTGTAAACGTAGCAGAATTACTAATAGTTGTGTCGAAGCACGCAAAATACAATAAAACAAATATAGTTTATTCACTGTTTTAGCCGAATTACTCACTGACAAATCTAACGAATCATTATAAAACACGTTTCGTGTAGACGAACTGTATAGACGATATGAATATTCCTATTTCAACTAACCTGTAAGATATATTAGCGCAGGCGCACCTTAAATTATGTTCAAGCACAAATAAATATACATTTGATAAGTGAGCACACACGACTCAATATTCATACACGTACAATTTCTTTTCTGCAATTGCTTTTGTTTCGAAATTCACTTCAACTGTTTTATTTATTATTGTTCGCTTCTATACGGCGTTAATGTTGCTAGAAGCGCGACTATTAACACGTCGAAGTCTTATAAGTTATATGGGTAACCTATATAACTTAATTGGAATTAATTTGTACGTTAAGAGCAATATATAGCAAGAAATCAATTTCTGGTGATTAGAATTTCTCAATTTCTATATCACTTCTGTTTATTTCACCTGTGTAATATTTCATATTATATACATATACATTGCCCAGGGCCGTTTTCATGTTTTTAGGGCCCTTATATGATGCCCTATTTTTTTACAAGCATATTTACTCTATTACTCGCAATTACAAGCATGGCTGGCACCAGTGCCTTAAGCTCACCGTATTATTTAGTAAATGGATATTTTAATTTCTTTTATTTATAAAGAAAAAAATCTATTTATAACCACTGAATTTTAAAAGATTATAATACCATTGTAACTGATTGCAACAATACCCAGTCTTTTAATATTAAAATAATAAAAATATGCTTACATCATATTTTTACCTGGCCTTTAAGTTAATAATCTCGAAAATAATTAACCTTATAAATGTTTAAAAAATATAATTACAACAACAAATAATAAAATAGAAATAATTTCAAAATTAATATATTTTTTTATAGCTTTCAGGCTCACAATTTTTAGAAAATTGCTGGATATAAAATATCTTAGAATTTCATGTAGAATTTTTGGATCTTTAAATTATTTTTCTAAGGGAAGTATTAAGGGGGCATAATTCAAAATTCAAATCTATAATATTTAATTATTTTTTTCGGCATTTTCGTTAACAATATGAAAAAAATCTTATAGATATAAAATATCTTCGAATTATTAATAGAACTTTTGGGTGTTTTAATTATTATTAAGGGGGCATAATTTAAAATTCAAAGCTATAATATTTATTTTTTTTTCGGCATTTTGGTTAACAATTAGAAAAAATCTTGCAGATATAAAATATCTTCGAATTATTAGTAGAATTTTTGGGTGTTTAAATTATTTTTCTAAGGGTAGTATTAAGGGGGCATAATTGAAAATTCAAAATTATAATATTTAATAATTTTTTTCGGCATTTTCGTTAACAATATGAAAAAATCTTGTAGATATAAAATATCTTCGAATTATTAGTAGAATTTTTGGGTGTTTAAATTATTTTTCTAAGGGTAGTATTAAGGGGCATAATTTAAAATTCAAAATTATAATATTTAATAATTTTTTTCGGCATTTTGGTTAACAATTAGACAAAATCTTGTATATATAAAATATCTTCGAATTATTAGTAGAATTTTTGCGTGTTTTAATTATTTTTCTAAGGGTAGTATTAAGGGGGCATAATTGAAAATTCAAAATTATAATATTTAATAATTTTTTTCGGCATTTTGGTTAACAATTAGAAAAAATCTTGTATATATAAAATATCTTCGAAATATTAGTAGAATTTTTGCGTGTTTTAATTATTTTTCTAAGGGTAGTATTAAGGGGGCATAATTGAAAATTCAAAATTATAATATTTAATAATTTTTTTCGGCATTTTGGTTAACAATATGAAAAAATCTTGTAGATATAAAATATCTTCGAATTATTAGTAAAACATTATTTAATTTGAACATCTAGAAAATATTTCTAAGGAATTGTAATATATATATATATATATTATGTTAATTCATTTTAATTTAATATCGCATTTATTATTTGTGGATCATTTCAAATATAATATTTATTGAAACATATCGATTTAATAGCTGAAACATGTTTCTATATCTATAATTTCAATCCAAATCGTTATAACACGTTGGGGTATTTGATCGGTTTGTCAAATAAATTATATATCACAACAATCACAAACAGTTACCAAATGTTACCAAATTTACTCGATATATTCTATTTGTAGTCACCAATTTTAGAAATAATCTTATTAATAATAACTAGGTTAACCATGTGTCCATATCATATACAGAATATAGTCCCCCGCCACTGGTAGTAACCATAGATACATATAAACAAAGCGTTTAAATTCACATACATCTGATTGTTTATTTTGATATATGTAATAATATGTTTATTTAATTTTTATATTATTTTTGCTCGTATTTATCAACTGTAAACCTTTTATTGAAGTTTGTGATTAAGAATATTATAAATAAATTAATTACGTTCTAGGAAAAAGTAAGAAAAATAATATGTATTCTCCGAATTATTATTTTTTATTTGTTTAGAACTCACGCAATCTAATTTTAATAAATAAATAAACAAAGCTCTAAACTAATTATTATCCTTTTATTTGAGCAACTAACTAAAAGAAATTGTAATTTTTGTATCAGGAGATCAGAAAATTGCATTGATGTCAGGGTTAAATTTAGGTTCATTTTATTTAATTTGCATTGTGTATTGTTTGAAAATAATTTATAAAAAACTAATTGAAATAATTTATTATTCTGTTTACGAAATTTGTTAGAAAATTCGTCGTATTTTGTAACTAAACAAAGTAATTTTATGTAAATGCACATTTTTTACATTTTTAACACTGAATAAAATCATTTTTAATTTCTATTTCTATATAAGTATTGTATAAGTATTTATAAAATTGTAGTCTTAACAAGTATTTATAAATTAGTATTGTAACATTTTTACAAATAAAATAATTCATGTATTATTGAATTAAAATTTGTTAAAAAATATTTCGAACCAATATGTGTATGTGTAAATGAGACATAACCTAATTTGGCGTTGACGAGTCTAATTTTAACTAAAATAGGGGTGCGCTAGCCTTTCCCGCCTAGTATGATGTATGTCAATAACCTGTTTTCTAGGTTGTGTTATATATCTAGTATTGATTGATTATATGCGCGATTTTTTTTTGCAAACCATTGTTTTGCGAAAGAAAATCTTATAAGATTAACACCGTACTAAATATAGAAACCTTGCATGGGCAACAAATACTATTACCATTTTATTTACGCGTCAATGGGAATTAAAAAAAACAAATCATTTAATATTGTGGTTTAATTGTGGTTTAATGTGGGCAGGAAACAATATTAATATCTGTAGTAACTAGAGCAACGTAACTGTAATATGCCTATCTTCAAACGTGCATTTTCAGTAAATAGTACATTTTTCAAAAAAACTTTTCAAACAAAAGTTGTTGGAAATTTTAATATCTTTAACTTTTATAAATTACACTTTTTCTCTAACTCATGCCGATTCCGAGTTAATAAGTGGTAATTATGGAAATGAAAATGTAACACGCCTATTTTTATAGACGATTTTTCAGTAAATAGTACGTCTTTCAAAAAAACTTTTTAAATAAAAGTTGTTGGAAATTTTAATATCTTTAACTTTTACAAATATAACTTTTTCTCTAACTCATGCCGATTCCGAGTTAATGAACATTCACTCTACCAGTGTCAGGAAACCATATCAATATATGTGGTAACTAGGGAAACGTAATTGTAACTTGCCTATTTTCATAGGCGATTTTACAGAAAATAGTATATTTTTTGAAAAAACTTTTCAAACAAGAGTTGCTGGAAATTTTAATATCTTTAACTATTATAAAAATAACTTTTTCTCTATCTCATACCGATACCGAGTTAATGAACATTTACTCTACCAGTGTCAGGAAACCTTATCAATATATGTGGTAACTAAGGAAACGTAAATGTAACATGCCTATTTTCATGGGTGATTTTACGGTAAATAGTACATTTTTCGAAAAAACTTTTCAAGCAAAAGTTGTTGGAAATTTTATTGTCTTTTACTTTTATAAATGTCACTTTTTCTATAACTCTTGCCGATTCCGAGTTAATGAATATTTACTCTACCATTGTCGGGAAACAATATCAATATATGTGTTAACTAGGGAAACGTAACTGTAACATGCCTATTTTCATATGCGATTTTACAGTAAATAGTACATTTTTCGAAAAAATGTTTTAAACAAAAGTTGTTAGACATTTTAATGTCTGTAATTTTTATAAATATTAATTTTTCTCTAACTCATACCGATTCCGAGATAATAGAAAAATAGTAGGAATCAACAGTTATTTCCGGTTAAGATATTGTTTTCAAAACTAGGGGGTTTAAAGTTTTGACTTTAGAGCGTTCACACACACACACACAACAATTTTTAGGGGGCACTAAAAGTATAATTGAATTATTTAAATAACTATGTTTTATGTCCGTAATTTGGCAGATTAAATTAATAAATTGGCATAAGTCAAAGAAATCTAAAAATGTCTAAAATCAAGTAAATGACAAGTCATTCGTTCTATTTATATTCGGAGCAATGTTTTTAAACTGCATAGTATTATATTTCCTATTATCTAATGGCTTATCTGCATAATTATATACTATAATAATATTACTTTAATAAACTATAGTCATATCTTTAAAACAAACATTATAATAAAAAAAAAAACTATATTTTTTTCATTCATCGGTTTAAGGGGAATATAAAGCTATAATATAATTGGGCCGGAAATGCTTATCACCTGTTCATATATTCCGCATGTCTTTTTTCGACTCAAAACGAATTTATTTTTTTTGATTTATTCTTTTTAATGATTTTATATTAATTTAATAGAAAATTAATGAAAACAAAATTTTTAAAAAATAGTGTTGTGTGGGACGAATTTTTAATTTTCGCAGTGCCAAAAGTGAAATATTTGACCGGAACCGATTAGGCAGAAATAACATATGAGTTTTGAAAGTGATTTCAAGCGAAATAAATGGTTATTTTCGCACTGAACATTTTGAAAATAAAATAGAATATATTTGCAAGGACAAAATGTGTTTTTATGTAAATTTAACCTAAAATATAGGGCATGCTAAACTTTGTTAAAACACCTGTCAACATGACACGTTGCCAACTTAGGAAAACAGATTTATTGCTAAAAATACACTGTAAACATAGTAGAAATATTTTACTTCGCAACCTAACTTACATATTTGCTTTGCGGGCGAGTCTAAATAGACAGAGCATTTATCTAATGCCGTCTGAAACAATTACGACATACGTTCATGCACACTAAATAGTAAAGACGTCTATTTAAGCCTTTATATTAATAAACACGCAAAAAAAAAACCATTTTGAGCCCTCCATAATACTTCCTAACTTATAATTAGTACATTCTCATAAAATTAGTTATATAGTTTTCAAAAATAATATTAACAAGATTAGGTCCAACGCACCTATGCGTCCAGCTCGCCTAATAAGTAATATATGCGATGCGAGCAGCCTTTTTGGTTCACAATTTGAAAATATGTTGTAGATATAATAAATTTAGTGCATATTTTAAAATTCAAAATTAATTTAATAATTTTTTTCACCCTTTGGGTTAACAATATGAAAAAATCTTGTAGACATAAAATATCTTAGAATTATTAGTAGAAATTTTGGGTGTTTTAATTATTTTTATAAGGGTAGTATTAAGGGGGTTATGTTATAGATGTAGTCATATAATTTTTCATAGATTATAATATTTTATAATTTTTTATGGCCTTTGGGTTAACAATATGAAAAAATCTTGTAGACATAAAATATCTTAGAATTATTAGTAGAATTTTTGGGTGTTTAAATTATTTTTATAAGGGCAGTATTAAGGGGGGCTCTAAATTTCGGGGCCCTATAACTCGGGAAGTATACAGGCGATTGGATTTAAAATGCTAGAGGATTCAAATGGGATGTTATATAATATGTGTAGCAAATTTGGTTTAAATCGCTCCGGTACCTTCAGTGAAATAGAGGGCTCAAATTTGTTCTTACGAGCGAATATATATATATATATATATATATATATATATGTGTGTGTGTGTGTGTGTGTTATTGCTGAGTAATTTCTTTTTTCGATTATAGTATTGATTTAATATAAAACATGAATGTACATTAAATGAAATGCACCAAACCCTATTTTAACCTCAATAAAACCTCAAAATGACTTTTAAATTCGGTATAACTACAAAATTCACGCAAATTTACATATAATAGGGCATTACACAATACTTAAATCGATTTTTTATACAATTTTTCATCGAAATTACATAGCAAATGTTATCAAATGAGATCTGTAAAAATAAATAATGTATCGCAGGTAAATTACGCTAGAAAAAACCTCTTGCGGCATTTCATTGAACTACTTATGCTTTAAGGGGAAATTGAAAGCTTGGCAAATGGTATTTTCTACTTTATTTAACGACAAGTTACTTAAATACAAGTATTATATAACTAACAATAAATATAAAATGAGCAACGATTAATATATATAGAGATAAAGGAAGTCATCCAGTTCTGTCTTTGTCTACGTTATAGTAAACTCGGATAAGTGCGTCTCTTTTACACGCCACGCAACAACATGTAGTTTCACTACCAATCAATAGATGGCGCGATCTGTACGATATTTGAATTTTATGAAACTGATAGTAAAATTGATTTATACGTGTATAAAATCGATGAAATGAGTAGTTTAGAGCTAAAAGGAGTTAAATCCACTGGCAATTTTCAATAAAATAAAATAAACTGTCCATATATTAAATTGAATTGAACTTTGAATATTTAAACAACATATTCCGTCGAATAATGAACTACTCAAAACCTATCATGAAACACAACAAAATGGGCCCGAGAAATATTAATTTAAAAAATATTAATCGATGCGTAATTGCATAAAGAATGCTTAGTAAAAATATGAATTTTTTTGAACATACAGTTTTGAAAATAAAAAATAAAAATGGCAAATTTTGGATGTTTTTATTTTTTATCTTCAAAACTGTAAGTTCAAAACAAATTATATTTGTACCAGACATTTATTTTGTAGTTACGCATCGACTGATATTTTTTTTATTAGGATAACTCGGGCCAATTTTATTTTTTAGAGTTAAAATACTTTAGAGGCAATTCCGTCCTAAGACGGGTACTGTCGGTTATTTTTTATGCCTTTAGTAATTAAGTAATTTAATTTCGAAACAAATTGAAACTGTTCTATTATTGTAACTATTAGAATTTGAACCAATAAAATTATAATGTACGGCCACTTTACAATTAACCTACTTTAACTTAAATTAGAGACAGAATATATAAGTTATTATTATGTACATAAACCCTTTGTGTTCACTAATAACAGTTTTGCACCGTAATTTTCATGGAAAATGAAAGAGGAAGTCAATAGAAAACCTAGTTTTTGCTTTTGTTTTAAAAATAATTGCAAAAGAAAATGGTGGTTTTTATTTAAACATATTTTCAAAAATAAACAAATTTAATTTCATAATTTGCCATTTTAGAATTAAAATACACTATTTTTCATGTAATAATATTATTTATATAATTCATAAATAAACCAATTTTATTAAATAATTAAATAAAAACTTAATGCAAAAATAACGAATTTTTGTGTACAGTTTTTTAAAAAATATTTACTTCAGAACTAAAAAATGAGTTCAGTTCATTCTAATATAATTAACCTCTATTTCTACCCAAATATTAATTTAAGTGATAATTGTTTGCAAAATAACTACCTTAATAAATATTATTTTCAATATTTACACCTGACAAACACTTATACCTGTAATGTCACTGTATTTATACAAAAAAAAATTAAAATAGTTCAGTTACTCTAATAACAATAAATTAATATATTTAGTGATAAAATAATAGATAAATAACTCCACCATTTAACACAGTTATGTTTACATCGAATGCACTAATCTGTTACGTTTACATTTACCAAATACTCGACTTCAACGTGAAACTAGCAACATCGCGAATGATTCTCATCATTTTTGTATTAAAATATCGTAAACAGAACACGAGAAAAAATGGCATTGAAATAATAAATAATTAATATTAAGATTTGGTTACATAACCTAACTTCACTCATTTTTTAATTAACACATTCTTTTATCTTGTTATATTTATTATAGAGGTTTAAAATAAGTAATTATTAATTTGTGTTACACTTTTAACTTATAAAGAATAATTAATTTAAAGTTTGCACTGTTTAATTTGTTTTATAACAAAAACCAATTTAATTTATATTAATTGTTAACTAGTTTAAATCGGTATTTATATACATATAAACGTGGGCAATTTAGTCAACGTTGACTGTAGTTTAGAAATGAGATAGTTTCCCTAATATTTAATTAATAAATATATACATAATTTATTGATGCATATTTCTAGATTATTAATGTATTAATTAATGAATTATTATTAAAATCTAATATATTTGGGTTATTTTTTACACTGTAGTTCAGTGGTTTGCCCATAGAGGTCACTACCTGCCTATTTTTAAACGGTTTCAAATATTTGTTTGCTAAACCATTACAAGCAATATATTTGTAATACGCTTAATTTTCACTCAAAAACATTTCAAAATTTAATTTATATAAATTTTCAAGTATCTTTTAGTGATTTTTTTGCTACAATTTTGATTCGGAATCATTGCATTTTAACTGACATAGTTTTTATCATGTTAAGTCGGCCATATTCCAGATGATAACAACAAAATTCTCAAACTTCTGTAATTGCACAGTTTTTCGTTATTTTCCCCGTGTACCTGTGTTGCACATGTCATTAGTTTGTTAGATTTGTTGTGAAAAGGTTTAAATTTGTGTTTATAAAGTGTGAAAATGGCTGAAGCAGTGAATGAAGAGCAAATTGACAATAAGGTAATTGTCGTTAATTATTTTATTATGTAAAAATCGCATTTATGTTATGTTTTCGTATATTTTGCCACAACGTGGTCATTAAGGGTTGAATTCTAGGGATGTTCAATACAATTTTTGGTTATAATTCAGTGTTTTTCGGAATAAATTTAGTTTTAATTTGGCAACTAAATGCTTGAAAATCGAATGTTTAGGGCTGATTTTCATGGTTTTTGGGAATTCAATAAATCTTTGGTTATTAAATAGCCTATTTAGGTTAATAGTGGTTTAATTGCGATGTTATGGTTATTTTTTTAAGTTTAAGGGTGAATTCTCACTTGTTTTAATATAAATGTGCAGTATTCAATCCTTTTTCTTATATATCTATGCGTATTTGCATAAAGAATGCATGGTTTAATACTTTTATGTTCGGAGATAAATAATAATGTGCCTATTTTGGAGGTTTTTATTTTTATCGCCTTGCGAGGAATTCTCAGTTGTTTTAATACAAATTTGCAGTATTCAATGTCTATGCGTATTTGTATAAAGAATGCGCATGGTTTAATACCAATTTTTCTATCTTATGTTCGTAGATTAATAATAATTACTAAAAAATTTACCTATTTTGGAGGTTTTTATTTTTTATTGCCCTGCAAGGAATTATATCTATGCGTATTTGTATAAAGAATGCATGGTTTAATACCAATTTTTTCTATCTTATTTCGTAGATAAATAATAATTACTGAAAAATGTGCCTATTTGGGAGGTTTTAACTTTTTATTGCCCTGCAAGGAATTATATTGTGGCCAGCCATTCTTTATGCAAATACGCATCGATGATGTAATTATTTTTAAATTCCTTGAGTACGATCGAGAATTAACGAATTAGATTGTTTAATTTCAAAATAACACAAAGCCAAACTGGAGTTCTTCGAATTAGATGAACTTTTTATGAATTATTTTAAATAAAATATGAAATACAAACTATTATTTTAATTATAAGAAAAACAATTTCTTGGGAAATGCAGTCACGAAATGCTCAACGTTTTGCATTTTTTATAAAACGACTGCATTTTTCAAGAAATTGTTTTCCTATAAATAAAACTAATAGTTTTTATTTCATATTTTATTTAAAATTAATCAGGGAGTCTATTTAATTCGAAGATATCCAGTTTCGCCTTATGTTATTTGAACTATTGTACTCAAGGAGTGTAAAAATTACATCATCGATGCGTATCTGCATAAAGAATAGCTGGCAAAATATATAATTTCTTGCAGGGCGATAAAATAAAACCCAAAATAGACAATTTTTAGTTTTTCGCTTTATGTTATTTCAAAAAACTATCTATACAATCGTACTCAAGGAATTTAAAAAATACATCATCGATGCGTATTTGCATAAACACTATCTGCCTTGTTCGGTGAAAAAACCTATAAAATAGGCGCATTTTAAGTATTTATTATTTATCTTCGAACATAAAGGACATTATTTTATGTTCTCATCGCACATCGAAGAGAATGCAGCAGCCCTATTATTTTTTAAATTTAGAACACCTTTTCATCATGGATATCTTACGTGTTATTGCCTGCATTTCAATACAGAATGTGCCAAAACAATTTCTATCGCAGCCTTAATTGTATTTTTATGTATTAATTAAAATTTAGATGTCGACTCATGATGTTGAAAAAATGGAGGAGGCCAAATTGAAGGCGAAATATCCAGGGGGCATCGTTGGAGGTCCTGGCCGCTCCATAAGTGGTCATTCTGCGTTCTTACAAAAACGTTTAGCTAAAGGAGTAAGTCACATTTGTACAATTTCGAACAGGTTTTTGGATGTAAATTTTGAACATCGAATTTGCAGCAAAAGTTTTTCGATTCTGGCGACTACCAGATGGCTAAGCAAAAGATAAGCGGGGGAGTGTCGAAATATCCGCCCAAAGTGTCCCAGAATGTGAACCCTTACGCCACCGGGGACGCGATTCCGACCCCCGACACAGTACCTGCTAGAAAAACATCAATAATACAGCCATCGAAATTTCCATCTAGTCAGCAAAGCTAGAATCATATCACATGATTCGCAAAACTAACTCTATTATTTCCCCAGTGATTTTTAATTGTTCTTTCTTTTGTGATAACTATTAGTTGTTTGTTAACTTTTTTAGTATTAATGTCGTAATAATACGTTGATATAGTACGGAATTTATCCGGCATTCGTCCACAATTTCGATCTTGTTCTATACACAGTCAATTCTTTACATAAATCAAACTAACTATTATTTTCCATAACTGTGAATATAAATGTTAATAACTCTAATATAACCCAAAAATAACCTCAATCTAACATATAGATCTAACAATTAAGCAAAAAGTTGTTTGGATATTCTGTCTGGACAGATACCGGAATTTAGTACTAATAGAAATTATAATTTCGTTAAAGAAATAATACTTAGTTGAGTTTGAGGTTTATTTATAATTAAAATGTCACAAACTAAAGTTATTGTTAATAAATAAAATATAAAAAAATATATATTCACATGTTAAAATTGTCATGCTGAACTGATTTGTAAACTTTTGCCATGCTTTCTGTACCATAATAATATGTCAATCAAATAAACATTTTTATAATTTAAATTGTGTTTTATTTTAAATGTGGACAGCACTCAGACCCTATTTATCACGCGATTGTCTTTGAATCTGGTACAATATATCAAAATGAGTATACGACTCGACGTATTTCTTCGTGAGAATACGTAAAAATACGTCATACGACGCAATACGATCAATTTAATGAATTTAAAAGTAAATAAGCTTAGGTATACGCACCTATGCGTCCAGGTCGCCTTATAAGTAATATATACAATGCGAGCATCGGTTTTTAATTATGGCCTTTTGGCCTATCAATTTGAAAAAACGTTATAGATATTAAAAGTATTACAATTTTTTTTTTTTGATATAAAAAAAATGAAGTGCATACTTTAATAATTCTAAATTATAGTTTTTAATATTTTATTACGGCCTTTGGGTTATCAATATGCAAAAATCTTGTAGAAAATTATTTTCTAAGGCCAGTATTAAGGGGGCTCTAAATTTTGGGGCCCTATAACTCGGGAATATACTTTAGTACATATTTTTTTATGGCCTTTCAGTTAACAATATTAATAAATTTTGTAGATGTAAAATATCTTAGAATTATTAGTAGAATTTTTGGGTGTTTAAATTATTTTTATAAGTGCAGTATTAAGGGAGCTCTAAATTTTGGGGCCCTATAACTCGGGAAGTATACGGGCGATTGGATTAAAAATGCTATAGGATTCAAATGGGATGTTAAATAATATGTGTAGCAAATTTTGTTCAAATCGGTGAGGTACCTTCAGAGGAGTAGAAAGCACAAGTTTGGTCGAGCGAGCGACGACTAACATCCAAGTATATATATTTTTGAATTCAGGGCGATGAGACAAACACTTTTTGTTAAGGACATTTTTGAGAATGCTACAGACACACAATATATATATATATTTTCTATATATGGGAACACATGCATCGCTAGAAAATGAAAATCTAAGAAATGCAAACACAAGAAAATGCAATTCACTGAAAGTTCATGCGCAAGAAAATCCAAACATTAAAATATCCATCACCAGAAAATGTTTCACTTGAATACTCATCACCAGAATATCCATCGCCATAAAACTCATCACAGAAATGTGCAAATCTAGAAATCTGGTTATTATAGTTACAGTTATAAACAATTACCAACGAATTTTCCAGATTTGCATATATTTCGGTGATTCGTTTTATGGTGACGAATTTCATAACGTTGCGTTTTATACAGATAATTACAATTACAAACAGTTACATCTTATTTTTACAATCTAGAATAATAAATTTATATATATTGACTTATTAAAAATATGTTCTATATTGTTTGAAATTGATCACAAGGTACGATTATAGCAACCTATTAAACTAAAAGTACTACAGGACAAGCTAAAAATTTAAATGTGAAAAATGGGAATATGGTTTGCTCTAGTAGGATTTTTTTGTTTAATGCGTTAAATATAAATAAATATCTAGATGTATTGTATATATTCATAATTTTACATATAGACGAAAGTAAAAAAATATAATAAACGAAGTAAAAGTCAAATATGTCCGATAATAATTTACGGTTTCCCAATTTTAAATTTGGCAAATTTCTCTCGGACAAAGTCTGTGCCACATTCTGTATATTCCGTTTTGGATACCATGTACGAGTAAAACTCATCCGGTGTTTGCGTTAATAATTTACCACCAAACCATGGGTAAGTTACAGGGCTGAAAAAAAATTTGAATCATTTTTCTATACAATACTTTCTTTATCTGCAATCCGGTGTCACTTATCGTGACTCTTTTTGAAAATATTCGCCTGTTAGTGGTCATATTGTGCATATACTCACTCTTGCGGAACGGTGACCTGGACGTTGATGTTCTCATCGAATCGTTGTTTAACTTCGGAATATAATCGACTTTTGAAATTCTCGAAATTGGCGTTGCCGCCACAGACGACGATATTGGCTAGAAGTGCGTATCGGCTATTTTCGGGACATTCTTCTATGGACTGGACAAGTGCTTCCGCAATACCTTTCTGTGCAATGCCAATGTCGGACGGATGAAACAGAATCTCGGGAATGGTGATGCGTTCATTATTTAACTGTATTGTTTGTTCAATCGTTAAAGTCTGGGCGGGAGATTGAACATAATTATGAGCGTTCTTATGTACATAATTATAGGTGGTCTTATGCACATGATTATTATGTGTAAGAGGTTTAGGTATAGTACTATGATTATCGTCATTCACTTTAAATCCGTTTACTTGCGTGTTTACATGAATATTACTAACTTCTGGAGTCACTTTTGCCTTCTTTGCGCTCGGATCACCCGTACATACTTCTCTTAAATATCTTTATATATATATATAAAAAAATATATTAATTTCTTTTTTTTTTGCATGCGATAAAATATAGAAATGAGTAACTTACCCCCGTCGAAGAGTGCTATAGTCCGGTAGGACATATTCACGCAATATCGGATTGTAAATGTCTCTAGCAAGTGTTTGCGTCATTTGCATTCGGAAATTATTTGATACGAAACATCCGTCTTCTTTCACTTGATTTATAACATACGTTTCGTCCATTACGTGTAATTGCCGATAAGATATAATTTCTTTTAAATAATTTGTTAATACCTGTTTAAATTAATACCTATTATTACCGAATTACACCTAATTGTTTTAAATTTTATTTATTAATATTTTTCGTAAGTTTAAATGCATGAATTTTTAATTGTATTCGCACCAAGAGATCGTGACGTCATAAATATTTTAAAATATACTATGCGTTGTATCAGTAATGTAAATAATTTTAAGTTACAGTTAAATATAAATTGTTTTATATATATGTATATATATATATTTATAATGGTCCATGTATACCATTTTTTGCAAAATAATTATTATTAACTAAAAAAGTAATTATGTGTTGTTTTCGCCACAGCAAAAGTATGAATTACTTTTCGATGAAAATTGATTGATTAAATGATTTAAAAAATGCAAAATGTACCTTTCCACCAACATCGATCCGTTTCACCCCAGGTAAATACATTTTACCATGGACGTAAGGTACAATATGGGTAAAACTGTAGCCTGTATCTACAACTAGACAATTTTCGCATCGATCTGTAATCATATTTAACAAAAAAAAAATAAAAAAAATCATCTAAAATTATAAAATTACCACAAATAAAACATTAACTATTAAACAATTTGAAACAAATAACTACCATGAAATTAATTGTTTCCAGAACCAGAATTAGTACCTAAATTTAAAAAAAAAAATAACAAAGAGGGACACAAGTAAATATAATTATTTTTAAAAATTTATTCGACTTTCTTAGTTAGTTTTCACTGTATAAGTAATATATTGTATTTTAAATTAATTTTACTATTGCCATAAAACAAAATTTGGAAAAAACTAGTAAAACGAAAAGGCAATTTTATAGTAAATGGTACATTTTACAGAAAAACTTGTCGAACAAAAGTTGCTAGAAATTTTAATATCTTTAACTTTTATAAGAATAACTTTTCTCTAAATCGTGTCGTTTTCGAGATATACAAAAAAAGTGACTAGTGTAAACAAGCTACTCCGGTTTAAATACCATTTTCAAAAATTAAGTTAAATTTTCTTTCCAAGGATATATACAAATTTTAAATTCAAAACAACATATTTTTATGGCCGGTACAGGCTATAGAGCGTTCACACACACACACACAAGCAGACAAACACACACAAAGACGTCATTGAGAATATACGAAAAAATAAAATAAATGAATATGCTATAAATTTTCGTAATCTAGTTTGATTTAATCCTCCGATACAATCAATTAAAGTACATATTAAAATAATATAATTAGATGATTTTAAAATGTATGATAACATTATTGAGGATTTTTTTTGTCGTATTATTAAAATTAAATCAATTTATTCCTTCAATAATTTCTGGAAATCAAAAATTGTAGTGGGCGAATTGATTATAATTGTTATAAATTAATTAATATTATTTATATCGCTAATTAAATTATTTATTAGTATAAATATTAGAATTGAGAATAAAACAAGCACCTATGCGTCCAGCTCGTCTTATAAGTAATATATGCGATCGAGCCGCGGTTTTTAATTATTATGGCCTTTTGGTTAACAATTTGAAAAAATGTTATTGATATAAAAAGTCGTACAATTATTTGTGCATATTTTAAAATTCAAAATTATATTTAATAATTTTTTACGGCCTTTAGGTTAACAATATGAAAAAATCTTGTAGACAAAAAAATATCTTAGAATTATTAGTAGAATTTTTGGGTGTTTAAATTATGTTTATAAGGGCAGTATTAAGAGGGGTTTCAAATTTTTAAAATTCAAAATTATATTTAATAATTTTTTACGGCTTTTGGGTAAACAATATTAAAAAAAATCTTGTAGACATAACATATCTTAGAATTAATAGTAGAATTTTTGGGTATTTTAATTATGTTTATAAGGGCAGTATTAAGGGGGGTTGCAAATTTTGGGGCCCTATAACTCGGGAAGTATACGGGTGATTGGATTTATACTGCTAGAGGATTCAAATGGGATGTTAAATAATATGTGTAGCAAATTTGGTGTGAATCGGTCCGGTACCTTCCGAGGAGTAAAGGGCACAAATTTATTCTTATCCAAGTATATAAGTTATATACATTTTTGGATTCAGGGCGACGAGACAAACACAAAAAAAAATTCTTACCATTCGCTCTGCTGTATTTATACGCAGCCAAATCCGCTGCCGTTAACCGTAAAACGCCGCAGCAATCATATTCCTCAAAGAAAATCTCATCCATTGCATCTTGATTCGATTGAAAATTATATATTGGCTCCGTAACACAAATTGGCAAATTGCAAAGTTTACCGTGGACAATCTCCTTGGCGAAAATATAATCCCACAACGTTTTCTGAATGTCCCAGTTCACCAAATAACCTTTTTGAAACGGCAAAATATAAAATAATCCGGAAGCATCGCGACATTCGTCGATTTGGTCCCCAATAAACATCCTTCGACGCTCCGATTTCACTTTCATAATACAATTCGGTATAACACTGTAATGCATATTGTTATTTTATACGTTTTTAATATTATTTGGGTGTTATACTTGGGAGCTTTTGCGCTGGAAACGCCGATTTTTGCTGTATTTGCTCCATTGTCTAAGATATAGAACGCCGTAGCTTTCCCGTGTTTCACTAGCATTTTTAATTAATAAGTCTATTAGCCGTTAAACTAATATATGATCCTGTTTTTGAATGTAAACATTTAAAACTGTGAATCAAAACTTAACCTATAATTTGATAAACATATGTGCGCCTGCGCGGCTCCGTGAAAATCACACAGCTTTGTTCGTTTGTCCTGCAATAACTGATCAGTTCATGTTTTGTCTTCCTTCCACTTATAATAAAGAACAAGGACAGATTGTGAACAGAGCAAAAAATGCAGGTCTAACGAACAAACGTTATTGTAGTTATTGCAGCATTAGCTGTATTCTTTTTAAACGAAATCTCAGTTTTTGCTCTGTCTGCCCCATGTGTAGACAGAGCGAGAAGATGAACTTTAAGCGAAACAAGCGGAGATTGTCTGTAAAAAGAATACGGCTATTATTATTATTTATTTTGTTACGCGTTAGCTATTAGCATATTAGATCTTGTTTTAAACAATTAAATTGTATTTTAACTGTTTAAAACTATTTATTATATAAGTAGAACCACAATTTTAAATTATTTATAAAGATTTTAATTACAACACGAGTTTAGGGAATTTCAATTAGGGTAAAATAAATTCAGAGACTTTTGAAATTTTGATATTAGTTTTATTTATATTTTAACAATCTTCCGGGCGCTCAGATACCAATAAATGGTATTAAAAAAATCATAATGATTGTTAAAATATAAATAAAACTACCGTTAAAATTTCAAGTCTGTTAATTTATTTTACTCCAAAATAAAATTCCCAAAACTCGTGTTGCAAACCAGGTTCCCCCCTTAAGACAATTTTCCAAATAATTGCATATAATTGTATGATTTTAATTAAATTAAACTAATTATTATTATTATATCGGGGCAGCGAATATTTTTAATTAAAAATGAATGGGTTAAAAAATGCAAAAATAAAAATAACGAAATGGTATTAATACTACAACAAAATAAAATGATTTATTAGATAAATAAACACAATAATTAACTGTAAATAAATTAAACTTATTAGTTTTTAATATTAAATATAAAATTTCCCCCAAATTTAAATATTTATTAGAAATGAATGGGTTAAAAAATGCAAAAATAAAAATAACAAAATGGTATTAATACTACAACAAAATAAAATGATTTATTAGATAAATAAACACAATAATTAACTGTAAATAAATTAAACTAATTAGTTTTTAATATTAAATATTAAATGTCCCCCAAATTTAAATATAAATTAGAAATGAATGGGTTAAAAAATGCAAAAATAAAAATAACGAAATGGTATTAATACTACAACAAAATAAAATGATTTATTAGATAAATAAACACAATAATTAACTGTAAATAAATTAAACTAATTAGTTTTTAATATTAAATATAAAATTTCCCCCAAATTTAAATATTAATTAGAAATGAATGAGTTAAAAAATGCAAAAATAAAAATAACGAAATGGTATTAATACTACAACAAAATAAAATGATTTATTAGATAAATAAACACAATAATTAACTTGTACTGTAAATAATTTAAACTTATTAGTTTTTAATAATTAATATCTTATTATTTGCTGAAACAATGAACTATTAAATATGAATCGTTGTAAATTCATGTAAATCAGTGTAAATATCGAATTACGCGTGAATTAAAAACCCAATTAAGAATTAAATAACAAAACTATATAGTTAAATATCTAAACTTTAGTGGTCGGTCACCATAAATTACGCAGATACGTTGAGAATAAATTTAAAAAAAAAACAAAAAAATTAAAATTTATTATATAATTTCTTGATAAATTAAATATATTACATTTACAAAGACAACACATGTAAAACAATAAATTTAAATATCCCAGCTAAACAAATGATGCTTCACTAGCATATCTCGGACGCCATCTTTTAAGGGTTGGTTGTTAACCGACTTTTTAATCGGCAGCTCCCAATCAGGGTTCAAATTAAACGACAATTGCGATAAAATGCGAATTTCACACTTAATTTGAACCCAACCGGGACTGTTCACAAATGACCAAGGGTGGTACCTAATTTAAAAAAAAAAAAAAACATTGCATAAATCTACGGTTAAACAAATTGGGTCATATTTGGTACCATTTTTGGACAACCTCGTTGCACGAACATAAAACCTCCAGCCATAAATGCAGAACTTGTTCGTTTAAGCCGAGACAAATTAACGAACGTAATTTTACATCCATTTGCGCATGCGCGTTGTCGTGGCTTAAGTTAATTGCTTGGATACATCGATAAAGCAACTAAGGAAACAATTATTTTACAGTTTTTAATTTGACTAAATCGTTTTAAAAACAAATAAAAATTACTTCTTCTGGTGTCAACACTTTACCATCTTCATCCAAACGATATGTTTTACATAATACTAATCTACTGTACACTGAATCGAAATCTCTTTCGACTTCCTTTGTCGCTGCTTCTTCAATAAACAACCATGGATGACAGGAACCACCTAAAATATTCACAACATTGTTTAAAATCTAATAATAAAATAAATAAATAAATATATTAGGGGGTTTCTTATTTTTTAAGTTCTAGCAATCCTTCGTACCGCTCCTTAGATTAATTCTTAAGCTGAATTGAATTTTTTTGGACAAAGTTTAGACGTTATATTTTCATGTTTATTAATTATTGCGTTTATTTATCTAAAAAAAATATTTTATTTTATTGGTAGTATTAATATTTGTGTTGTTTCTTGTAAAATTATATTTAGTGTTAAAAGTGTTAAGATTTAAAGTAGGGGGCCATTTTATATTAATTATTAGAAACTAATTAGTTTACAGTACAAGTTAATTAATAGTTATATTTTCATGTTTATTCATTATTGTGTTTATTTATCTAAAAAAATATATTATTTTGTTGTTGTATTAATATTTGTGTTATTTTTCTTGTAAAATTATATTTAGTGTTAAAAGTGTTAAGATTTAAATTAGAGGGCAATTTTATATTTATTATTAGTTTACAGTACAAGTTAATTAATAGTTATATTTTCATGTTTATTAATTATTGTGTTTATTTTATTGGTAGTATTAATACCACTTCTTTTTTTTTTTTTTGCATTTTTTAACTCATTTATTTCTAATTAAGAATTTAGGTCTTAAAAATGATTTTGATTTTGACAATTGATACAAATATGATTCAAATACTAATAAAATAAGCAATTCTACTAAAGAAAATATATTTTTTATTTCATATTTTTCCTAGTTTTTTGTGGAAAATGGTCAAAATTTGATTTTGAATTTCAAAGAAATAGTTCTTTTTTTTGCTATTGGAAATCAAAAACCCTTTTAAAACCTAAATTATGAATTAGAACATAATGGGTTAAAAAATGCAAATATAAAGAAAAAATGGCTGTTTAAACTTCTTTTTTGGCGCAAATTTTATGTAATACCACCTTTTTTTTTAATTTTGCATTTTTTAACTCATTTATTTCGAAATTAAGAATTTAAAGTGTTTTGATTTTGACAGCGAGTTGATCAAAATTTGATTCAAATACTAAAAAAATAATAATCTCTAATAAATAAAATATATTTTATTACTTCATATTTTCCAAGTTTCTTTTCTTGTGGAAAATGGTCAAAATTTGACTTTGAATTTCAAAGTAATAAATGAATTGTGTACAAAAAAAAATGTGTTCCTCCTTTTTTTGGCTTTTGATAATCAAAAACTGTTTTAAAACCTAAATTACTGAATAGGAATTAATGGGTTGAAAATGCAAATATAAAGAAAAAATGGCGGTTTAAACTACTTTTTTCATGTTTTGAGCTTAAAAATCGATTTAAGGGGCGGCACGAAGGATTGTTAAGACTTCCAAAAATAAGGGGCACCCTAATATATATTCATAAAAGTGGACCTAAAAAATTTGGACGTTTGATCCCATGTTCCAAAACTTGTTTTATAACTGGACAGAAAGTACCTCGAACCAAATCTGTAACTATCTCAGATATACTGTCGTCTCCTGCACAACTATATTGTTTACTACGTTCATCAAGTAGTTCGACGAATTTCGCAGGGAACCAACCTAAATAAAAAAAAAAAAAAAAATTATATAACATTAATAGGACAATTTTTGATAGTTATATTATACCTCTTAACCCATTCAGTTCGCCGATCCAACAATGTTCATCTTTTTGACTAATAATTGTAATTATATCGTTTTTCCGAAAGCCTAATTCATCATCATCATGCCGTTCGAAATCTGGAATATGTAAAAAAAACAAAATAAAAGTATTTTATGTTCGAAATTCCGTAATAATGTGTTACCAATTTACCAAGCAATGCTTTCGCCCTCCGTTTGCGATTTTTCGATACATTTATATAATTACTGTGATCAATCGTATGACTTGCGGTTGAGTAATCGGGGATTAATGAAATTTCTGTGCTTAATTTAGGTTCTATAGTTAAAAAATGTCGAGCAATCTAAAAAAAAAACGATTTTAAGTAATTTACTTTTACGGGTCATATGACTATCGGCCGCCATGTTTTTCTAAGTATATGTTGGTGCTATATGAAATATTTAGACTAATTACTTAAGACTATATTTAAAAAATAATCATTTAATTCCAACAATATCATTACAAATAAATTCCTAAATTAATTTTGTACATATTTTACATAGTATTAACGTATATTTGGAGACAACATGGCGGCCTATACGCAAATGGCCACAGTCATACCTGCATGATAGCTTCCCGCAAGTCGACTAAGATCTCAGTTTGTTTAACATTTTTGCATTTAATATTCTCTTCCGTGTTACTATCATTAAATAACAATAATTTGATCATAGATTTCGATTTTTTGACTTGTCTACGAGCTAAATGTTGTTTAGGGAGGTTAGGTACAACGTCAGGATTCCCCACCAAGGCACCTTGATCTATCATTAAATAAGCAAGATGGCGTCTACGATATGTTTCGATCATTACGTCATTTAATGTACCTGCTACTTCTAGCGCTACCTAAAAAAAATAATTAAACATATTTTGTTGATTGGCGATTATTTAAACGTTTGATTTAATCGCTAGCGAGAATATGTTAGTTTATTATGTAATTATGGACGGGCTAATTGGCACATTTTAGTATATTTTATAGCATTTTTTGATTCGAGGCGAATTATATCGAATATTATTCAATCGTTTTCTTTGAATTGTATAAACACAGTATAAACGATATGTTTATACTGTGTCTCAAGGTTAATTAATTATGCGATAATTATGCAACGTGATATTGTTTATAAAAGCGGAATGTCTCATCTTACGATAACAATGTTGTGTTTAGCGATTAAGAAATTAAAATTAAAATGCATAATTATACTTTTAATTTGTGATTATACGAAATCGGTTATATTTGGATTAATATCGTGGATTTTTTTTGTAAACGTATCAAAATGAAAGTGTTTAAGGCGACCATTTTGTTTCAAGGGGACTGTACCTTTAGTAATGTATCAACATCGTCGATTTGCCCCGGAATGTCGGAAAGGGCGTTAAATATTTGAGCAGAGTTCTCTAACACTTTCAACTGTGGTTCTTTCATTTTCAACATTCCGAGCGTTGTCTGAAATAACACGACGCTTCCACCGAAGAAAAATAAATCCCATACGCGTAGCAAAATTTTCATGTGCACTACGCTAGCGAATAGCGTCAGAAACCATTGCAGTGTTATCAGTGATAGTTCGATGTCGTGGTTTTTTAGCGTTTCATCAACGTCAGGTAAAAAATTACAAATTAACGTTCGTAATACTCTTTGATCCGCTTGAATACCTGTAAAATTTGTGAAATGTACGAGTTTCGTGAATTGGTGTAATATGATTATTGGATGAACATTTTTAAATGATTTATAAACGAGATTGTAATAAA
The DNA here is from genome assembly GCA_933228885.1 of Leistus spinibarbis. Taxonomy (NCBI): domain Eukaryota; kingdom Metazoa; phylum Arthropoda; class Insecta; order Coleoptera; family Carabidae; genus Leistus; species Leistus spinibarbis. The sequence goes on along the minus strand of OW121792.1, from coordinate 15,814,548 downwards.
ATTTGATACAGTGTTTTGTTTTTCCTACAATATTGAATAATAAGCATAAACTGTGTAGTGGAAAAACAGCATTATTTTTGTTATACACTTACAGCAAAAAGTTTAATTGAATTGTGTGAGTGTGAACGCTCTAGAGCCAAAACTGTTGCACGTAAAATTGTCTAACTACAAACTTAAGACTTATATATGGTCTAAATATGCACCTATTTCTGAAAAAACAAGATTCGGTACGTACAACGCACCGATGCGTCCAACTCGACCAGCGGTTTTTAATTTTTTGCTCGCCGTACGAAGTACCGAAGAAGCTAAAGCATTCGGTCGTGTGTCGGATCAAAAAATTTCATTAACAAAAAAAGGACGACGAGACAATCACTTTTTGTTTGATCCGAGAATGCTTGAACTTCTTCGGTACTTCGTACGGCGAGCTAAAAAATTAAACCGAAAATGCATGTTTACTCTATGCATTTTTTGTTCGTTCTCCAATATCACTAAAACGGCTGCACTTATGGCAAAAATAGTTATATTCATAATGATAGATATTCATATTATATTATATATATAATGTACCAGTTACGAGAATACAGCTACGGAAAATCTAAAATGTTCTTATTTTTGTTTTGTATAAATACGGACTATATTTAATAAATCGTATGAACTATTTCTGACAACATTCTGACAGGAAAACACAATAAACTCAAATAATTTGATATTTATCACCGGTTATAATAAACCTACTATATCTAACGTATAAGTTTGAAAACAGAAATTCGAGTATGTTTTGACTGAATTATGGTTAAATCTGCTAAAATACAAACCAACAAGTGTTGAGCTGTAGTATGAGGCCGGTAACAGATCTTCGACGATAGTAACCGTTATCCAAAATGCATCTTCTTCCTCTAAAAGTAATAAAAGGGATGCTACAATCATACCAGTCCCTTGACAGTACCTAAATATACAAACATATGTTAGTTTTCAACAAATCGAAACATTTTTCAATTCTTAATTACTAGATTTTATGTACTTAAGTACTTAAGTATCTATTTTCTAATGTAATAAAAAAAATTGTTCCCTATAAAATGAGTTAAGAAAGCGGTAATATGGATCATTACGGGTAATTCGGCCGTTAACCGTTGATTTAACAAAAGCGAATAATTGTTTGGTCGAACAACTGAGTATTCGGTGAAACTTTTAACCGGCCGAATAGAAAATAAAACAGTTCTTTTTGTTAATAAAGGCAGAAAAATATTAACTTCGTTAACTATTGAGAAAAACGTATTTTTGTTTTAATAAACAAGGAGTTTTGTTATGCTTAATTAATTAATTAATTGCAATTAATATTCGGTATTCAGTCGAATATCAAAATGAGAATCGAATAAGCCAAATTCCGAATAGTAATCGAATTTTCGATACAACTCCAGTTTTAATCAATTCAGCTTTTACATTATTTGAATATTTAACTATAAAATATTTCGAATTATCATCAATTCCATCAATTCCAACAAAAATGCCACCTATGTCAAATCTCAATAGGATTACCGAAGACATTTTTTGGCCAACAAATACTTTTCTGGATGCTAAATATATTTATATTTGGTTTAAATTTCTATGCTTTAAAAATTAATTAAAAAATTATATAGTATTCTCAATTTATTATACATAAAATTGCCTAAATAATATAGGTTCTATATTACATAAAAAAGTTTTTGGAAAAAAGAAAATCGTAATGAGTTGTGATTCCATATTTCCACCTTCTAAGCTTTGAATCAACTTAATTCACATTTCGAAATATGTATTTATTATAAATAGGAAAATCGGGTGAACAATTTGATGGGAATTATAATTTATAAATTTATTTAAAGAATAATAATTATTCTATATTTCGATACATGAATTATGTAACTAAATGAATCCTGTTTATTGTTTAGAATTTTAAATTTAAAGCGTAATTTGGTATATTTAATAACTGAAAACTTAATTTAAATATGGAATTGGGCAAACCTTGTGATGAAAAACATCTAGACGTTAAATAAAAGCAAATTCGTAAAATATTGAGCACTTTTATGTTAAATAATCGTAGGTCCTAACGCTTTTAGCATTAAAACAATGAAAACAAAATTTAAAAAATATTTATATAACCACATGATTTCTTTTATATAAATTAAACGGTTTTTCAGCCCCTAATTTTTGAATTAATAAATCATATATGTGATAAAACAATTCGAGATTCAATAATGAAAGAAATTGTTTTATTAAATATATATATATATATATATATATATATATATATATATATATATATATCATTTTTTTAGCTTCTGGGTCAATTTGACTTTTTATATAATAAAGTCTTGTATTTATTTGTAATTTTCTTAATATATTAAATAAAAAGAAAAGTAACATCAGCATTAAGGAGTTTAAAATATCTAAATTTTTTTATAGTTTCTGGGTCAATTTGAAGAACCTTTTTATATAATAAAGTCTTCTAATTATTTGCAATTTTCTTAATATATTAAAAAAAAAGGAAAGTAACATCAGCAATAAGAAGTTTAATATATTTGATTTTAATGCAAACAGAGAGTAATTTATATTTAATTGTAATATTAATTCGTGAATGCTATGATTATTACATAAAAATGCTCGCAATAAATGCTTTTAAAAATCTAATTTTTAAAAAATGTTTTACCGTACATGACGATACCAGTCCGTGAACTGACAAAACTAATTCTTTTTTCAATGAAAGAAAATCATATTAGTACATAACATAGAATGAATGAATGAGGCGACAAACTAAGAATGAGCATGCTACGTCAGTGAAAAAAGCATTATTAAAATGGGTATTCACAAAAGCAAATTTGTTATTACTCTAGTAAGCGTAGTAGAAATTTTCCTAATTATTTAATGTTTCGAGAAAAGAAATTGAGTATAAATAAAGAAATGTTTTATTTAATAATACATAACATTATACCAAAAATCAGTATTTTTAAAATGTTATATAATATTATAGGGCCTTCTCTTATTATGTCAGTTCCTGAACTGATAAAGCGTCGCTTAATCTAAAGTTATGTAACACTTATACTAAAACGCATTATATAAAAGTGTTATGTAACTTTTATTACTCAAATTTAAATAGGATTTTAACATAAATAATATCAGTTTTGTACTGGCTATAGTTCTAGGGATTATATCAGTACAATAACTGATATAATTGCGATGTGGCATAATATTTATACCAGAAGTCATTATTATAATATAAATATTATGTGTATATTTGGTATAGGTCAAAAGTATGGTCAGATCTTCCAAATTTCAGAGCTTGGAGCGAAAACTATTTAACAGATTATCATTTTTACATGTTTTTAATTTCGGGTAATTTAAATTGGTCAAATAATTTTTCAATAAAGTATATATAATTATACTTGTTTTGGGAAGAGTTTAAATTTCAGCCAGTTAGCATATATAATTCCATTTCAAATTTTATTTCAAACAATTAAACGCTCCGAGTCCTGCAATTGTGTCATAAAATTAATTATACGAACCCGAAAACTTGTTTTCGTGTTATAAAAATGTCATAAATAATAAAAAATAATTGCAGGGATGCGCCTTAATTTATTAAGTAATTAAGCTCACCTACAATTATTATTTGTTACTTCAGTCGCAAAATAGTCATATAAACAGGAGTGGGATTCTGTAACTCTTATTGTTGTGGTATCCATGGTTTTAATTTTTTTTTTACAAATGTTTACTTTTTTTCCTCTAAACTGTATGTTTAATAATAAGATCAATTGTTATTTGGTTTTGTTATAAGTTATGGAATTCCACTTCTGATTTTAGTTGCAAAAAAACAAGATTCGGTACGTATCGATGCGTCCAGCTCGCCTTATAAGTAATATATGCGGATGCGAGCAACGGTTTTTAATTATTGTGCCCTTTTGGTTAACAATTTGACAAAAATGTTATAGATATAAAAAGTATTTTGATAAAAAAATGTAGTGCATATTTTAAAATTCAATATTATAATATTTAATAATTTTTTATGGCCTTTGAGTTAACAATATTAAAAAAAACTGTAGACATCTTAGAATTATTAATAGAATTTTTGGGTGTTTTAATTATTTTTCTAGGGGTAGTATTAGGGGTATAATTTAAAATTCAAAATTATAATATTTAATAATTTTTTTCGGGCTTTGGGTTAACAATATGGAAAAATCTTGTAGTCATAAAATATCTTGGAATTGTCAGTAGAATTTTTTGGTGCTTTAATTATTGTTATAAGGGCAGTATTAAGGGGGGCTTTAAATTTTGGGGCCCTATAACTCGGGAAGTATACGGGCGATTGGATTTAAACTGCGAAAGGAGTCAAATGGGGTGCAAATTTGGTGTGAATCGGTCCGGTACCTTCAGAGGAGTAGAAAGCACAAATTTGGTCAAGCGAGCGACGACTAAAATCCAAGTATACAAGTTATATATATATTTGGATTCAGGGCGACGAGACAAACACTTTTTGTTAATGAAATTTTTTGATCCGATAATGCTACAGACACACGACCGAATGCTTTAGCTTCTTCGGTACTTCGGCGAGTTAAAAATTGTTATTTTTATGTCAAAATATTGTCAAGTGTGTAAACTAAACGTTAAGTTCCGTTTTCCTACATTTATCATAAAATAAACACAATATTCTTACTAAGTATCAAGGTTAATAAAAAATATTATGTAAATTTTTAATTAATAACTTAAATTTGAAGATGTTAGTCCATTACATACAATTCTTCATCTTCAAATAATACATAACATTTTACCAAAAGTCACGTAAAAAAATGTCATATAATATGTCAGTAATGTCAATAAACAGTGGAATAAAAATAATGGAATACATAACATTAAAACCAGATATCTATATAATAAAAAATGTTATGTATTGTGGACAGTGAACACACTGTTAAAAAGACATTATTTATGATTTAAAATACACAACAAAAATACCAACAAATATCATACTATATGTTGTGTATTTTCTGCCAATATTTCTAGCAATTAGAGAGATTTGTTTGGGTTCGTTAAAATCGATGCGTACAAGCCTAAGATGAGATGAATGTTGTTGTGAATGAATGATGTAACTAACCCAATATCTGGATAGAGCCACGCTAAGGCTCTTAAAATGCGCCTTAGGCGCGACACGCCTGTACTCGTAATATGATTAAAACATGCGTTCGTTGGCATTGTGCGTAGTAAATCTTTTTCGATTTGTTTCGAAGTCATGAGCGAATCGTTGCTTGATAATTTTACAATTTCTTTGTAACAAAGTTCCGATTTTTGCTTTTTTTCCAATGCTCCTATAAAATAGAAGATTATTCACAAAGTTCAATGTTAACGCATTACTGGCCAGTTGCACCGGTTATGCTATATTCTACTATTCAGTAAAAAATTAAATATTCACTTTAATCAATTTTTATTTAAGTTAAAACTGTCCCCTAATTTAGCATACACATTAAGTTAAGTGTTAGTGGTGCAACTGTGAATCAAAACATGTTATAATTATTATATTAGTTCTATTTTAACATAATTTAACTTAATTTTCCATAATTCGTATTTAACATTAAATTGAATTGCGATCTATTACTGGCCAGTTGCACCGGTTATGCTATATTCTACTATTCAGTAAAAAATTAAATATTCACTTTAATCAATTTTTATTTAAGTTAAAACTGTCCCCTAATTTAGCATACACATTAAGTTAAGTGTTAGTGGTGCAACTGTGAATCAAAACATGTTATAATTATTATATTAGTTCTATTTTAACATAATTTAACTTAATTTTCCATAATTCGTATTTAACATTAAATTGAATTGCGATCTATTAGAATAAATATTCGATATATCGCTACCTTAAAGCTACACTGTTCTATGTCCAATTTTTAAAGTAAATCATATATATATATATATATATATATATATATATATATATATATATATATATATATATATATATATATATATATATATATATATTTATACCTTATTAATTTATTATACGTTATGTGGAAAAATATTGTAATTTTAATGGAAATATTCGTTTTGAGGGTTCTTGAACCCATTTCGACTATTATCTCAATATGTGTATGTGATCGTTCTACAGGTTGAACATAAAAATATGTTTTGAATTTAAAATTTGTATATTTTGGGGAAAAAACCATATTTAAAAAAAAATTCAACCAGAATTTTATACTTGTGTCATTTTTTGCATATATCTCGTAAACGACACGAGTTAGAAAAAAAGTGAATCTTATAAAAGTTAAAGATATTAAAATTTCTAGCAACTTTTGTTTGAAACTTTTTCTTAAAAAATGTACTATAAACTGAAAAATCGCTTTTGAAAATGTTACATTTACGTTTTTCTAGTTACTATTGATTTTGTTCATAATTTAAAACAAAATAAAGTTTTATTATAAGTTCAGATAGTGAAAGGACAAGAAAGTCGAGTGAAGGCCACTTCAGTTATTTTTTAAATAAATTAAAACAGTGAATTTGATATTGTTTCATGGTAATAGTTGAAAGAATTTAAAACACAATAAAGCTATATTATATATATGTAGTGAAAATTAAGTAACAGTCGAGTGACGGTCACTTCAGCTTTTTTTTAAATTAGAACAGTGAGTTTGATATTGTTTCATTGTAATAGTAGAATGAATTTAAAACACAATAAAGTTATATTATATATATAGTGAAAATTAAGTAAAAGTCAAGTGAAGGCCTATCCAGATTATTATATTATAGTCAATTTGCATCTATAGTTTTTATTTTTTATATAAAAATTTACGATCAATTCTATGTTTATAAAATTTTCTCGATTCAGAGTTATAAATGTTTAAAATAAATATGTATTTATATATATATATATATATATATATATATATATATATATATATATATATATATATATATATATATATATAAAAAATCTGATACTTTACAAAATGTGACATAGGATAAAGTAGCTCTGGGGGAAAACGCGAGTGATGGAAATTTAGGTGTTTATGTCATATAATCGTTGTATTACCAGACATGCGTAACCAAATTTGTGGTCGTAAGGAATGCGGTATGCCGGCCTCGACCATCACTTTTAACTTATCTGTTTGTGGCAGGCGCACTTCGACATTATCCCAAGTGAGATCAATCACTTCCTTGTTGTGTGAGAATTCCAAGTGCGCCACCCATTGCAGACGATGCTGAGGATCTTCAATGAATGGTATACTTAGCAATTTGCTCGAACTTGGTTCTGGGCCATCTTCTTCGTCAACGCGAAAACCAAATTCGTCAAATCTAAATTGCAACATTCGAAACTAGAATGCTTCTAAGCGGATTTTTGAGCATTCCAATATTGTTATCGCGCTTTTAGAATTAATTTACTGAGACATTGTTAATATAAGATACATCGAATATTTTTGAGCAATTAAGAGATCATTTTATTTATGAGTTATTTATCATGTTCTTAGAAACACTAAACTAAGAAATAGTTAATTTAAGAAACTATAGAGATTTTTGAGCAATTTTAATGGTGTACCTAGGGCGAATAGAGAAATTAGGACTCTCATAAAAAATAAATATTTTAGGAGATTATATTTACTTTATCTATGAGTTATGTATCATGTTTTTAGAAACATTAAACTGAGAAATTGTTAATTTAAGGAACTATAGAGGTTTTTGAGCAATTTTAATGGTGTACCTAGAGCGAATGGAGAAATTAGGACTCACGTAAAGAATAAATGTTTTAGATGATTATTTTTACTTTATCTATGAGTTATTTATCATGTTTTTAGAAACATTAAACTGAGAAATAGTTAATTTAATATAATATAGCGGTTTTTGAGCTATTTTAATGGTGTTCCTAGGGCGAATGGAGGAATTAGGACTCTCGTAATAAATAAATGTTTTAGGAGATTATTTTTACTATCTATGAGTTATGTATCACGTATATAGAGCATTAAATTGAGAAATAGTTAATTCGGATATTTTTGAGCAATTTTAATGGTGTACCTAAGGCGAATGGAGAAATTAGGACTCTCGTAAATATTTACGAGTTATTTATTACGTTTTAAGAATTGTTAAACTGAGAAATAGTTAGGCTAAGGTAATTCGGATATTTTTGAGCAATGGAGAAATTAGGGCTCTAGTAAAAAAATGATTTAGGAGATAATTTATATTTTATCTGCATCATTTATCACGTTTTTAGTATAATTAAACTGAGAAATAATTAATGTAAGAAAATTCGGATATTTTTGAGCAATTTTAATGGTGTACCTAAGGCGAATTGAGAAATTGGGTCTCTCATAAGAAAAAAAAATGTTTTAGGAAATCATTTTTATTTTAGCTACGAGAGTTATTTATCACGTTTTTAGAATAAATAAATTGAGAAATAGAACAAATAAAATTAGACTATTTTTGAGCAATTTTAAGAGTGTACAAGGACGAATGGAGAAATTAGGATACTCGTAAAATTAAAAATGATTTATCAGATATTTGTTTTATCTACAAGTCATTTATTATGTTTATAGAATATATATATTTTTTAAATGTATTCGAGCAATTTTTGAGCAATTTTAAGAGTAGGACTAATAGAGAAATAAGGAAATCCGTAAAAAAAATGTTTTAGGCTATAATTAAAGGACAATTAATACAGAATTAATAATAATTGAAAAATAATTATTCTAAAAAAAAAAGATCAGGTACATATAACGCACCAATGCGTCCAGCTCGCCTTATAAGTAATGCTATGCAAACAGCGGTTTTTAATTATTATGGCCTTTGGGTTAACAATATGAAAAAATCTTGTAGACATAAAATATTTTAGAATTGCTAGTAGAATTTTTGGGTGTATTAATTATTTTTATAAGGTCAGTATTAAGGGAGGTTTAAAATTATCTTACCGATATTCTGGTTGCGAATTCGAATCCTCCGAAACTTGGTTTAATTTCGAGATTATGTCTTGGGGCCACATGGTGGGGGTAAGGGCGGAAAAGGGCCCCCCCGGACTAGGGGCGCAGTCGCTTAAATTCACATTCGCACACAAATCTTGCACATAATTATCCGATTCATCCTCAGAAAAAGTCGCTTCTAGTTCACGCTAAAAAAAAAAAAAACCGGACCAAATGAAAATATATAATTATACGTTTGTTTATGAAACAATTTACCGTATGATCCTCTTTGCCAATATATCCTTCATGATCGCGACTTTTGAAAAAATTCTTCGCCAAATCCATTGCCACGAATTTTAAAGAAAAGCTCAGGTATACATGGGAATAAATTTATCACAATTTAAGGTAAATGCAACGTAATTGTGGGATTTTTGGATACAAATTAAAACATTTGCGACATAAGGTAAATTTTAGCTATCTGTCACCATGACAGAAGTCCACTTTTGTAGTTTTGTCGCTCGACTTTTAGCGCTGTAAGCGTTGCCGCCACTTTATTCAAATATTTTCACGTGAATTATTAATAATATAAACAAAAAAAAACAACCGCTAAATGTATTAGCTTGAAATAAATCCGAATTATCTAAACCATTTTTAAATTAATAATTATTTTAACACCAATTGCTTCAAAATTTATGCATTGGCAGCATAAAAATACATAAAAAGCACAAATAACAACTATATAGTTATTATTTATGCATTTTATAAAACCATAATTTATAGTTATATAGTAAATTTTAAATCATTCGGAAGTTATAAGTATTTAAATCCAAAAATAAACTTAAAAAAGCAGACAATAATAAAAATGAATGAGAAACAGCAACAGAATGCATGTGACGATCTAAATTACGATTTATAATATACATATAATGGGTTCTAAACCCACAAACTATAAAAATAGGCGGGAAATATCGAATTTGCACCAAGTTTCCCTCAAAAATATTTATAAAACCATAATGTATAGTTGTATAGAAATTTTTAAATTATTCCGAAGTTATAAGTATTTAAATCCAAAAATAAACTTAAAAAAACAGACAATAATAAAAATGAATGAGAAACAGCAACAGAATGCATGTGACGATCTAAATTACGATTTATAATATACATATAATGGGTTCTAAACCCACAAACTATAATAATAGGCGGGAAATATCGAATTTGCACCAAGTTTCCCTCAAAAATATTTAAAAACTGCAGCGGAAACAGTTCAAGTTATTCTAGCAATTTGATTGGTTCGGCCATTGTAGTTGCCGCCATTTCGCGTCGGTTTGTTCGTTTGAACTGCACGTTCTCCTCAGTGCAACTTTGCGTATCAATAATTTCGTTAAATAACAAATAAATTAATATATTATTGTCAAAATAAGTATATTTGTTACAATTTCTATATCATATCTATACAAAACTTTGATTAAAAGAGTAATAAATGCTATTTTAATACATTTGGTGTAACGTCCGTGCAGTTCAAGCGACGTACTAATTAGTTATATTTAATTTAAATTAATTATTAAAAGTAAAATTGCAATCTGTATGTTCTATTTTATGTTATTTATCATGTAAATAAATTGTGTTTTGAATAAAATGTATAAAAAGATAGTTTGAAAAAATGACAATATCATTTGTGCAACTTGACGAAACGAAACCACTGTAACCAAAGTGGTTGAAAGTGGTGCTACCTGTTTAGGATACATGTTTTATTCCTGGTAAAATATATATATAAATAAATACGCTTATATTTATTTGTTTAACACAATATCGTGTGAATTTGACGAATTTTGTGTGTCTAGTTATGTTTAAATCAAATTTCTAACGTGTTTGTGTGCGATATATATATATATATATATATTTTTGTGGTGATACCGGGTCTATTTTTACGAATTTGCAGATAAATACGGTTCGGTTGCCTTAAAGTGTTGACAAAAACTACTCATCATGGCAAGTGTGTCATATCAAATTGCCAATCTGCTGGAGAAGGTAAGTTTGCCGTGCGAATGTTTGTGTGTGCGCAATGTTTTAACCCTAAAATTTTTGCTGACAGATGACTTCGTCGGATAAGGATTTTAGGTTTATGGCCACAAATGATTTGATGTCCGAGCTGCAAAAGGACAGCATTAAACTGGACGATGATTCCGAACGAAAAGTCGTTCGCATGTTGCTGCGACTTTTGGAGGACAAAAACGGCGAAGTGCAGAATTTAGCGGTCAAATGGTAAGTTTACCCCATTTTTTCACCCAACATTCAGCAATATAATGAACTTAAAAATAAAAAAAGTTTGTCTCGTCCCTCTGAATCCAAAAATATATATAACTTATATACTTGGATGTTAGTTGTCGCTCGCTCGTAAGAGCAAATTTGTGCCCTTTACTCCTCTGAAGATACCAGACCGATTTACACCAAATTTGCTACACATATTATTTAGCATCCCATTTGAACCCACTCGCAGTTTAAATCCAATTGCTTGTATACTTCCCGAGTTATAGGGCCCCAAAATTTAGAACCCCCCTTAATACTGCCCTTATTAAAATAATTAAAACACCCAAAAATGCAACTAGTAATTCTAAGATATTTTATATCTACAAGATTTTTTCATATTGTTAACCCAAAGGCCATAAAAAATTATTAAATATTATAATTTTGCATTTTAAATTATGCCCCCTTAATACTACCCCTAGAATTTTTTTATTAATAATTCTTTAAGATATTTAATATTGTTAACTCAAAGGCCATAAAAAATGATTGCATTTTAAATTATGCCCACTTAATACTACCCCTAGAAAAATTCTATTAATAATCCCTTTAATACTGCCCTTATACAAATAATCAAAACACCCAAAAATTCTACAACAAATTCTAAGATATTTTATGTCTACAAGATTTTCTCATATTGTTAACCCAAAGGCCATAAAAAATTATTAAATATTATAATTTTCTATTTTAAATTATGCCCCCTTAATACTACCCCTAGAATTTTTTTTATTAATAATTCTAAGATATTTATTTATTGTTAACTCAAAGGCCATAAAAAATTATTGCATTTTAAATTATGCCCCCTGAATACTACCCCTAGAAAAATTCTATTAATAATCCACTTAATACTGCCCTTATAAAAATTATCAAAACACCCAAAAATTCTACTACAAATTCTAAGATATTTTATGTCTACAAGATTTTTTCATATTGTTAACTCAAAGGCCACAAAAAAATTATTAAATATAATAATGTTGCATTTTAAATTATGCACTAATTTTTTTTATCAAAATTACAAAAAATTGTGATACTTTTTATATCTATAACATTTTTTCAAAACGTTAACCAAAAGGCTATAATAATTAAAAACCGCTGCTCGCATCGCAGCTTATTAGGCGAGCTGGACGCATAGGTGCGTTGGACCTAAGCTTGTTTAATTTTTTTTATTTTTTATTTTGCAGCAAATATTTATTTATTTTTGTTCATGAAATATAAATAGTGCGTCTGAGTTAAGTGTAAAAAAAAAAAAAGATTTAAATATTCGGATTGTTATTTAATAAGTGAATATTTGTATTACTTAACATGTTTACTTACAAATATGGTTTTAAAAAGATGTAAAATACATGTTATTTAGTGAAAATTGTAATTATTATCGGCATAATTAAATCATACAAAACAATATTTATCTACAAATATGATATAAGGCTAAACAATTGGTAATAAATATAATATATGAGTAATAATGCACTTATATATTAAAATCTGAATTAACACTTAAATTATTCACGAGTAAAAAAACAATTCGTTAAAATATTCTGATTGATATTTAATAAATGCATACATAAATAGTTTAAAAGAAAGTGAAAACACAATATTTAGTGAAAATTGCAATTATTATCGGCATTTATCTACAAATATGCAAAATAAAACACTAAACAATTGGTAATAAATATAATATATAAGTAATAATGCACTTAAATATAAAATTAAATAAATCCGACATTTTTACACTTAAATTATAGGCGAGTCTGAAGCACTAAAATGATGAAATCTTCTTTAACAACACTGAAATTTAATAAGGAATCTAAATATTTGCTATACAAAATTGAGAAAAAATAAATAAAAATAGTGCACAGCACACGATATCAGATAAGGCTAATTTATCACCAAATAACACTCTACGTACGATATGTCGCATTTTTCATACACTCGTGTATTTCTCTTTCGGTCTCTTGTAACAAAAAAAATAGTGCACAGCACACGATATCAGATAAGGCTAATTTATCACCAAATAACACTCTACGTACGATATGTCGCATTTTTCATACACTCGTGTATTTCTCTTTCGGTCTCTTGTAACAAAAAAAATAGTGCACAGCACACGATATCAAATAAGGCTAATTTATCACCAAATAACACTCTACGTACGATATATCGCATTTTTCATACACTCGTGCTTTTCTCTTTCGGTCTCTTGTAACACCACTCCTTTAAAAATCTCATTCTTCGTGCTTAAGGCATTGGTGTGTGTACCTATGCTTGTTTTTATACAAAATTTAAGTATGAACCACAGCTAAGTTGCTTATTTGGTGATTTAGCTTGGGCCCGTTGGTGAATAAAGTAAAAGAGTATCAAGTTGAAACGATAGTTGATTCTCTGTGCGCAAATATGATATCGGACAAGGAACAATTGCGAGATATCTCGTCAATAGGATTGAAAACAGTGATCAGTGAACTGCCACTGGTATCCAGCTCATTGGCAGCGAATGTTTGCAAACGAATCACAGGCCGTTTGAGCAGTGCCATCGAAAAAGTATGTGTTTAGAGGCATTGATTCTTCTTAAAAATGAATTTTTAGCGGAGCTTTTCAACAATTGTGTTTTTTTTTCTGAAGCAAGAAGATGTTTCAGTCCAACTGGAAGCTTTAGATATTCTGGCTGATTTGCTGTCTCGATTCGGCAATTTGTTAGTAACGTTTCACTCAGTGATTCTAAACGCGTTGCTGCCGCAATTGCGTTCGCCGCGTCAAGCGGTCCGAAAACGTACGATTGTCGCGTTAAGCCACTTAGTTTTGTCCTGTAATCCGAATCTATACGATAAATTGATTGATTATTTATTGGACGGGTTGACAGCTAATGTTAACACATCCACTACTCGTACTATAATACAATGTATTGCGGCTATTTGGTAAGTTCATTTATTATTCTATGTCCTCAAATTATGGCATGCATTAAACTCTTTGGTATCTTTTTAAACTGTATATTTATCAAAATTAAATATTCGGGCTGATTCAGTGATGGAATTACGGGTAGAGCTAAAGGATTCGGTCGTGTGTCTGTAGCATTTTTTCAAATTTTGACCTCAAAGGCCATTAAAACCCATTCCTTGCATCGCATTAGGACTGGTAAATACACAAACACGACGTAATATTCAATTATAACCAGTGTAAATAATAAATAAGATGAAATGTATGAGCTGTAGGCACTTGTTGATACATGATTAAATTTAATAAGGAATAATTGAATAAGAAACACACTTTTGGTTGGTTTCAAAATTAATTGAATGTAACTTAATACGTATTTCGGCTTTTACACCATCGTCAGAAGTGTCGGTAAGAAGTAAACTGCAAGGTATATATATACACTGTTATATTTATTTGTGTGTATATATATACCTTGCAGTTTACTTCTTTCCGACACTTCTGACGATGGTGTAAAAGCTGAAATACGTATTAAGTTATACATTAAATTAATTTTGAAAACAACCAAGTGTGTGTTTTTATTCAATTATTCCTTATTAAATAATAAATATTATGTACATTTCGTGTATTTCCATCATTTTGCGTCAGAGTAAAATCGATTAACTGCAATAGGTAACTTTGGTATACAATAATTTGAATTGAAATTATGTATGCCATAATTTGGGACAGAGGGACTAGTATTTTTTGCAATAACATATTAATTTACACTTTGTTGTTTTATAATCAATATTTGTTTAAAATTAAAATAGTCGACAAGCAGGTCACCGTTTCGGCGAATATATCGAAAGAATTGTGCCTATGATTATCCAGTACACTTACGAAGACGATGACGAATTGCGCGAACATTGTTTACAAGCATTTGAGGCATTCGTCAACCGTTGTCCTAAAGAGATCACTCCACACATTACTGTCGTAAGTTTACTAAACCCGATCACCAAATCCAATTTCTTGTTACTACCGCATTGACTTGTAGTTTGAAGCGCTGTGTGTCCTATCGCATTTTAATAAATAAATCATTGTGTGTAATATTGTTTGAATTCAATTTAAAGATAACAGGCCTGTGTCTTCAATACATAACTTACGACCCAAATTATAATTACGACGATGACACTGATAGCGGGGACACTGACTGCACAATGGACACTGAAGATGACCAAGAGGAGGACGAAAACGACGAGTATAGCGATGACGATGACATGAGCTGGAAAGTGCGACGCTCCGCAGCCAAATGTCTAGAAGCAGTCATATCTTCGCGCCACGAACTACTGCCAGAATTCTACAAGACAGTGTCACCAGCTTTGATCGCAAGATTTAAAGGTAAGATTCATTATTTCGAAATAAACCACTGAACACGGGACATGAACCATCTCATTCAAAATACTTCCGATTAGAAATATATATATATTTAATAAGGAATAATTGAATAAAAACACACTTGGTTGGTTGGTTCAAAATTAATTTAATGTAACGTATTTCGGCTTTTACACCATCGTCAGAAGTGTCGGAAAGAAGTAAACACACAAATAAATATAACAGTATATATATATATATATACCTTGCAGTTTACTTCTTGCCGACACTTCTGACGATGGTGTAAAAGCCGAAATACGTATTAAGTTACATTAAATTAATTTAATTAAGGAATATATATATACTTTATTTGGAAGAGTAGCCAGAAAATGAGTTGTTTTAATTATAGAGCGTGAAGAAAACGTGAAATCCGATATTTTTCATGCATATGTCGCCTTGTTGCGGCAAACTAAACCGGCTGTGTCTATAACATTTCACTCGGAGAGCATGGAACAAGAAGAATTACCAGTCTCCTTGTTGCAAGCTCAAATTCCATCGATCGTTAAGGCTCTACAGCCACAAATCAAAGACAAGAGTATTAAAACGCGTCAAGACTGTTTTAATTTACTCAAAGAACTCGTGGCGGTCCTCACCGGCGCGATGAGCGACCACATGCCTGTCCTAATCGCCGGTATTCAATATTCACTTGGGTAAGTCAATTAAACCATTGTAACTTCCGTATTCCCCTGATTTTGAGGAGAATAGCCTTCTAATGTCGGTAAGCGGTCTACTTGACCGCTTTTCTCTTCGCTGTGTGAAGAATCTTTTCTCTCTTTTTATTCTCCTCCTTTAATGGAATAGTGAGTGCTCTACGATGATCATTGATCTTGATCAGTTATTGTACAAGAGCCTTGATATAAAATCTTAATTTCTAGCGACAAAAACTCTAGTAGCAACATGAAAATTGACACCTTATCCTTTATTCATTGTCTCTTAACATCCCACGCTCCCGAAGTATTCCATCCCCATATGGATATCCTAATCGCGCCCGTTGTTGCTGCTGTGAACGATTCATTCTACAAAATCACCGCCGAGGCGTTACTCGTTCTTCAACAACTCGTCAAGGTGATTCGTCCTCTAGATACTCCATCCAAATTTGATTTCACCATTTACATAAATGATGTGTACTCGTGTACATTGGTGCGATTAAAGGCAAGCGACATTGATCAGGAAGTTAAAGAACGTGCCATCTCGTGCATGGGGCAAATCATTTGCAATTTTGGCGATTATTTGCAAGGAGAGTTACAAGCGTGTCTACCCATTTTCTTAGATCGCTTGAGGAATGAAATTACTAGATTAACAACAGTAAAAGCATTGACAAAGATTGCGGCTTCGCCACTCAAAGTCGATCTACCGATTATGGTGAGTATTTAAATGACCAAAACATCTCCCGGTTAAACAATGTCGTTTATTATTAAAAATAGGACGAGGCCGTGCCCATTTTGGGCTCATTTCTTCGCAAGAACCAGCGAGCGCTCAAACTAAGTACATTATGCCTATTGGACACTCTAGTCCAAAATTACAGCCACTATTTGTACACGGATCTATTGCGCAGTGTGATTAGCGAAGTGCCGCCACTGTTGAGCGAAGCTGATCTGCACATCGCTCAACTTACGCTTATTCTACTCACTTCGATCGCTAGAATTTATTCGGGCGCACTCGTCCATATTTCAAATACGATTTTACCAGAGATTTTAATGTTAGTAAAATCGCCGTTATTACAAGGAGCCGCTTTAGAATCTATGCTGGAATTCTTCCAAGCGCTCGTCAGTTGTCAGTTACCGGGTAAATTTTCTAAAAATTCTGTATGTAAATACTTGAGTACGTAATTTGCTCAATTTCACAGGTTTGAGTTACCACGACGTTTTGACCATGCTCATTGCGCCGATATCAGCTGGAGGCCCAACTGTAACCCTGCACAAGCAAGCATTCCACTCCCTGGCGAAATGTGTCGCCACCATCACCGTCATTTTTGAGCAAGAAGCTCTGCCCGTTGTTGAGCAATTCATGACAGACATCGCCACCGCCACCCACGACACTCAACACGTGTTCGCGCTCTTGGTGATCGGTGAAATTGGCCGCCATATTGATTTGAGCTCAGTGAATAACCTGAAGCAAGTCATTTTGAGCAGTTTCTCTAACGTTTCCGAGGAAGTTAAATCAGCGGCGAGCCATGCGTTGGGAAGTGTCGCTGTTGGAAACTTGCGACATTATTTGCCGTTTGTTCTGCAAGTTATCGAAACGCAACCGAAGCGGCAGTATTTGCTGTTGCATTCGCTTAAAGAAATCATTTCGTATCAGAGCACCTCGAAAGAGGGGATTACTGAGCTGTTGCCGTTTGTTACAGCCATTTGGACATTGTTGTTCAGACATTGTGAATGCAATGAGGAAGGGACGCGAAACGTTGTCGCAGAATGCTTGGGTAAATTGACGTTAATTGATCCGACGAGTTTACTACCGAGATTACAGGTTAGTTGCTAGATTTTCTTTTAATGGTGTTGGTGATGTTTATATTTGATCGAATCAAGTTACACAGTAAAAATAGTACTACTAGGAGAAATCAATTAAATGTTTGTTTCGTTTATTTCAGGAATCTTTAACTTCTTCATCCCCGATGATGCGCACCACCGTCGTAACAGCTGTGAAATTCACAATATCTGACCAGCCCCAGCAAATTGATCCTCAGCTCCGCCAGTGCATTGGCCAGTTCTTATCCACGCTTCAAGACCCAGATTTAAATGTCCGTCGCGTCGCTCTCGTCGCATTTAATTCAGCAGCCCACAACAAACCGTCCTTAATACGCGACCTACTTGATAGTATTCTCCCTCAACTTTACAGCGAAACTAAGATCAAAAAAGAACTGATTCGAGAGGTCGAAATGGGTCCTTTCAAACACACCGTCGATGACGGATTAGATCTGCGTAAAGCAGCTTTCGAATGTATGTACACGTTGCTGGATTCGTGCCTGGATCGGTTGGATATTTTCGAGTTTTTAAACCATTTGGAGGGCGGGCTGAAGGACCATTATGACATTAAGATGTTAACCTATTTGATGGCCGCTCGGTTGGCCCAACTGTGCCCTAATGCAGTTCTGCAAAGGTTGGATCGCCTGGTCGAACCGTTACGGGTCACTTGTACAATGAAAGTTAAGGCGAATTCGGTTAAACAAGAGTATGAGAAGCAGGATGAGCTGAAACGGTCTGCGATGAGGGCCGTTGCCACCCTGCTCACCATCCCTGATGCAGGTAAACTACATTTTTAGTCATAGTTATACTAAACTCAATGAAAAAAAAAACATAATTTTAATTAAAAAATTAGCCGATGCGTATTTGTATAATAATGTCAATATCAATTTGATTAATGTCTAAGTTAAATTTTGTTTGTTTCTTTTAAGATAAAAACCCACACCTTAGCGAATTCGTATCACAAATCAAATCTGCTGCTGATTTGCAGCCAATCTTTGAATCTATTCAGAAAGATACGAGCGGTCTGATGGACTGTTTTCTAATGGATCAAAGTTGAAGATAATGAAGAAATCTCCAGAAAAACCCAATTTGTGATCATAATTTTTGAATACAGTTAATTAATAATTAATAAAAAAAAAAAACCAAAAATATTATATAACCATAAAAAAATACTTTTTTCACAGAATAATTGCGTCTTTTTATTAAAGTGTACATTCATTTTTATTGATATATATAAATATTTATTGATCAAACCATTCGTTTTGAATGATTCAACCAAAAGAACACAATTTTAGTTCTGTTAACCCCATGCTGCGATATATTGAATATTTGTTTCATTACAAAATACAATATTTGCAAACGTAACATTTTTCGACAATTGAATCATTTTAGTTTGTAGTACGACAATTTATACATTAAATTTATAATAAACTTATTTAGTGTTTTAGAGTGATTCAATACTGTCCCAATCGTGGGGAAATTATTTATTTTTTCAAAATGTTTCATTGTTCCCTAAAGTTTTTTGG
This sequence comes from Leistus spinibarbis, assembly GCA_933228885.1. Lineage (NCBI taxonomy): Eukaryota > Metazoa > Arthropoda > Insecta > Coleoptera > Carabidae > Leistus > Leistus spinibarbis. The sequence goes on along the minus strand of OW121792.1, from coordinate 15,795,018 downwards.
TATGTGGTAGTTTAATTTTAATATTAATTATATATCATCATTAAACATAACCTATGTTGTTTCCGATATTGAATCATGGATAATAATAATTGAATATTATTAATAAATAGGGAAAGACATTACAATGAAACTATAATTGATGTATTTGTTTTATAATTTGTGCTTAAAAAAAAAAAAGATAATGTATATTAATACAAAACTTGATTTTGTTTAAACGTGTCTTTTATTTCTTACACCAAAAAAGCATAAACAATATTTGAAATCAGTTGTTACGATACGTTTTAAATATATCCGTTCATTAAATAGGATATTATGTAACACCAGTCTTCTTTAATTCTGTATTTCAGAACGTATAACCATTTACAGTGTATCTACCAGTGAAATAGGTCGTGTATTGAGAGTGATTTAGTGAGTGTCTGGGGGTCCTAACGCTGACACCACTGGTGTGTTCACCAGGAGGTGGTCCCAACGACGGTCAGAGTGTGTCGCGCACGGAAGACCCCTCATACGTAACCTATACGCTTACGTATGAGGTTGACTAATTGCGTTGACGGTTCAGGGTTAACTATATATCCAATAAGACAAGCTGAAGGCATAGGTGCTTGTAACTAATCTAGTTTTTGTTATATCCAAAACAATTATTTTAGAAAACTAATATTGTAAAAAAAAAATCACCTACATTAATAAATAAAGGAAAAGGACTGGAAAATGTTCAATAACTAAAATAAATATATTGAATATAAATTTTTTATATGTTATTTAATTAAATATGTACACTAATATCACACATGTAATATTAGAAAGAGATCGAATTATGCGATAATATCATTTGGTAGATTTAAGGTACATTCGTAACTAAAAATAAAGTTATCCAGATTTTCTCCAGCCACGATTTCTGTTACCGACCTAAAAATAACAAAATCCCCTTGATTGATTTTAGCGCTACTATTAAAACAAAATTACTTCCCATCAATTAAAAATTATGTAACCACAAACAGCTATTTTGTGTACAAACGGATTATTTATATGCTGTTTGTCGTTACGTTGTGGTTGTTTAATTTTTAAGTGATGGGAAGTAATTGTGTTTTAATAGTAACGCCAAAACCAATTAAGGGGATTTTGTTATATTTACGTTCGTAACAGAAATCGTAGATTTACTGACTACTAAAATAAAACTAGTAGCTGTAAAACAGTTGACAAAGTCGAATTGACCGATAAGTCTTTTCGAAAAGAGTAAAATAAAACTATTTGTCTTATACAAGGCTTAAAGTACGTTCATAACAAAAATAGCATGCCTATAAATTCGTCTTTGTACAAAATTAAATCTAATTGAGCGAGAAAAGTAATCATTTCGACGATTTATAGGAAGTTACATATTTTGTAAAGATAATTACAATTGCGCAAAAATGATTTTGCTATTTTACGAATTTAATATTACTATTCGTAATATATGTTTAAATGTAAATCATACAAACTGTAAATGAGTAAAAATTAAACAAAGAACCTTAAACTCGGAATGGATATTAAGATATAAATAAGTTTAAAAAAAAAATAAAAAAAATTAAGAGGTTCAACATATATCCAAATTTAGTTAATGTGACACGATCTGGAATCTGCAAATATTAAACAGTATAAACATTACGTGAAAAATTTAAATAATTAAAATTTAAAAACCTTTGCATCTGCAAGTTTCTCTAAAACCAACAGAAAAATTACATAAGTAATTAGTTTCAATTTTTAATTCATTAATTAATATATATATATATATATATATATATATATATATATATATATATATATATATATATATATATATATATATATATAAATCTGACTTACGATGTGTCGCTTTCCTTCTTCTGCTTATTTCCCTTTGTGTTGCGCGATGTACGTTTCCTTTTTACTAAAGGCTAGAACAACGTAAAAAACAGAATAATAATATTAAAATACATACGTACAAGCACCAATGCCTCCAGCTTGCCATATAAATTAGTGCATTTATTTCTTTTTATGAAGAATTTTAATTTTGCCACTAATGTTTTTAATAAAGAAAACACAAAGTACAAAAGAAAAGTAATTTAAAACTACTGATTTATATTTATATATATATATATATATATATATATATATATATATATACATAAATTCCATTATAACCAGTGTAAATAATAAATAAGATGAAATGTATGAGCTGTAGGCACTTGTTGATACATGATTAAATTTAATAAGGAATAATTGAATAAGAAACACACTTTTGGTTGGTTTCAAAATTAATTGAATGTAACTTAATACGTATTTCGGTTTTTACACCATCGTCAAAAGTGTCGGAAAGAAGTAAACTTGTATATATTGTAACTTATTCTAGAATTAAGTTAATTTTAGCTTATAACCTTTATACCTGTTTTTAATAAAGAAAACACTAATCACAAAAGAAAAGTAATTTAAAACTACTGATTTATATATATATATATATATATATATATATATATATATATATATATATATATATATATATATATAAATATATATATATATATATATATATATATATATATATATAAACACACTTGGTTGGTTTCAAAATTAATTGAATGTAACTTAATACGTATTTCGGTTTTAACACCATCGTCAGAAGTGTCGGCAAGGAGTAAACTTGTATATATTGTAACTTATTCTAGAATTAAGTTAATTTTAGCTTATAACCTTTATACCTGTTATATTTATTTGTGTGTATATATACACCATGCAGTTTACTTCTTTCCGACACTTCTGACGATGGTGTAAAAGCCGAAATACGTTATATTAAATTAATTTTGAACCAACCAAGTGTGTGTTTTAATTCAATTATTCCTTATTAAATTTAATCATGTTTCAACAAGTGCCTACAGCTCATACATTTAATCTTGTCTGATTTTATAAAAAGCTATTAAGAACTCACCACAACAATTTCGGGTATAGATTCGTCGGTGGAAGATACCGACGCTTGTACATCTTTTAAACGTGGCCTCCCTAAAGGTTTCTTCTCTGGTTTCGGAGTCTCCCTATTCACGACTCCTGCTACTATTGATGGTTTTGGTATTATTTCAATAGCATTCGAAAATATGTTTCGTTTAACTATGTTCATTCCTTTTTTTGTGGTTTTAGGACCGGATTTCTTAATTTTCAATTTCCCACCCAGAGCAATCTCCTTTCCTTTTACTGGTGGTGGCACCGCGATCGGTTGAAGTATCGTTGCCGGCTTAGGAGTGCCATCCGGTTTAAGATATCGCAACACCTCCGATCGTACTAAATATGGCCGACTTTGTGCGTATCGTCTTTGTGCTGCCGTTTCCGGTTTATATTTCGGTTTGGAAATCGTTTTAGTTTTCTTCGATTTTAAGATGGCATTTTTTCTGATCGATTCACTTATCTCTTTAGTGTTTATTTCTTTGTCTGTTTCGCACTCAAAGCAAAACCAGGTGGAACTGGGCATTAATCCAACGCATTTAACGTGAACACCATTGGTACGGCAACTGTTGCAATACAATACTTCCCACCTTTTAAAATTAAAAGCGAACGATTAGAAGTGGCATAATTTGACCAAAAAAGTCCGACTATAGACGTACTTTTTGGGTCATTGGAGCAACAACAAGTTATATATATACACTTTTTGTTAATGAAATGTTTTGACTTGAGAATGCTACAGACACACGATATTATATTTTGCGTATAAGAAAGTAACTTACGAATTAGAGCCACAGTACGATTTTCCATGTTCGTTCACACATACGTCGGCTTTACAGTCTTCGTCTCGGTACAATGGCTTTGAAAATGAATTCGTGAGATTACTAAAAAAAAAAAAAATGGTAGCATTCAAATTGCCGTAATTAGGTACAGAAATGGTAAGAAATGTTGATAATGACTCACCAGGTTGGAATATATATCCCGAACCTTTGGACGTAAGGTTGAAATGTGGTCGCATCTTGACAAAATGGGCAGTTAAACAGTTTGTTTAGTGCCAAAGCCGTTTGCTACAAAAAAAAAAATATTTTTTTTAAGCATTTAGCATTTATAATTTCATATGTTTGATTTACCTGAGCACATTTTCGGTGAATGGTCAGTTTACAACATGGGGTCCAAATAATTTGGTTGGTATAATAGTACGTAATGCCTTCTTCGCAATATGGACACAATTGTGGCAGACTAGGTACAATGAATAGTTGAGCAGGCCGATGGTTAAAGCAATAGGACCTAATAAAAAAAAAAAAATATATATATATATATATATATATATATATATATATATACTATGTACAATCAAATTTATTGAATCGGATTTTCTTGATCTTGCTTATTTATATTTTATATCGGTCATTCATTGAATAATTTAAAATATTGTGTGCCCAAATTAAGCATTATAATAGAATTCTTAATTTAATACATTTTGTTTCACAAATTGACTTCACGTGTAGTCATTACGAATCTTTGGTTTAAAAAAGCATGTTTTTATTACGATTTTTTTTCTCCGGTTTAGATAAAGCTATCAATTTGAGCTTTAAGCCACTTTAATCCTCGTCTTTTTGTCTACATTAAAATATTTATTTCATACAAAAATATATGAAACTTTATTTAATTACTATGATTACAAACTTACATTGTTCTAAAAAAGCATGTATTTTTTACGATTTTTTATCTCCGGTTAAGATAAAGGTATCAATTTGAACTTTTAACCACTTTAATCCTCGTCTTTTTGTCTACATTAAAACATTTTTTTCGCACAAAAATATATGAAACTTTATTTAATTACTATGATTACAAACATACAATCATTTGTCTAAAAAAACATGTTTTTTACGATTTTTTTTCTCTGGTTAGGATAAAGGTATCAATTTGAGCTTTAAACCAATTTAATCCTCGTCTTTTTGTCTACATAAAAACATTTTTTTCGCACAAAAATATATGAAACTTTCCTAGATAACGAGGAAAGTATGACTAGGTCACCACTAAACGGGCGGACTCGTATCTCATCAACGGGTCATTTGAATCTAATTTTAATACTAGATTCTAAAAGCGTATAAAATTCTCTACAGTTTACACTAATATTTGGTGTAATTAGTTAGTATTTGACAAAATGGCGGCCGTTTGAAGAAAAACGTTTTTTTTTTTTACTTTAGAGCGCTATAAATAATAGTTTATTTATAAAAATGTGTATATTGTTGGTGTAAGCTGCAACAAATTGTATTTCTTTTCATTTAAAATAAAGAACAAGGGAATCGGTCGAGTAGTTCCTGAGATAATAGGATGTGCTGCTTGTAATAAGCAGTTTCGAAAAAACTCGTTTAAAGATTTACAATATATATTTATTGGATAACTTTAATAGTTTTCATTTTATATTTAGTCATACTTACAGAAATTGATAATTAAATTGATGTCCTGAGCCGTGTTTTAATCCACATGGAAGGTGGAATTTGACAAAACATTCCTTTTCAGAGCAGGAAAGAGTAGCGCCAGTCTTCAAACAATATGTGCAGGTCTAGAAAAAAATACATGTCTAAAGCATTTGGTCGAGTGTCTGTAGTATTCTGATCAAAATATTTCCGTCGCCCTGATTCCAAAAATATATATAACTTGGATGTTAGTCGTTGCTCGCTTGACTAAATTTGTACTTTCTACTCCTCTGAAGGTACCGGAGCGATTTACACCAAATTTAGTACACATGTTACTTGGTATCCTATTTCAATCCGCTCGCAATTTAAATTCAATCGCGCGTATACTTCCCGAGTTATAGGGCCCCAAAATTTAAAGCCCCCCTTAATACACCTCTTATAAAAATAATTAAAACATCCAAAAATTCTACTAATAATTCTAAGATATTTTATATCTACAAGATTTTTCATATTGTTAACCCAAAGGCCATAAAAAAATATTAAATATTATAATTTTGGATTCAGAACTCCCTTAATACACCCCTTATAAAAATTATAAAAATACTCAAAAATTCTACTAAAAATTCTAAGATATTTTATATCTACAACATTTTTTGATATTGTTAACCTAAAGACCAATAAAAAATATTGAATATTACAGACACACACGACAGAATGTATAAACTTTTCTGTACTTCGTACTAATGGATAAACAAAGAATATATTTCACATTTGCCTTAGTTGCTTTTGTACATGTCATGTTTGTGCTCCAAATAGTAAAAATCAATGTCTATTGATATTGAAACTAGAAAATGAATTCAGTATATTTACCACTGCTGCGGATTCCTGGATGGTGGCGTAAATTTCGGAGATCGGAAAGCCTGAAATGCCACTTCGGTTCTTGAATAATTGACGAATTGTTGGTGCCAATAACTATTCAAAAAAAAATTGTTTTTTTTACGGTTTTTCGAAATTTCGAACGTGTTTTCGTTCCATTATTCAAATGACATCAATTGAGAAAGTAATCAAAGGGATTTCTTTACTTATTAGTTCATAAATAACGTAAAACACTTACCAGACAAAAAAAATGTGCAGCGCACGGTCCGGGATTAATCAGTTCTCCTAAATTCAATACGTCGATAACATTTTGGCGACATATTATGCATGTGTCACGTAGCACAGTATCTTGAGCTGTGTATAATTGCCCTAGCTGATGCAACAATGGAGGCAGCATTTCTATGGAAATAATAAACAAAATAATAAATCTTCGCTCGACTTAAACTTAGATTTCACAAATAGCTTTATACATTTTATGCTACCATTACCATGAAACAATATCAATATTTATAACTAGTGAAACGTAAATATAATATATAGCTATTTACAAAAGTGATTATTCAGTAACTCGTCTCGTTTTCGAGATATACACAACAAAACAAGTACTTTCGGTTGATTCAATTTAATAATTAAATACAAAATATACTGTTCCATGGCTGTAGAGCGTTCAATACATTCGGTAATGAAAGTTTGAGTGTAGTTAACAGTTGCGAGGTGAAACTGTTCTAGGATTTTTTAGTTATTTTTAATTAGTTTCTAATTCTCAGTATTAAGAGCCTCTAAAGTTTGGGGCCATATAACTCGGAAAGTATAAGAGCTATTAGATTAAAATTGCGCATAGATTCAAATGAGATGCTAAAGCATATGTGTAGCAAATTTGGTTCAAATCGCTTTGGTACCTTCAGAGTAGAATAGAGGGCACCAATTTGGTCTTACGAGCGATGAGTATATGAGTTATATATATATTGTTTGAATGTAGGGCTACGAACCAAGAACTTTCTGTTATGGAAATGGTTTTATCTTAGAAAGAATCAGTCGAAAAGTTCGCTACTTTACTCGGTGCACCGAATAATTCCGAGAAAAACGCCTCTAACTGTGTCCCGTATACCTGGATTTCAATTGGCGCTCGCAGTAAATTGACTGTAACTTCCACAATACTGCGAATAACGATTACCGGTTTTAAGGCGTTATTCTACACACAATAGGGATTCAGAATATGTATAGAAAAAAAGTTTCTTTCTACACGACGATTGGTTAACTTCCAATAAGGTACCGCCTCCCAGTCGCCCAACTGTAGCTATACGTTGCCTACTTACACATTCTACTAGATGGAGGCTGGAAGTACCGAAAAAGTACTTCCCGTATTCTATATGGCGTAAACTCTTAGAAAATGTTTCTATATATACATAAATATGTCTACTAAATAGATTATAGGGCAAGCTGAAGGCATTAGTGCAACAATTTAACTTCATACATTATTAAATTGATACAAAACGGTTACAATTTCATTTAATTCTTTCTATAGAAATGTTACAGAATTAAAAGATATATGGTTGCCTTTAAAAAAGGCTTTGAGTGAAATTACCTCGATTTATTTAGTATAAGATGCATTTATTTGATTGAATTGAATATGTATTATAAGAATTAAATCTAAACTTACTGAGATAAATTCAATTTTCACGCACGTCCGGTTCCTTTTATCAGGTATTTAGCTTCGTTAAAGCTCAAAGAAAACGTACTTCACTATCTAAACATATAAAACAATACGAATATAAACGCATAATGTCGAAAACTATTTATTATAAACTGTTAATTGGATTTAGAAACTTCAAAAACTTTTTCTACGAGCACGAGGACTCGCAAGTATTGCACAATAACGAAAAAACTTTTTTGTTCAATTCGAGAACTTTAGAAACACACAATGAAATACTTTAGCTCATATGTACACTTCGTACGGCAAGCTAATCATATTTACTGACTAATTTATTAGATTTTGGTAACATGCGTTCTAATTCTATAACCTATATTTTCTATTTTGCTGCGTATATAAGTAAATGGTTAATAAAATAATAATTACTAATAAGTAAACAGTAAAACCTTGTTTTACACCTCACAATTACAATGAAACACAATTATAATGCCTGAATTAACAACCACGAAAATGCAAGTCTAGAAGGATACGGTTTTTGTATAAAACAAAGTGCAACCGGCGCATGCGCATATACTGGGAACCCCCGTGATAGAAAACGACCGTTAATCGTCCTTTCTCTTCTTCTTCTTCGACTATTTCGTAATTGAAATACGCATTTAGGCTTTCACATGGTGGTAAATGGTTTATATTTATTTTAATTTTAATTAAACAGCTACAGATTCAAATTAGTTGATAATATAACGTTTAAAATGTTACTAACCTTAGCGAAATTGGCAACAAGTGTGACGTTAAAAAGGGCGGCAAATTTAAACGTGGCCACCTTGTTGGATTCACATATTTGTTCGGTACTTCGTACGATTGAATTGAATTTATGAATTAATCAAGTATATAATTTATATATATATATTTGGATTTAGAGCGCCGAAACAAACACTTTTTGTTAAGGACATATTTTGATCCGAGTATGCTACAGACACACGGATCGAATAGCTAAAAAAGAACTTTGGGAAATGTTCAAAAATAACAAAATTTGTACACAAAACGTATGATTATATTGAGGATAATTATTTATGCGGTGAATTGAATTCATGATTTACAATTCGAAGTAAAAACTATTTCGATAATACACGAATCCAAATCACCTATACAATTATTTTATAACTAATTTCAATTCCAAACGAATTGAAGTCTTTTTAACACCTTAGATGCAAAAACGTATGATTATATTGATGATAAATATGTATGCGGTGAATTGAATTCATGATTTACAATTCGAAGTAAAAACTATTTCGATAATACACGAATTCAAATCACCTATACAATTATTTTATAACTAAATTCAATTCCAAACGAATTGAAGTCTTTTTAACACCTTAGATGCAAAAACGTATGATTATATTGATGATAAATATTTATGCGGTGAATTGAATTCATGATTTACAATTCGAAGTAAAAACTATTTCGATAATACACGAATCCAAATCACCTATACAATTATTTTATAACTAATTTCAATTCCAAACGAATTGAAGTCTTTTAAACACCTTAGATGCAAAAACGTATGATTATATTGATGATAAATATGTATGCGGTGAATTGAATTCATGATTTACAATTCGAAGTAAAAACTATTTCGATAATACACGAATCCAAATCACCTATACAATTATTTTATAACTAATTTCAATTCCAAACGAATTGAAGTCTTTTTAACACCTTAGATGCAAAAACGTATGATTATATTGATGATAAATATGTATGCGGTGAATTGAATTCATGATTTACAATTCGAAGTAAAAACTATTTCGATTATACACGAATTCAAATCACCTATACAATTATTTTATAACTAATTTCAATTCCAAACGAATTGAAGTCTTTTTAACAATTACCTTAGATGCAAATTTGTATTATAAATTACCAAAAAAAAAAAAAATGAAGAAGAATCCCTATCTAGTAGCGTGAAAAAAAAATAAAAGGATTGTTCACAGCGAAACAATTAGTAATTACGCTTAGAAAATTACAAATAATAATCTAGTTTTATGACACAAGCAATGTTAATATTCCAAGTACAACACAATTTATGATAAATTTTGTTGCGTAAGGGCATTTTCATGTAAACGGTTTCGAATTCTAGCGGTAACATTTATGAATTGTTGTGCGAAAAGCAAGCTTGATAGGAATTCCTCTTAAAGTATAAATGTATTAATTACTAATTAGTTATAATTATAAAGGCATTAATGCCTTTTTGACATGTGCCACACATGTTTTGTTAATCATCAGAATCATTTGATGATTCAGCGTTGGACTTAACTTCTTGGGAAGTCCCTTTCATAGCCGCCTTGAATGCTGCAAAAAAAAATAAACAAATTTATATCAAAATGCCGAGAAATGTATAAGTAATTAGAATATTTATACCTTTCCTAATCGAATTTGCTTCAGAAAATCCACTAAAAGCAAAAAAAAAAAAAAAAAATATTACTTTCCATCACTAATAAAAAATATATAAATAATAAACAATTTGACTTACGAGGTTGATGGCTGACTAAGATCAATTATCTGCCGATTTCCGTGTGCTGGGGTTGTTTTATTGTCGTCCAAGACCTTTAAAAAAAAAAAACAAGATTTAGTAAAACGCACCAATGCGTAGAGCTCGCTTTTAGGTAAGATATACAGTGCGAGGTTAACAATTTGAAAAAATGTTATAGATATAAAAAGTCTTACAATTCAAAATTATAATTAATTTAATTTTTTTTTCGGGCTTTGAGTTAACAATATGAAAAAATCTTGTAGATATAAAATATCTTAGAATTTGTAGTAAAATTTTTGAGTGTTTTAAATATTTTTATACAGGCAGTATTAAGGGGGGCTCCAAATTTTGGGGCCCTATAACTGGGGAAGTATACTGTAATTTTAATGTTTAGTTAAGAATCATATTTCAACGTACGACAATTATTTCAGGGAAGCCAGGTCTTCTCGACGATGAATGCAGCTGAAAGAGACGTAACGGAATCGATTGCGTAGGCGGTGGCGTCCATGGTGGCATCAACGGTTCCATCAACGGTGCCGTCGACGGTCTCATCAACGGTCTCATCGACGGTGTCATCGACGTTGTCACCGACAGTGACATCAACGGTGTCATCGACGGTGTCATCGACGGTGTCACCGACACTGTCACCGTCGGTGTCATCGACGGTGTCACCGACACTGTCACCGTCGGTGTCATCGACGGTGTCACCGACACTGTCACCGTCGGTGTCATCAACGGTATCACCGACACTGTCACCGTCGGTGTCAACGACGATGTCATTGACGGTGCCATCGACGATGTCATTGACGGAGCCATCGACGATGTCATTGACGGAGCCATCGACGATGTCATCAACGGTGTCGTTGACGGTGTCAACCACGGTGACATCGACGGTGTCAGCAACGGTGCAATCGAAGATCTCATTGACGGTGTCATCCACGGTGTCATTGACGGTGGCACCGTCGATGTCGTCGGCGCTGTCTTCCAGATTATAGGCCGGCAAATTCTACCAGAGGTCGACGCCGTACTTTGTTCTGTTTTAATTTTACACGCAGCACAAAGCCATTTGTTATTGTTCCGCAATTTGGTTACTTTTTGGGTAACGTGCCTACCGCAAGTTTCACACCTGTGAGTGACCCATCGTCTAAAATAATAAACAACATTTAGTTTAGTTAACACTCTTTAGTCGTTCGGGTCACATAGGACCCCAACTACTACTACTACTAATTGTCACAGAAGCATTGCGATAAATCGTACCGGCATCCATTTTTCTTTTGCAAAAGGTGGCACCGTTGCATCATAGGAATATTGTCCGCTCGGCAAGCTTTGCAAGGCGACTTCCGTGGTAACATGACTGGCTTTCTTGGTGGTGAAAATTTGAGAAAGTTTAAAAAACATCTGTCACATTGCCAAGTGGAACCCATGTGCAAAATTGACAGCATTACGGTGTCGCGTTTTTTGCATTTTTCACACACGTAGGTGACCCACCTTTAAAATGAAAAACAAACGGTTTGTTAACTTTACTGTGTCGTTGGGGTTAAAAATGGTATTTACTACTAGTGATGTGTTATGTGAACATTTGTAGTTGTAGCTACAACTACTAATTGTCACAAATATTTTTTTATAATTTGTTTAAATGATTTACTTTTATATGCCATAACTTAGAATAAACCATAATTATTCATTTCGTGAAAAGAAAAAAACGAAATACAGTGTTTTTAAAACCCATGTAACCCCTTAAAAGCATTGATCGCACCTCGAAGTATTTATATAAATATAAGATGCAATTATTTGATTGAATTGAGTTATGTATGTTAAGAATTAGATGTAAACTTACTTTTTCTCCCAGTCTTCAGGCATCCTCAATAGATAGAATTAAGTATTCTGACAATTCCTACAACGAATGGCTTTCTGACAGTGCACACTTCCTAATAAATATAAAACTATAAGCATTTACATGCACAAAGACCGAAAACTAGTTAAAATAAACTGTTAATATGTGCGATAGCTTCCATTTTGCTACAAACATATCATAAACACTATTTAACAGAAAAGAAAAACAATAACTATTTGATTTCAAAAAACCTTTGGAATTAACCCACACATCGAATTATATATATATATATATATAAATTATATCAATTAAACCATGTATATTCATAATTAGATGCAACGTGAACAAACGCAAAATAACATAAGCGCTGCAATAGCAATGGATGCCTATAGGGGTATCACTTCCTGCATGAGGATCTGTTCCAAAATACATCACATGCGCGTAAATTCGCGTACTTCCAGAATGTGCAACATCAATTAATTATTTACTTAATGTATTAGTGAAAATGTTGCAAAAACAATAACGTTTATTATCTATTAATTGTAAACCAAAAATAATACACTATACAAAAAAGTGTAGCTATACTACTAAATACATAAATAATTCTACTAAACAGATTATAGGGCAAGCTGAAGGCATTAGTCCACCATTTTACATTCATACATTATTAAATTGATACAAAATGGTTACAATTTCATTAAATTCTTTCTATAGAAATGTTACAGAATTAAAAGATAATTGGTTGCCTTTACAAAAGGCTTTGAGTGAAATTACCTCGATTTATTTAGTATAAGATGCATTTATTTGATTGAATTGAATATGTATTATAAGAATTAAATCTAAACTTACTGAGATAAATTCAATTTTCACGCACGTCCGTTTCTTTTTATCAGGTATTTAGCTTCGTTAAAGCTCAAAGAAAACGTACTTCACTATCTAAACATATAAAACAATACGAATATAAACGTATAAAGCCGAAAACTATTTATTATAAACTGTTAATTGGATTTAGAAACTTCGAGAACTTTTTCTATGTGCACGTGGACCAGCAAGTATTACACAATAATGAAAAATCTTTTTTGTTTAATTCGACAACTTTACAAACACACAATCAAATACTTTAGCTCATATGTACACTTCGTAGGGCAAGCTAATCATATTTACTGAGTTATTTATTAGATTTTGGTAACATGCGTTCTAATTCTATAACCTATATTTTCTATTTGCTGCGTATATAAGTAAATGGTTAAAAAAATAATACTTACTAGTAAGTAAATAGTAAAACTTTGTTTTATGCAGCCTTTTACACCTCAAAATAATGAAAAACTACAATTATTAGGTCTGAATTAGCACCCACTTGCCTGTATAAGTTTTCGCTAGTGGCGGTTATTACTGTACACTGCAACTGCGCACTAGCGCATCTAAGGGGAACCCCCAATTTAAAAAAAATCCGTTCTTCTTTTTCTCACTAATTCGTTGTCGAAATACGTATTTCGCCTTTCAAATACATTGTTGTAAAGAGTTTTATCTCTCTAGGACTTTAATATTTAATGTAATTAAAATATATATTGAGAAATGTGTTAGTTTTGGCTAAAAATGTGATAAACTGTCAGTAATCGTAAAACTAGCTTAAAGTGCCATCTATCTCGAATATATAATAACTATTCGGCAACAGTATGATTATTTCCTGTATTATCGCTAATATTTAAATGCAAACTAATCAGTAATGGTCGTATTAGTTTAAATACATGAATCTATAGTTGAAAGTTTAACTTATTACAAAAAAATAAATCGTACTCATCGGATATCTATTAAGATCGCGTAACAAACATGTTAAATCCCATAAAAAAACAAAAATCAAAACGAATAACGCTTTAAATGAATATTCCACTTACCTTATAAAGGAAAAGGAACCTGGGAAAATGTTTAAAAACTAAAATAAATATATAGACCACAAAATAGTTTATTTGCTTAATTAACTAATATCACCAGGACAAATATTTATGAGACATTATGTACAAAACAAGCATAGGTAGCAGTCACCAATGCCTTTAGTTCGCCGTATTATCTATTCAGTATACATGGTTTAATTTTATTATTTATATAGAAAACAGTTTCTCTTTTTAGAATTTAAAATAAGTAAGTTCTATCATAATGAATATTTATTTCTGGTATTTGAAGGTTTGTTGCCGGGATTAAAAGATTATTAGTTATAAAATTAAAGAAACACTTTGTCCATTTCTTAGAACTAATAGTACAATGTTAAAGTATAACAAGATTCGGTACGTACAACGCACCGATGCGTCCAGTTCACCTTTAAGTAAGATAAACGAGCAGCGGTTTTTAATTATTATGGCCTTTTGGTTAACAATTAAAAAAAAAAGGTATAAAAAGTGCATATTTAATAAATTTTTTTCGGACTTTCGGTTAATAATATGAAAAAAATTGTAGATATAAAATAAGGTTTCGACGAAACCTTATTTAGTTTGCAGCGGCTATGGAGATTCCTCTTAAATTGACTAATATCACGAGGACAAATGCTTATGCAGCATTATTTAAAATTAAAAACACTGCATTGCGCGAACATTTCCGGTTTATTCATTCGATGATTTCGACACATTCACTACTGCAAAAAAAAAAAAAAACGCATCAATATCAAAATGTCGAGAAACATATAAGTAATTAGAATATTTATACCTACCGTTGACGCAAGACATTTGTAATTTCCTCTAAAAGTAAAAAAAAAAAACAACATAAATGATTACTCTTTCAATGTCTAATTAAAACTGACTTACGGGTCATTGAGACAATAGGCGTTATCGCTATCATATCCAAAATCCTCGTAAATGTTCATTACGCTGTCTGCAAATGTAACCGTTTTGTTATGTGGGGTCGCACGTGGATGGCGTCGCAATATAGAGGTCGGTCCAATTTTCACGTCAGGGATCACTAAGCGCATAGGTGCACGTGTATCTGGTTCGCGTATGCAATCTTGTGTTGCAATCTGGTCATTAGCCACCTTTAAATCCAAATAAAAAAAAAACCATAACATCACGCATTTATTTGAAGCAATTTAAAGTTCCAAAGTACAACTTGCAATTTCAATGACTAAAACAGAAGGTATGAGATTGAATATGTTCATGTAAACTCCCATTTATTTGCTTATTTGCCTATATTTATGGTGTAGAATATTCATTTACAAGCATAGGTACAGACACCAATGTCTGGAACTCGCCGTATAAACTATTACGTGTATTTCTTTTAATGAAGCATTTTAATTTAACCAGTAATGTTGCAGTGGTAAAATGATAAAGCACAATAGGAAAACAATTGTTATTCATTGATTGACAAACAATAAATAATTAATTGCAACTATAATTTTAATTAGATTTTTTTATATATATTATATTATATATAATACTTTGTAAAACTATAGTCGCAGAGATAATTCATATTGCACATAAAAGAAAACAGAAAGTCTTAATTATAATTATTAGAGAGCAGTTTATTCATGTGCCGCTCTGCAAAAATCACAACTTATTTATACATTCCTAGCTATAAAAAGGGTAGCTTAACCGTTATATATATCTAATAAAAATTGAAGAAAACTAGCTTACTGAATTATCGTTTGCTTCTTCTTCCTCTTCATCATCATCTACTATAGTTCGAACGTCAGTAATTATAAAATTCATTACTGACCCTGGTGGCTCAACTGCTTCGATTTCATCAACCGTCTCCTTTAAGCCCAAAAAACAATTAGTTTTGAAGCAGTTTAAAGTACTAAAGAATATTAGGTAACAACTGGGATTTCAATGACTAAAAACCAGAGATATGAAAATATGTTCTTGTAAACTCTCACTTATTTGCTTATATTTATTTATATACTATGTTACAGATACACGACCGAATCCTTTTGCTCTTCTGTACTTCGTACAGCGATCTAAACATGTAAATTCAGGCTACACATGTCAACAACTACCTTCATTCATCTGCCATATTGATATAGTCGACTATATTCGTAGAGTTTAGATGAATGCATTTATAATTTTAACTTTAGGCTAAGAATCATATTTTGACTTACCAAGATATTGGAATTAGCTTCACTATTAAAGGTGACCGACATTTTTGGTAGTTTAGCTGTAGTCGAAGAGCCCAATTCCGACGCTTGCTGGACTTCTGGGTCACTATTGTCGCTTTGGGGCAATGGCCGTTTCCGGTTCTGTATCTGTGCGTCCCCGTTCAATAAGCTCGGCTCAGGGATCGGGAGTACCGTTTGATGGATTTTGCTGACGGTGGAAGGTATTGCGGCGTTATCCATATTGCACTGGGATTTATTTATTGCCTCCGTGCAACTTATTGCCGACGTCGATGATTCAAGTAATCGTCTTGCTCTTTCAGTTCTCACTATCCCTCTGCTACAATCGAAGCAAATCCATAACGAATCCTCCTTTAATGGAGTACGCCATATTTTGGTTATATTCGCCAAACATATTCGGCAAATAACTGGAATTCTTTTAAACATAAATACAAAGGATAACAATTAGTAATTAGTTAACTCTCATTGTCATTGAGGTCATTTAGGACCCCCATTAGAATTATATATACTACTGTGTGGCATGTCACGACTTTTAATTATTGTTGCAGAAAAACCATTTGGTTTTAATATATTTATAGTAATAATTTGTACACATGTGATGTTGCGGGTACATAAGACCCCATACGAATTTAAGCTTCCAGCACAGGTCTCACAGACCCTTGTTATAAATTAAGTATAGCTTAATCGTAACATTGGTTTCTTTTCGTCGCATAACTATGAAACAAAACTTCACACTTGACGGTGAACCATCGTTTAAAATTTAAAACAAACGATAACATTTCGAAGATAGTTAACTCTCCTGTGTCGTTGGGGTCATATTGGACCTCATTCAAATATTTCCACATATTTGACTTTACAAAAGCATTTAGATAAATCGCACCTCGAATTATTTATATAAATATAAGATGCAATCATTTGATTCAATTGAGTAATGTATGTTAATAATTTGATGTAAACTTACATATGAAATTGTTCGTCAGCCATCTTGAATTGCTATACTACCTAAAAATATAAAACTATAAGTATTTACATGCACAAATACCGAAAACTAGTTAATATAAACTGTTAATATGTTAGATAGCTTCCATTTTGCTACAAACATTGATATCACAAATACTATTTAACAGAAAAGAGAAACAATAACTATTTGATTTCACAAAGCCTTTCAGATTAACCCACACCTCGAATTATATATATATATATATATATTGCAACTAAGTGATTCAACTAACCATATATATATTAATAATTAGATGCAATCTTACGTGAATAAACGTAAAATAAGCGGCCGTGATGCAAGTGAAGTAGACTACATAAGCACTGCAATAGCAATGGTTGCCTATAGAGGTATCATCAAATTACATCCGGCGTGAGGATCTGTTCCAAAATACAGCATATGCGCGTAAAAAATATGACTATCAGTAACGAGCAGCCAATCACATGACCAGTTCATAGTGCCATCTATCTCGAATATATAAAACTATTCGACAACAGTATGATTTCCTGTAATATCGATAATATTTAAATGCAAACTAATCAGTAATGGTCGTATTAGTTTAAATACATGAATCTATAGTTGAAAGTTCAACATATTACAAAAAAATAAAACATACTCATAGGATATCTATTAAGATCGCGTAACAAACATGTTAAATCCCATAAAAAAACAAAAAACCAAAACGAATAACGCATAAAATGAATATTCCACTTACCTTATAAAGGAAAAAGGAATGGGGAAATGGTTCAAAAAGTAAAATAAATATATATAGACCACAAAATAGTAATTTGGTGAACATTTGAATTTAAAATTAAATACTACTGGAATTGAATTCATAATTTACAATTAATTTTGTTTTAAATATTTCGATAATTCACGAGCCCATATCACCTACAATTAATTAATTTCAAATCACAATTCCAAAGCAATTGAAGTCATTTTGACAATTACATGGCTATTTGAGGGTTTGAAATGAAAGGGCTATACAAAATAGTATATTTACTTAAAGACAAAGGTTTATACAGCATTATTTGAAATAAAAAACACTGTAATTGTGCGAACATTTCCGTTTTATTCATGCGATGATTTCACAACGGAATCATCGGAAAATACATTCAAAACAACAACAAATATAACAGAAATAATAACAATAATTGTAGTAAAAAATAACATAATAAAATGTATATGCCTTCGTTTGGCGCCAAACATATGAAATTGGCTCTGAAAGCAACAAAAAAATATACATAAATGATTACTCTTTGAATGTCTAATTAATACTGACTTACGGGTCATTATGACTATAGCCTCTAAAGCTATCATATACACCATCCTCGTAAATGTGCATCTCTCTGTTTGCGAATGTAACCGTTTTGTTAAGTGGGGTCGCTGGTGGATGGCGTCGCAATATAGATGTGCGCACAGATCTCACGTCAGGGATCACTAAGCGCATAAGTTCACGTGTATCTGGTACCCGTATGCTTTCTTCTGTAGCAATCCGGTAATTAGCCACCTTTAAATCCAAATAAAAAAAAAAAACATAACATCACGCATTTATTTGAAGCAATTTATAGTTTCAAAGTACAACTGGCCATTTCAATGACTAAAACAGGAGGTATGAGATTGAATATGTTCATGTAAACTCCCATTTATTTGCTTATTTTCCTATATTTATGGTGTAGTATATTAATTTACAAGCATAGGTACAGACACCAATGTCTGCAACTCGCCGTATAAACTATTACGTGTATTTCTTTTAATGAAGCATTTTAATTTAACCAGTAATGTTGCAGTGGTAAAATGATAAAGCACAATAGGAAAACAATTGTTATTCATTGATTGACAAACAATAAATAATTAATTGCAACTATAATTTTAATTAGATTTTTTTATATATATTATATTATATATAATACTTTGTAAAACTATAGTCGCAGAGATAATTCATATTGCACATAAAAGAAAACAGAAAGTCTTAATTATAATTATTAGAGAGCAGTTTATTCATGTGCCGCTCTGCAAAAATCACAACTTATTTATACATTCCTAGCTATAAAAAGGGTAGTTTAACCGTTATATATCTAATAAAAATTGAAGAAAACTAGCATACTGATATATCGATTACTTCATCCTCCTCATCATCTGCGAAAGGTCGAATATCATCATCGTCATCGTCTCCATAAATATCTGCTATAACTCGAATGCCATCATCGTCTTCACCATCATCATTATCTACTATAGTTCGAACGTCAGTAATAATAAGATTCATTACAGGCGCTGGTGGCTCAACTGCTTCGATTTCCTCATCCGTCTCCTTTAAGCCCAAAAACAATTTATTTTGAAGCAGTTTAAAGTACTAAAGAATATTAGGTAACAACTGGAATTTTCAATCAAACTAAAAACAAGAGATATTAAAATATGTTCTTGTAAACTCTCACATATTTGCTTATATTTATTTATATACTATGTTACAGATACACGACCGAATCCTTTTGCTCTTCTGTACTTCGTACAGCGATCTAAACATGTAAATTCAGGCTACACATGTCAACAACTGCCTTCATTCATCTGCCATATTGATATAGTCGACTATATTCGTAGAGTTTAGATGAATGCATTTATAATTTTAACTTTAGGCTAAGAATCATATTTTGCCTTACCAATATATCGGAATCAGAATCATTATTAAAGGTGACCGACATTTTTGGTAGTTTAGCTGTAGCCACAGAGCCCAATTCCGACGCTTGCTGGACTTCTGGGTCACTATTGTCGCTTTCGGGCAATTGCCGTTTCCGATCCTGTATCGGTTCGTCCCCGTTTAATAAGCTCGGCCCAGGGATCGGGAATACCGTTTGATGGATGTTGCTTACGGTCGACGGTATTGCGGCGCCATCCAGTTTACAATTAGACTTCTTTACTGCTTCTGTGCAACTAATTGCCGACGTCGATGATTCAAGTAATCGTCGTGCTTTTTTTGCCTTTGCTAATTTCTGCTCACAAGAGCAGCAGATCCATGACGGGTCCTCCTCTAATGGAGTGAGCGATAGTTTGGTCCAACTATGCCCACATACTCGGCAAATGACTGGCATTCTTTCAAAAATAAATACAAACGATAACAATTAGAAATTAGTTAACTCTCCTGTGTCGTTGGGGTCATATTGGACCTCATTCAAATATTTCCAACTATTTGACTTTACCAAAGCATTGAGATAAATCGCACCTCGAATTATTTATATAAATATAAGATGCAATTATTTGATTGAATTGAGTAATGTATGTTAATAATTAGATGTATACTTACTTATGAAAGCAATCGTCCATTTTGCTACAAATATTGATATCATAAACACTAGTTAACAGAAAAGAAAAATAATTACTATTTGATTTCACAAAGCCTTCGAGATTAACCTACACCTTGAATTATATATATAAATTGCAACTATGTGATTCAATTAAACCATATATATTAATAATTAGATGCAATCTTACGTGAATAAACGCAAAATAAGAAGCCGCGATGCAAGAGATGTACACCACACAAGCAATGCAATAGCAATGGTTGCCTATAGAGGTATCGGCCAATTACATCCTGCGTGAGGATCTGTTCCAAAATTCAGCAAATGCGCGTAAAAAATATGACTATCAGTAACGAGTAGCCAATCACATGACCAGTTCATAGCGCCATCTATCTCGAATATATAAAACTATTCGACAACAGTATGATTTCCTGTAATATCGATAATATTTAAATGCAAACTAATCAGTAATGGTCGTATTAGTTTAAATACATGAATCTATAGTTGAAAGTTTAACTTATTACAAAAAAATAAATCATACTCATAGGATATCTATTAAGATCGCGTAACAAACATGTTAAATCCCATAAGAAAACAAAAATCAAAACGAATAACGCATAAAATGAATATTCCACTTACCTTATAAAGGAAAAGGAACCTGGGAAAATGTTTAAAAACTAAAATATATATATAGACCACAAAATAGTTTATTTGCTTAATTAACTAATATCACCAGGACAAATATTTATGAGACATTATTTACAAAACAAGCATAGGTAGCAGGCACCAATGCCTTTAGTTCGCCGTATTATCTATTCAGTACATGGTTTAATTTTATTATTTATATAGAAAACAGTTTCTCTTTTTGGAATTTAAAATAAGTAAGTTCTATCATAATGAATATTTATTTCTGGTATTTGAAGTTTTGTTGCCGGGATTAAAAGATTATTAGTTATAAAATTAAAGAAACACTTTGTCCATTTCTTAGATCTAATAGTACAATGTTAAAGTATAACAAGATTCGGTACGTACAACGCACCGATGCGTCTAGTTCACCTTTAAGTAAGATAAACGAGCAGCCGTTTGGTTAATAATTTAAATACATAGATATAAAAAGTGCATGTTAAAAGTATGAAATATAAAATTTAAGAATTTAATTCCGAGTAGGGCAAAATTAAATACTAGTGGAATTAAAGTAATAATTTCCAATTCAACACACATTAAATGATAACTCACAAGCCTAAATCACCTATAATTAATTAATAACAATACAAAACGAA
Source organism: Leistus spinibarbis (assembly GCA_933228885.1). Taxonomy (NCBI): domain Eukaryota; kingdom Metazoa; phylum Arthropoda; class Insecta; order Coleoptera; family Carabidae; genus Leistus; species Leistus spinibarbis. The sequence continues at coordinate 15,773,095 of OW121792.1, read as the reverse complement.
TATTATTTACATACATATATACATTTATGTAATATTGTATTAAAATTGTACAATAAATACATATTAAAATAAAAAAGTAATGTTCATATCATCAATCCATGACGTCTACCTCTTCTTGTTCATTTGAAGCTTCAACCCATACCGTGCCAAAAAAAAACATTCCTCTTTTGAACGTGTCGGGTTTTAAATTAGGCCTAAATGCAACAAGAATATACATAAAAGATTACCTTCAATTTTTAATTAAAAATATATAAATAATAATCAATCTGACTTACGGCTCATTATTAATTTCCCCAATAGTCTTATCAAGGACATTGGTGATAGCGTCGGGTTTCAAATTTGGCCTAAATGCAACAAGAAAATGCATAAATGATTGCCTTCAATTTTTAATTAAAAAATATATAAATAATAAACAATCAGACTAACAGCTCGTTATGAATTTCCCCAATAGTCTTATCAAGGACATTGGTGATAGCGTCCGGTTCTAAATTTGGCCTAAATGCAACAAGAAAATACTTAAATGATTTCCTTCGATTTTTAATTAAAATTATATAAATAATAAACAATCTGACTTACGGCTCCTTATGATTTTCCGAAATAGTCTTATCAAGGACATTGGTGATAGCGTCGGGCTTTAAATTTGGCCTAAATGCAACAAGAAAATACTTAAATGATTGCATTCAATTTTTAATTAAAAATATATAAATACTAAACAATCTGACTTACGGCTCGTCATGAATTTCCCCAATAGTCTTATCAAGGACATTGGAGATAGCGTCGGGTTCTAAATTTGGTCTAAATGCAACAAGAAAATACTTAAATGATAGCCTTCAATTTCTATTTAAAAATATATAAATAATAAACAATCTGACTTACGGCTCGTTATGAATTTCCCCAATAGTCTTATCAAGGACAATGGTGATATCGTCGGGTTCTAAATTTGGCCTAAATACAACAAGAAAATACGTAAATGAATACCTTCAATTTTTAATTAAAAATATATAAATAATAAACATTCTGACTTACAGCTCGTCATGAATTTCCCCAATAGTCTTATCAAGGACAATGGTGATATCGTCGGGTTCTAAATTTGGCCTAAATGCAACAAGAAAATACATAAATGAATACCTTCAATTTTTAATTAAAAATATATAAATAATAAACATTCTGACTTACGGCTCGTCATGAATTTCCCCAATAGTCTTATCAAGGACACTGGTGATATCGTCGGGTTCTAAATTTGGCCTAAATGCAACAAGAAAATACGTAAATGAATACCTTCAATTTTAAATGAAAAAATATATAAATAATAAACAATCTGACTTACGGCTCGTCATGAATTTCTCCAATAATCTTATCAAGGAAAATGGTGATATCGTCGGGTTCTAAATTTGGCCTAAATGCAACAAGAAAATACATACATGTTTACCTTCAATTTTTAATGAAAAAATATATAAATAATAAACAATCTGACTTACGGCTCGTCATGAATTTCTCCAATAATCTTATCAAGGAAAATGGTGATATCGTCGGGTTCTAAATTTGGCCTAAATGCAACAAGAAAATACATAAATGTATACCTTCAATTTTTAATTAAAAATATATAAATAATAAACGTTCTGACTTACGGCTCGTTAAGAATTTCCCCAATAATCTTATCAAGGACAATGGTGATAGCGTCGGGTTCTAAATTTGGCCTAAATGCAACAAGAAAATACATAAATATTTACCTTCAATTTTTAATGAAAAAATATATAAATAATAAACAATCTGACTTACGGCTCGTCATGAATTTCCCCAATAGTCTTATCATGGACATTGGTGATAAAGTAGGGTGTTAAGATTGGCCTAAATGCAACAAGAAATTACATAAATGAATACCTTTAATTTTTAATTAAAAATATATAAATAATATACAATCTGACTTACGGCTCGTCATGAATTTCTCCAATAGTCTTATCAAGGACATTGGAGATAGCGTCGGGTTCTAAATTTGGTCTAAATGCAACAAGAAAATACTTAAATGATTGCATTCAATTTTTTACTAAAAATTTATAAATAATAAACAATCTGACTTACGGCTCGTTATGAATTTCCCCAATAGTCTTATCAAGGACAATGGTGATAGCGTCGGGTTCTAAATTTGGCCTAAATACAATAAGAAAATACATAAATGATTGAATTCAATTTCTAATTAAAAATATATAAATAATAAACAATCTGACTTACAGCTCGTTATGAATTTCCTCAATAGTCTTATCAAGGACATTGGTGATAGCGTCGGGTTCCAAATTTGGCCTAAATACAACAAGAAATAACATAAATGATTGCATTCAATTTTTTACTAAAAATTTATAAATAATAAACAATCTGACTTACGGCTCGTTATGAATTTCCCCAATAGTCTTAACAAGGAAATTGGAGATAGCGTCGGGTTCTAAATTTGGCCTAAATACAACAAGAAAATACATTAATGATTAATTTCAATTTTTAATTAAAAATATATAAATAATAAACATTCTGACTTACGGCTCGTTATGAATTTCCCCAATAGTCTTATCAAGGACAATGGTGATAGCGTCGGGTTCTAAATTTGGCCTAAATACAACAAGAATATACATAAATGAATACCTTCAATTTTTAATTAAAGATATATAAATAATAAGTAATCTGACTTACGGCTCATCATGAATTTCCTCAATAGTCTTATCAAGGACAATGGTGATAGCGTCGGGTTCTAAATTTGGCCTAAATACAACAAGAATATACATAAATGAATACCTTAAATTTTTAATTAAAGATATATAAATAATAAGTAATCTGACTTACGGCTCATCATGAATTTCCTCAATAGTCTTATCAAGGACAATGGTGATAGCGTCGGGTTCTAAATTTCGCCTAAATGCAACAAGAAAATACATAAATGATTGCCTTCAATTTTTAAATAAAAATATATAAATAATAAACAATCTGACTTACGGCTCATCATGAATTTCCTCAATAGTCTTATCAATGACAATGGTGATAGCGTCGGGTTCTAAATTTGGCCTAAATACAACAAGAATATACATAAATGAATACCTTCAATTTTTAATTAAAGATATATAAATAATAAACATTCTGACTTACGGCTCATCATGAATTTCCTCAATAGTCTTATCAAGGACAATGATGATATCGTCGGGTTCTAAATTTGGCCTAAATACAACAAGAATATACATAAATGAATACCTTAAATTTTTAATTAAAGATATATAAATAATAAACATTCTGACTTACGGCTCATCATGAATTTCCTCAATAGTCTTATCAAGGACAATGATGATATCGTCGGGTTCTAAATTTGACCTAAATACAACAAGAATATACATAAATGAATACCTTAAATTTTTAATTAAAAATATATAAATAATAAGTAATCTGACTTACGGCTCGACATGAATTTCCCCAATAGTCTTATCATGGACATTGGTGATAAAGTAGGGTGTTAAGATTGGCCTAAATGCAACAAGAAATTACATAAATGAATACCTTTAATTTATAATTAAAAATATATAAATAATATACAATCTGACTTACGGCTCGACATGAATTTCCCCAATATTCTTAACAAGGAAATTGGTGATAGCGTCGGGTTCTAAATTTGGCCTAAATGCAACAAGAAAATACATAAATGATTTCCTTCAATTTTTAAATAAAAATATATAAATAATAAACATTCTGACTTACGGCTCGTTATGAATTTCCCCAATAGTCTTATCAAGGACACTGGTGATAGCGTCGGGTTCTAAATTTGGCCTAAATGCAACAAGAATATACATAAATGAATACCTTCAATTTTTAATTAAAGATATATAAATAATAAACATTCTGACTTACGGCTCATCATGATTTTCCGAAATAGTCTTATCAAGGACATTGGTGATATCGTCGGGTTCTAAATTTGGCCTAAATGCAACAAGAATATACATAAATGAATACCTTAAATTTTTAATTAAAGATATATAAATAATAAACATTCTGACTTACGGCTCATCATGATTTTCCGAAATAGTCTTATCAAGGACAATGATGATATCGTCGGGTTCTAAATTTGGCCTAAATGCAACAAGAATATACATAAATGAAAACCTTAAATTTTTAATTAAAGATATATAAATAATAAACATTCTGACTTACGGCTCATCATGATTTTCCGAAATAGTCTTATCAAGGACATTGGTGATATCGTCGGGTTCTAAATTTGGCCTAAATACAACAAGAATATACATAAATGAATACCTTCAATTTTTAATTGAAAATATATAAATAATAAGTAATCTGACTTACGGGTCCTCATGAATTTCCTCAATAGTCTTATCAAGGACAATGATGATAGCGTCGGGTTCTAAATTTGGCCTAAATACAACAAGAATATACATAAATGAATACCTTCAATTTTTAATTAAAAATATATAAATAATAAGTAATTTGACTTACGGCTCGACATGAATTTCCCCAATAGTCTTATCATGGACATTGGTGATAAAGTAGGGTGTTAAGATTGGCCTAAATGCAACAAGAAATTACATAAATGAATACCTTTAATTTATAATTAAAAATATATAAATAATATACAATCTGACTTACGGCTCGACATGAATTTCCCCAATATTCTTAACAAGGAAATTGGTGATAGCGTCGGGTTCTAAATTTGGCCTAAATGCAACAAGAAAATACATAAATGTTTGCCTTCAATTTTTAATCAAAAAATATATAAATAATAAACAATCTGACTTACGGCTCGTCATGAATTTCCCCAATAGTCTTATCAAGGACACTGGTGATAGCGTCGGGTTCCAAATTTGGCCTAAATGCAACAAGAAAATACATAAGTGTTTGCCTTCAATTTTTGATTAAAAAATATATAAATAATAAACAATCTGACTTACGGGTCCTCATGAATTTCCCCAATAGTCTTATCATGGACATTGGTCATATAGTAGGGTGTTAAGATTGGCCTAAATGCAACAAGAAAATACATAAATGATTGATTTCAATTTTTAATTAAAATTATATAAATAATAAACAATTTGACTTACGGGTCGTCATAAATTTCCCCAATAGTCTTATCATGGGCATCGGTGATAAAGTAGGGTGTTAAGATTGGCCTAAATGCAACAAGAAAAGACAAAAATGATTGCTTTCAATTTTTAATTAAAATTATATAAATAATAAACAATCTGACTTACGGGTCGTCATAAATTTCCACAATAGTCTCATCACGGAGATTGGTGATAGCGTCGGGTTCTAAATTTGGCCTAAATACAACAAGAAAATACATAAATGATTGCATTCAATTTTTAATTAAAAATATATATATAAATAATAAACAATCTGACTTACGGCCCGTAATGAATTTCCTCCATAGTCCTTTCAAGATCATTTATCGCCTTAAAGTCAAAAGAAAAAAGAAGAACATCACGAATTTATTTGTAGCAATTTAATAATTCCAAGATATGTTATATGTACAAGATTTCTTTATATTAGTAAACAATTATAATTTAAATACAAATTTTGACTTTTTCTATTACCGCCCATCACCAATTTGGCCAATATAATAGCAAATCTTGCAATAACAATGTTTTTGTTATCTTTAACGTTTTATTTCTTCAAAACTCAGAGTATGTTACAGACACGACCGAATTCTTTAGCTACTAGTTCAGTTTACGAATGTTCAATTTACTACACATGTCACAATAAAAACTGCCTTCACTCATTCGCCATATTGCTACTCGTAAAAGCGTCATGATAGACAATTTCAGTCAAATATAATCTTAGAGTTTATATGAATATATTTGTAATTATAATATTTAGTTAAGAATTATATTACAACTTACATTTAAATATGAAGTATTTAGCTCCTCGTCGCAGTAAACAATTTCATTCGATCTAGCGGTAGATTCCGGGATTGAGGGAGCATAGTAATTGTATTTAGGAGTTCCATCCTTGTTTCGTTTTACCGGCGATGCAGACGGATATACCATATGACTATGGGTTGAGGTCGACGGTTGATACGTTGACGGGGTTTTATTAAAAGATTTCATTTTCCTAATAGTCCTAACAAAAAAATACATAAATGATTAGCTTCAATATTTAATTAAAAATATAAATAAATAATAAACAATCAGACTTACGGCTCGTCATAAATTTCCCCCATAGGCTTATTAAAAACATCCACCACCTTGAAAGCAAAAGAAAAAAGAAGAAGAGCAATTTAAAATGCTAAGATATGTTATATGTATTTATATTAGTAATATTTCGTTACTTACAACTAAATCTGAAGTATTTCGCTGCACGCAGTAATCAATTTCATTCGAGCTAGCGGTAGATTCCGGGATTGAGGGAAGATAGCGTTTGTATCTAGTTGTTTTACTCCTGCGACGTTTTGCTGGCGATGCACCCGGATACGACTTATGGCTATGAGTTGAGGTCGAAGCCGGATACATTGTCGGTGGTTGCTCACCAGATTTCAGCGCACAAATCACACAAACCCATTTGTCGCTACAGTTTACTTTTTTGAGCATGTGCATTCTTATTTTCTTGCATGCTACACAGCTGACGGAGATCCACCTTTTAAAATTAAAAACAGTTAGTTAACTCTCCTGTGTCGTTGGGGTCGTATAGGACCCCATAACACCCAACCGAATCAAAAGAATATTTCTAATTATTTGATTTTACAACCATTGAGATAAATCGCATATTGAATTGAATTGAATTGAATTGAGAATTAGATATAATCTTACTTGTTAGCTCCAACTCCCGGCATCCTGAATACTTTAAGCAGACTTCTTCAATCTTCAATCTATGTATACAATATATAACTATAAGAATTTACACGCAAAAAGACCGAAAACTACTTAATATACTGTTAAATTGTTAGATAAGTTCTCTTTTGCTACAAACATTGTTATCACTCCAACAGAAAAGTTGAATACCCAAAGAAAAACAATAATTGATTTCAGAAACACACATCGATTTATTTATATTAATAATTAAATGTAAACTTACGCCAACAATCCTGAAAAAAGATGTCAACTGCCTGTGAGAATCAAAAGAAGCCCAATAGTAGCAATGAATGCCGTCAAATCACTTCCTGCATGAGGATCTGTTCCAAAATACATCACATGCTCGTGTAAATTCGCGGCCATCCAGAATGTGCAATATTATTTCATTATTTACTTGTGAAAATGTTGCTAAAACAATAACGTTTATTAATTTTTAATTATAAATCGAAAATAATTGACCACAAAAATGACGGCGTACAAAAATGGCGCCAATTTAAAAGTGGACGCCATTACTTATGGGATTTAACAGATTAAGTTTGCATATTTGACTTAATATTCAGATATATTGTAGAATTTAATGAAATTTTGTCAACAATCATAATTTTAGACTAAATTTTGCATATACTTGGATGTTAGTCGTTGCTCGATCGACCAAATTTGTGCTTTCTCTGAAGGTACCAGAACGATTTACACCAAATTTGCTACACATATTATTTAACAACCCATTTGAATCCTCTAGCAGTTTAAATCCAATCGCCCGTATACTTTTCGAGTTATTGGGCCCCAAAATTTGGAACCCCCCTTAATACTGCCCTTACAAAAATAATTTAAACACACAAAAATCCTACTAATAATTCTAAGATATTTTATATCTACAAGATTTTTTCATATTGTTAACCCAAAGACCATAAAAAATGATTAAATATTCTAACACAAATTTGGTCTTACGACAACCAAGTGTATGAATTATATTTACACGAATACTTTAGCACATCTGTACTTCATACGGCAAGCTAAACATTTATTGTGTTATTCCAAATTATTCATTAGATTTTGTTAACATGTGTAATTATATAACCTATATTTTCTGTTTTGCCGTATTTAAGTAATGGCTAAATAAATAATTACTATTAGTAATGAAACAGTAATACCTCGTTTACGTTGACACTTCATTGAACACAATAACAATTATTTCTGGATTGTTGTCATGATTTGTTTATATTAACCTACAAGTGCACAGACGGGGAATCCCCGGATTTGAATCAGATAGTTCACGTGCACTCTTTTGACTATTTCGTTGTCGAAATACGTATTTAACCTTAAGCTATTATATTAAAATACATGTTGAATAATGTTTTTTTTTTTTATAATTTGTTCAAATTATATACTTTTATATGCCATAAGTTAGAATAAACCATATTTATTTATTTTGTGAAAAAAAATACTGTTTTATTTTTAAAACACATGTAACCCTTTAATGGATCACAAAGTGATGAAGTCGAAAAATATAAGATTTTTTTTTGTAATATGTTGAACTTTTACTATAAATTCATGTAATTAAACTAGGGTGACCATAATTAATTAGTTTGTAATTAAATATTAATGAATTTATTTATTAGTGTAATTCCAAAACCAGCGATTTAGAAATAAATATTCCACCTACCTTTTAGAGGGAAAAGAACTTTGGAAAAGTTATAAAATTAAGTATATTGAACACAAAATAGTATATTTATTTAAAAAAAAAAGTTTATGAACATATACCCTATTGACTAATATCACGAGGACAAATGTTTATGCGACATTATTTGAAAAAAAAAAAAAAAACACTCGAGAAGTATGTTGTATTATATCGACAATTTATTTCCGGTGTTCGAAGATTTGTTTCCGGGATAAGGCTGTTTAACAAGAAATTAGATAAAAATTGAAAACATTTTGTCCATTTGTTTTAAACTCATAGTGTATATAAAATATGAACAAAAATTTCAAACTAATATATTTAAATTAAAATCTATAATCACCAAACGAAATTCATGTGTGATATAACAACAACTAAAAATGAATTATGTGACACATAGTAATTAGAATTAATCAATAACTACGACATCAGGATCTTGCTGCTTGGATGAAATATTCGATTCTGCAAAAATGCGATAAATCAATCTAAAAGTGTCAAGAAGAATTTAGATATTTATACCTTCGCTTGGCGCACCATATTCAGGATTTCTTCTGAAAGCAACAAATACAGAAATTATTACTCTTTTAAACTCTAATTTAAAGTGACTTACGAGTCATTATGACTATAGCCTTTAAAGCTATTATAGACTACGCCTTGATAAATATGCATCTCTTTGTCTGCGAATGAAACGGATTTATTCTCATTTGGGCATTCAGGTGGGCGGAACCGCTGAAAAGAATGCCCATTTTCATTTCCGTTCACATGCGCTGGGGCACATGTTCGTTTTCTACGGGGCTAAACAAAAAAACATTAACATTCATAGATACAGGCACCAATGCCTTCAGCTCACCGTATTATCTATATCTTGTATTTCTTTTAACAAAGAAGTTTAAATTAACCACTGCAGTGAGTAAAATAATAAAACACAATAGGAAATTGTGACAAATAATAAATAATTGATTGCAATTATAATTCTTTTTTAATATATAATATTTTATAATACTATAGTCGCATATTTCACAAAAAAAAACAGAATATCTTAATTATAATTATTAGAGTATATTCTCATGTGCCGCTCTGCAAAAATCACAACTTATTTATACATTCCTAGCAATAAAATGGGTAGTTTATCTGTTATACCTTTTTTACTCGTCGAGTTGCTGTTGAATTTCTGTTTTCATCATCCTCTCTTATTGATCGGACGTCAGTAATAACAAAGTTCATAGCTTGCGCTGGTGTCTTAGCAGGTTCACTAATTTCAAGATCACCTTGTGCGATAATTTTCCTATTGTTGCTCGGGATGATTTTCCGAACTGTTAAGAACGAACCGTCCTTTGTTTTCAAACATTTATACTCCTCATCGTCATCGACAACCTTTAAATCCCAATATGAACTTCACGCATTTATTTAAAACAGTTTAAAGCACTAAACAACATATAAAGCAATCGGATTTAACTTACAACCACATCGGAATCTGAATCTACGCTGATTGACTCACTAGAGTGGGATACTTTTTGGACTCTAGTAATATTCACTGTAGCCACAGAGCCCAATTGCGATGCTTGGTGGGCTTTAGATGCGCTATTGTCGGTTTGGGACGATTGCCGTTTGCGTTTTTTTATCTGCGTGTCCCCATTCAATGTGCTCGGACCAGGGATCGGGTGTATCGTAATCGCGTACGATTGAGGGATAATGTTGCGGACGGACGCAGGTATGTCAGCGTTAGCCTGAGTGCAATTGGTCATTGCCTTGATGCAATTTATAGTCGACGACGAAGGTGGAAGATACTGTTGAGATCGGGACGATTGATGCGACGTTGATGGTTGTGGATCCGATGTCATAGTTGAAGGTAACACATTTTGAGTTTTTGGCTTCTCAGGTGTTCTCGTTGTACAATCAATGCAGTACCATGTAGCATTCCTTTTTAAGTGACTGCACGATATGTGAGTTCCGTTTGAGCCACATGTATCGCATAGAACAATGGCCCATCTTTTAAAATTAAAAACAAACGATTACATTTACAGGGCTTCGACAGCAATTTTGTATACAAAATAGTGAAATAAGTGACTGCTAAAAGATAAAAAGTGAATAAAATATTCATTTTGTAGACGCCATTTTGTTTTTAGACCGATTTTTAGGCCAGATTCGTAATCTGCGACCCCAAAAACCTAATATTATCAAATTACAGACAATTGATTAAATAAATAAAAGAGTTATACATATATTAATTAAAAGTGTATTTAAAAAAGCAGGAGTGGCCTGCACTCGACTTTCTTTTACGTAGTTTTTACTAGAAAAAATCAAAATATTGACAGGCACAAATTCAGGGCTTCTACAGCAATTTTCTATACAAAAAAGTGAAATAGTGTAGATTTTAAAGGATAAAAGTGAATTAATCGGAATTGAGGCAACGAAGTTAGAACATTGACGAATTTTTAGCGTCTTTAATACTTTTCATACATTTATTTAAGTAGCGTTTTAGTAAAAATAAGTGTCGATATAAACGACACTGCTCGGAGAGCAAAGGAATAAATTTAATCTAAAGGTCATTTATGAACATTCTGAATATTTACAGTGGCGTACTTGGGGCGGTCCCTAATTTGCCACCTTTTCTAATGCAATTTATATATTAATTTAGACAAATATAAATAAATGCCACCAGAAAATATATATATAATAAAGAAAGTAATAAATAAAGCACTTACATGCCCGTGCCACTGAAGGATCTGCCTTTGGCGCACAGACAAGCTTTTGCATTACATTCTTCGTGACGGTAGAGAAGCTCTTGATACGCATTTGGAACTAGTTCCCAGGAAGCGTCTCTGGAAAACGATAAATATACGAAAAGTTACTGTAGCATTTTAATTGCTATGCGTTTAATTGTCCGACAGCAGCGGTTTGCGGATTTCAATAGTCGGACATTTTAAATATATTTAAGAGGGAATTCAACTCATGCGTTTAAGGAATCCCCGAGATTTAAGGGGGAACACAACATTTTGGGAATTTTCCTTTTTTAGGGTAGACTTTTGAAATGTTGACGGTAGTTTTATTTAAACAGCAAATCCGAAATATGTAGCCGCTGTTGTCGGGACTTACCTGAATAGCCCACGTGCGCAACAAGAATGATAAGAAATATGTAAAGACTCACCGGTCTGGAATGAAAACCCCATAATGTTTCATCGTACGTTGAAATACTGTATTATCATTGCAACATGGACACTTGAAAAAGTATCCCGCAGATAACGCCATTTGCTATACAAAACAAAAAAAAAAAACATACAAATTATAAATGAACAAATATATAATCACGTTTGTTTTACTTGTAAACACGGTTTGTGAAAGTAGCTGGATTTTTTGCAGCAAGGTGCCCAAAGGACCTGGGTCCAGTGAATGAAATTAATTTCCTCGTAACAAATTGGGCATTTGTGTGGTTCACGAGGTCGGCCATACTTTTGGCGTGGTCGGTGGAGCATACAGTGCGATCTAACAATCAACAAACATTAAATGTATTAAACGTGTTTAAAAAAATATATGCATATTTACAGAAATCGGTCGTGGAACTGGTGGGACGTTCCGCAATTCATCCCACATGGTAGATGAAATTGTACTTGACAATTTTTGGTAGCGCAGTTAATTGTTGCACCTTTCTTCTTACAATAAGTACACATCTAGAAGAAATACATGCAACTCTGTAGGGATTAATTGTGAAATTGTGAGCATATATATACATTTCTAATAAGTTATAGATCTATAGCGTATAGAGCTTCCACAGCAATTTTGTGTGAAATAGTGAATGTGATCTATATGTTCTTATCGATTTTGAATTGAAACTAGAAAATGAATTCAGGTGATTTGAAAAGGTTACTTACGCGACTTGCGGATGCCCGTAGTTCATCAGATATATCCGACGCCAAAAATCCGAGAATTCCTTCATCATCTTGGCCGGATTGCTTAATATTTGAAGCAAGCAGCTATTCGAAAAATGCATTAGTTACTAATTAAACGACAAAAAATAAAATAAAATATATATATATATACTTACAAGGCAGTAATAGTGGGCCGAATACTTTCCAGTTTTCTTAATTTCCCCTAAATTTAAAATGTCGACTACATTTTGGTGGCATAACACGCAATCGTCGGGACCCTGCTCAGTAGTTGTGGCTTCATAGGATGACCAGTTCTTTATAAAGCGCGACATTTCTATAAAAATAAAAAAAACATTTAGAAAATTAGTCACATCGCATCGTACACAGCCAATTAGTAATCAGGAATAAAAATTACACAAAATAATCCAGTTTATTTTACATATATAATAAGTACCTAGTCCGATAACACACCTCTTCATCATGTAAGCCCTTACATGTTTAGTTGTTATCAAGAGTTAAATAAATAGCATTTTTATTTAAATAAACATGTGTGAATATTTTATTATAATAAAAAAAGAACCCAACTCGATCATTTTATACACATATAATTAGGGCCGGTGCAACTACTAATTGTAAAAACTTAACGATACTTAAATCTGGGACCTAAACTTTTATTGTAATTCCAGAGGAATTGAAAATTAAATCTACACGCAAATTAGGTTTAATTCGTCTTACGACGAATTCTTACGAAATCACAATGTACTTTTTAATTGTTTTATTAATAACCACTCACTTATTTGTCTAAGTACTTAAATTATAAATATATATATACATATATAATTACTGTATTATTCTTATTTATTTATTTATTATATTTTATAATTCGACCATAAAAGACTAAACCTGTTTATATTTCATTTCCTGTTTACCAACAACGATTAATCACACTATTAATTTCTAACAAATCATTTCGGAAAACCATACAATATTTACAATAAATGTACGAAATACAGAAGAGCCAAGGCATTCGGTCGTGCGTCTGTAACATTCTCGGATCAAAGAATATCCTAAACTAGAAGTTCTTGTCTCATCACTATGGATCCAAAAATATAAATAACACATATACTTGGATGTAAGTCGTAATTAAAATTAGAAAATTACAAATAATAATCTAGTTTGTATTATGACAAGCAATGGTATCATTCCAAGCACCAAAATTAACACACAATATATAATAAATTTTGTTGCTGTGAACGTTAACTTTGTATATCATACAACAAAGTGAAATTATTACTAATTATATTTAATTCCAAGCAACAAAATAAACACGATACATTTTGTTGCTGTGAACGGTAACTCTGTCATATCATACAACAAACTTTACAATTAATTACATTTCTAAGCTTAATTACTGTTTCGCTGTGAACCTAAAAAGTGTGTTTACAACGAAACAATTAGTAATTAAGCTTAGAAATTACAATTTAAAAAAATTTAGTTTGTTTTATGACAATGATAGCGCGTTCACAGTAACAATAAGTACAATTGTGTTAATTTGGTTGCTGTGAATGCTTGCATTGTTTGCCATAATACAAACTAGATTTTTTTTTTAAAATCTTAATTACTATTTGGTAGGTCTCATTTAAAAATATTTCATAATTATCAATTGTTTAATGTTTTTTTATTATTGTTTATAGTTTGCAATCATATTTAGTTACAAGAATACAAGATATTAAATCAGTTTATAAACACTTAGGTTAGATTTCGTATCAAGTTTCAACTTTTATTTATTGTAATTTGAGCCAAACCTACTAATTGTATACATATTTGCGGCATTACTAAAGATTTTAACACGCAATTTAGTTAAATGTTAGCAACAATTTACACTAAAGTATGTTAAATATACACTTTAACACTGAATCTATGGAAAAATTATAAATATTTCTTGGTAATTTAATATTTACCTGTTTAGTTACTTAAGAATACAGTCATTTTTACACTCGGTTTGGTTAAAACTACACAATTATTGACACAAAGTATTTTGTTTACGGTAGGGTTAGGTTTCCAAATTTGAACTTTTATCACTTGTAAACTATATTCTCTGGTATTTAGGTCCAATATTTAGCAAATACTTAATTAATAACTAGTATTTTTAACCCACAGATTTGATAAGAATACACGATTTTTAATATTGCATACAAAATGTGTATACACTATTCAACGAAATATTTGAATGTAAGTTGTTTACAACTCACTAATAGTTCATAATTATGTATTGTTTCAGTCACTTTTATAAAATTAATAGTAATAATTTCCATTACATAGTTTTCCGCGGTAAAACAGAGAAACAATTCGCCAACAACTTATCGCAACACTTTTATGTTTATAATAAAAATGGTTGACTTATTCTTTCTAACACAACCAACATATTCACTCACAACACACAACCAACCACAAACTCGAATTTGTGACCCCAATCACTTAAATTAATGGTTTTCTTTTTGTGCCTGAAAGAACGGAACTCTCAACGTTGCTTTAATCACCGATTTGTTAAACGTCAAATATATAACCCTAAATAAATTCAAAAATGTTTAATTTAAAACAAAGTTTATTAACAACGTCGCTCCAAATATATTTAAATTTTCGTAAATTAAGCACAATTTATGCGTTATCGTCAGGTATTTTGGCGATAATGTGTAAATTAGCGTTTATTAATTTTGGTTTTAAAATAAGGGTTCGGTAAATGTGGGGTCGCTGTTATTCGAGTTTCGGGCCCTGAATCGGGGGAAGCCCTAAAAATTATGACAAAATTAAAAGATTTACCCAAACCGCGAATGGCTTTATTAAAACAAATTGTTCATCCTTTGAATAACGAGGTTTTAGATCGCGGGTTAATTTTGTGGTTTCCAGGTAGTTTAACATGCGAATTTGCCAGTGTTTATTATTATTATTTAAAATATTAAATTCAGTATTTTAAATAATTTTTAGTATATATTATTTTCTGTACCAATATTTCAAATACAAAATATTAAAATTGTATTTAAAATACCTTCAAATAATTTGAAATACTTTTAAGTATTACAAATATAAAAATTTATAATACCTTAATAGTATTTGTAATACATTTTATAATGGAAAATCTATTTCAAATTTCATCATTTCACGAATTTTGAATAATTATAACTAAAAAATGTATTTAAATAATAAAATTATAATATTTCATAGATACATTTGCTTTTTTTTTAAACGAATTCGAACCGTAATTATTTTTGTTTCGGTTTTCGTTTCGATTCAATCAAAAAAAATATATATATTAAAGAAATTACGTTTTTTACCGGTTTTTGGTTCAATTCGGAATGTTTAATTTTTAAACAAAAATAAATTAATATATGTATTAAAAAATTATTATATCAATTTTTTTTATATTTACCTAAACGAAATAAACCGAATAATTTTCGGTTCAGCTACGGTTTTTATTCTAACAAAAATAACAGTTTTTTCCGATTCGAAACCTTGATTTTAAATACGAAAAAAATATAACAAATATTAAAAAATTATTCAAAAGAAAAAAAAATGCACAAAATATAAAATGCCTACAAGAATTTTAAATAAAAAATTAAAATACGTTTTCCAAAAAGGATTTCATAGATACATTTGCAATTATTTATTTAAAACGGCTTCGAACCGTTTTTTTTTTCGTTTCGGTTTTCGTTCCGATTAAATTAAAAATATATATATAATATAACGGTTTTATCCGGTTTTCAGTTCAGTTCCGAGTATTTAATTTTTATATAAAAATATATACATATATATATATATATATATATATATATATATATATATATACGTTTTCCAAAAAGGATTTCATAGATACATTTGCAATTATTTTTTTAAAACGGCTTCGGACCGTTTTTTCCCGGTTTTCGGTTCAGTTCCGAGTATTTAATTTTTATATAAAAATATATATACATATATTTGTAATAAAAATTTATTATACCATTTTTTTTAACTTACATAACCGAAATAAATCGATATTATTTCGGTTTAGCTCCGGTCTCGTTCCAACAAAAATAATACTTTTTTCTGGATCGTTTAAATATTAAAAAAAGTACTGAAATACAAATGCCTACAACAAGAATTTAAAATACTTTTCCAAAAAGTACTTGAAATACTTGGTCAAATATTAAATCTATTTTAAATTCTATAAAACTCTGGAATTTTCCAAATAAATAAAACACTAAAAACATTCTACAATAAATGTATCAGTACTTTTCCATAAAATGTAATAGTAAAAATTGCGCGTGAATTTTGAAGGGCCGAATAGTTTTACGGGAGAGGATTGTTGTGAATTTCAAGTTCACGGGGGTAAAGCAGTAATTTCCGCGGTTTTACAAGCACTTCAATCCATTCCCCATTTTAAACCGGCTGAACCCGGCGAATTTACAAAACGGGCATTTCAAAACGGAAAAATGGATTTAACAGAAGTTGAAGGGATTGCAGACTTGTTACAAGCAGAAACTGAAATGCAGCGGAAACAAGTAGAAATTATTTACAATTACTACAAAAATATTATTTTAAATTACGAAATTTTAGGCCCTTTTGCAAACGGAAGGATCGTTAAAGACTATTTATAATAATTGGAGATCAATATTGATACGAATGGTAGCTGATGTTGAAGCATATATTGATTTTGAAGAAAGTGAATTATTGGAGAATAATTTATATAGTAAAACTTTTATTAAAGTTAGTGAAATACATAAGGAAATTGAAAAACATTTGGCGGATGGCAGGAAAGGGGAAATGTTACGAAATGGTATCAAAACTGTTATAATTGGTGAACCCAATGTAGGGAAAAGCAGTTTAATGAATATTTTATGTAAGAATTTTTACATATTTTATTTTATTTTTACAACTTACCTTCTTTTTTTTCCTAAGCTAAAAAACCGACGTCAATCGTAAGTCCATATGAAGGCACAACTCGAGATTTGCTCCAGGCCACCCTAGATATAAATGGATATCCAATCATATTACTGGATACAGCTGGATTACGAAAATCCACATCGGATCTGATCGAAAAAGAAGGAATCCGTCGAGCAGTTGACTCAATTCAAACCGCGGATCTTTTAATTTTTGTTTTTGATATTAATACATATATAAAAAACTATAAACAAATAGCATTTTCTCAATTTTTTCATAAATATCTTTCAAATTTAGGATTAAACAAAGATGTATTAAAACAAAAATATTTAATAGTTGCAAATAAATCAGATTTAATTCATAACAATTCGGTCGAAAATTTGAAAGAAATTTCGAATCTAATATTAGTATCTTGTACCACTGGAACAGGATTAGACAAGTTTATACATGAACTTACAAGTAACTTAAAATATTTGTAAGTTATTATAAACTAATTGATATAATTGGAATTAATTTAATTTTTAATTCCAGATGTGGCAACCCAAATAAAGAAAACCCTGTAATGAATCAAGAAAGACATCGATATTTATTGAATAATTGTGTTAATTATTTAGAAATGTTTATATTAAATGTGGAAAGTGAGAATGTTGATGTTGTTATAATGGCGCAATATTTGCGGCTAGCTTTGCGCCAATTCAGTAAATTGACGGGCAATGTAGCCACAGAGGATGTTCTAAATGTTATATTTAAAGAATTTTGTATTGGAAAATAAATAATTGGTACTTAAAATGGTCGTTTACTTATTATTCTGCATCAGTATCCACAGTAACTAGAGATATCGGTAGAGTCCGGTAGAGCCGACTTTTGATATATCTGACAAAATGCATTTTTTTTAGCCAATTTTCGTTTTTTCGCGTAAACAATTTTTGCTGCTTTACATTTCATATACTTAGGGTAACATTCTGCCCCTCGGTTTACTGTATTTGTAAATGTTACGATTTTTTTCATAGATGTTTTTCGTTTCTTTCATAACTATCGTAGGGTGAATTAAATAAAATATATTATTATGAATACAGGTAGTGAAAGGGCTAGAATGTCGAATGAAGGCCACTCCAGTTTGTTTGTTTTGGTCACATGCATATAAGTTCCTTTATTGAAAATTGTTTAAATATTAGTTAACAACAGTATAGTCTTATTATTGCACTATATAGTATCATATAAATAGTTTTAAAAAGAACTGGTCATTATCTAAAAAGCTTTCATAATAAATATTTGTTTGTATATAATAAATAATAGATAATTTCAAAAATGAAAAACAATAGGTATTGATTGATTGATAGCATTATGTAATTGACGAATTTAACTATCAGATAATCTATCTTGACTTTTGCTAGAACTACGAGAAGATCTATGATGTATTGATTCTAAATACGCTGATGGGGCCCAGCCCTCCAATGTTGTACCTAAATAGACACAGGTTTTAATGCCCCTTTCACACCAAGACTTTAAGACAGGGGCATATACCTTTTGCGTATTCAAAAAATCGTTTATATATTTTTTTTACATATTCTTTTAGAAAAACTATTTAAGAATTCGATTTTCGAAGCCGTTTGTTGAAATTCGAATAAGCTGGGAGAAATTCTGGGAACCATGCCCCTCTGTTTTTTAAACATGGCCTACGGAAAAGGGTGTAGGGGGCGGAATAAAGGAGTTACAACGATGAAAAAATGTGTTTTAACCCTTATTCAGCTCACGTCTCTGGTATAACGTGCTCGGCACACTGGGATCATGTGCACCCCAGTGACAAAAACCGTCAATACAAATAAACTATTGAATATTTTTAGTTAATTTTTTTTTTGTAGCCTTTTGAAAGGGTCCTTTTTATTTTAGTATAGGTTAAATAGGCCAAAAATTTAATTAAGTACATTTAAAAAATTGAAATAGCGAAAAAAAAAAAAGTGATTTTATGAAAAAATGCAAATCATGAAAATAGGCTACTTTTAGGCGTTAGAAAGGTATATGCCCCCGAGGCATTGTTTATTATTTACCAACTAGTTTCACAAACCACCAGCCAGCGCAGCCGACTTTCCATAACTCCAAAATATCCCCCTCCCGGAAGCTCACCTCGCTATGGCCAGAAGCGCAGTAATCCGCCAATGCGACATATCGACCAACCTAATAAAAATATATATATATATATATATTTGATCTTATATATTAATAGGTAAAACAAAATGGCGGCTATAAATTTAAGCGATACTAGCGCCATCGACGTAATAGGTTACCTGTGTAGTAGGTGTTGTATTTTGATGGTCAGTAAACACTTCTTCGTCTTCACTGTTGCTACAGTCTGAAGACCACAAGTTACTTTCCATACTTTCATCCTCAAGTAAATTATTAGGTATATTACAATCTGTATTAATGTTTACTGGTATGTTTAAAGGTAACGTTACTTTCTGTTGACTTTCTATTGAATTCATTTGACTTAAAGGTCTAAAAATCGTAATTTGTTAAATTGATACGAACACGAAAAAGTTTCGCGAGTTTTAGGAATATATCTTTTAGGGTTTAATAAATTCATAGACTTTTGAAATTTTGACGATAGTTTCATTTATATTTTAACTATCTTCATGATTTTTTTTATAAAAAAATATTAATTTATTGGTAAATTCGTAAGCGTTCCGAATTTGCCGGAAACATTTACACTTTAATTTGGTCTTACGAGCGACGACTAACATCCAGTTATATATATTTTTGGATTCAGGGCGACGAAACAAATACTTTTTGTTTGGTCCGAGATTGTTACAGACACACGACCGAATGCTTTAGCTTCTCCGGAAGATTCAAAACTTCAAAAGTCTGTGAATTTATTTTACCCAAAACTCGCTCCCAAGTACAATTAAATTAAAACTATCTAGACAAAAAATGTAACGCACCGATGCGTGAGCGCGGGATACTGTTTCTTCTTCTCCCCCTTCAACTCCTCAAGTTGATTCAACAAAACCTTTTTAATCTCATTCACCCAAGTTTGTTTCTGCTCAACAGTCAACGCCTGAATCGTGTGCACTTCCTGCCGCCCTTGAAGCCATATCTCGAATTTCCGCATATCCCCCTTCACCGATTCCGTCAACCCGATATCACTCATTTTCAAATAGAACTTGAAATGATACGTCGCCTTGTTGCTAATCGTTTTCGTCACTTGTTTACAAAACAACATCACCTTTTGATACAAGAATATATGCCGCTGCATCGGTTTCAGCCTCAGCCTCAAATCACGCTTGTTTTCCGACCAAACCGAGAACGACCCTTGCAGCAACAGTTCACCTTGTTGCGATAAATTTATCGGGAATCCGATAATCGCGATCTGGTGCATGCTGTCGTTGACTAATTTCAATACTACGAGCATACAGTCTAAGGCTTGTTGCAATTCTTTGCCACATTTGCCGTTATCGGAGTATCGGAGCAAATCTTTTAGGAGCAACTGGTATTTTGTTATACGTTGCACGGGTTTGAGTAAGTATGCGGCTAAGGGGAGCTTATGGCCTAATTTCATTTGACAAGTGTGGAAAAACATTTGGGTATCGGATAAAGATTCGCGGCATTGCTCGGAACGGGGGATATTTTGACAGTAGTAGCTGTATAAACGGTAAAAAACGTCGCGCTGGAAAGATAATATCGACATTGATACAAAATAAATTAGTCAAAATAGACTAAAATAAATTTAAAAATATTAATTAAAAATAGTTTGTCAATTCAATTTTACGAATTTTTAGAATCGAATGATTTATCTAGTTTTTTATTATGACTATTTTATTTATTTTGCAAAACATATTCCTATATATATATATATCATCATTGTTTATTTCTAATTAGGAATTTTAATTATTCAACGAGGTAGACTCTATTTTTTTTTTGTAATATGTATAACTAAGTTATAAATTTTTATATAATTTTTAAAATTAATCAATATTATTATTAAACTAACAATAACTTACCCTTTGTACAAAACACAACGCTACTAAATCAGTGGACACCAAACAGTTTTCTAAGTCTTTTAAAAAGATGTTCGAATGAAACTCATAAATTTCATCCAAATTACCAAATAAAGTATCAACTTTTTCTAACAGACCAGCTGGTATTAAAGTTTGATTTTCTTCTAAGTCTATTTGTCGTCTATAACCCTTAAAACATAATTTATATATAAATTTACGTTCCAATTATAACAATATTCGTTTGTCATGGTCTCTATCCCAATAATAATGAAGCAAAAGGACCGATTATGAACAGTGCCGGACAAACGAACACAGTTAATTACTG
The DNA here is from genome assembly GCA_933228885.1 of Leistus spinibarbis. NCBI lineage: Eukaryota > Metazoa > Arthropoda > Insecta > Coleoptera > Carabidae > Leistus > Leistus spinibarbis. Next base: position 15,751,496 of record OW121792.1, on the reverse strand, counting down.
AATTATGCGGATAGCTGGGATTCCCCTAAATGACAAATAATTGTGTGATGTTTAAATTTACTTACAAGTATAACAGAATCCAATTCGACTACATATACACGTTCAGTTTCAATTAATTCGGTTAGAACATGGCCGCGTTTAGCGATTAGCTCTTTATTTTGTGCATCATTTATTGCAAATGTATTTGGTTCTGTTGCATCGTTATCAACGATTATATCCATCTTATTAGAAACAAATGTATTACAATTAAATGTATACTTAGATAATGTTCGAATATGAACGCTTACTTTAGAGTTTTGCCTAAGTTTTTTAATATTTCCTTTATTAAAAAGTGGAGCACCGCCCGGTGGTTGTAAAGGAAGCGCCGGTTTCGGTATCACACTTTGAACAGGTCGTTTTGGTTTTAAAGTTAATTTTTTTAAACTTGCAATACGTTTATCACACATTAAAGATACATCATCGATTCTTTGTACTACCTAATAAATAACATCCGCTTAACACTACTAATGTACGGCTCAGGTTAAAATAGCAATGTTAATCTTATGGAGAATTCCAGTGCTTATGGGAGAGATATTGCAACCCTGTTCCCCATAAGTCCTAACACTGCCATTTGCAACTGAACTATAGGTATACTATACAGTGGGCAAATATTTTTGCCATATAGGAAATGGGTAAAAAGAAACGGTTCTTTTGGAAAATCCCATAATTACCTGAGTAACTAGAGCTTTGGTTTCAGGCGTGATAGAATCCTGAAAAATACTGCGAAACTCCTTGGGACTGCTTAATTTAAATTCGCTGGCAGAAGTAATAAACTGTTGTATTTCGATTAATGATTGTTCGGCCAATTCGCCAGATTGAGCGCATTTTTCTATTTGCTGGGACGTCAGTAAATCTACACCTTTTGCGCACCATTTATTCGCCTTTATCCACATACCAAAAATAAGTTATACACATTTCGATACAAACAAGCGATAAAATAATACCTTTTCAACTCGTTCCATGAGTTCCCGACATTTAACTAAACAGTCGATACGTTTTGATAAACGATTCGATAAGATTGAGGTAATTCGAGACAATTCGGAACATTTTGGCTCGACGCAGTCTAAAGGGCATATACCCGGGTTTTGTAAGAGTAAATTACCGGATGCTATAACTTCTTCGGCCCTTTCGATGTCGATTGCGCATAGTTTCTCGAAAGAGGTCATTTCGCGAATTAATGTGTCCACTCGAACCACAGTTTCGCCGACTTCAGTCATTTCCGATATTGTTTTTAAGTGGGAATCGAAATTTGACTAAAGAACACATACAATTTTTAATTTAAATTTAGTAATTTAAAGAATTAGAAATTAAGCTTAGAAATTATTAGTAATAATTTCAGGAACAAAATTAATCATAAAATGTGTTAGTTTTGTTGCTTGGAATGTTAACATTGCATATCATAACACAAACTAGATTGTAATTGTAATTTTCTAAGCCTAATTACTAAAACCTTAACTCCTTTTAACCACATTTATAAATAATCATGTGAATTTAAACTATTTAAAATTATTCAAAAATACGAAGATTCATTTAATATTGTAACGGAATTGCGTAGATTGTTCTAGAACCTTATAGAGAGACCTAGATGTTTTCTAGAAGCTATATGTTCAATATATAACCGTGCTACTCCGGTAGTCGGCCAGAGATAAATAGACGGTCAGTTACAAATAGTCAGAGAAATACAAATACACAGTTATTGCATTTTTAAATTAGCCTACTCAATTAACAATTAGCAATTAGTCCAATTTTAACAAATATATATATATATTTGTAATGAATTTTTACGAATGTGTATAATAAAATACCTGAAGTTCTCTGAAGTCTTGTTCGAATCTCCGCAACTTCAGACATTGTCGTAATTTGGTTGAATGTTTTTGCCAAAATTCATCAAAAGTCTGTTCAGTTTCTTCTAATTGTAGTAATAATCTAAATCGAAACAGAAAAATAACGTTAAAGCAATTATAAATCAAATAAATAATTATCCAAAATTACCGTTCAACCGAGATAATGCTGCCGATTGTGCCCGGGTTATCCGATTCGCTAACGCCGGTCTCCTTGTTATGCGAGTACGATTTCTCCCTAATATTAGTTAATAACAAATGCCCCTGTTTCGCCGCAACCATAATCTCCTCCTTTAATTCGGAATAACTCGCCTCGAGCTGGTCCAACAATTGCTGGGTCGAATCGACCGTATTTGGGAATTCGGATTCGTTTATACTTTGCGTGAATTCATCCAATGATTTCGAGACGCGTTTTGTTAATAGTGAAAAATTTTCGAGCAACTTTTTTTTTTTTACAGATTAAAATTATGTTAATTACAATTAGCGGTAATGTGTTGGTGGTAGAGACACTTACGATTCGTGTTTGGATCCAGTCGTAATGTGAATATTCGTAATGTCCGCCTAATTCTATAGTTAATTGTGTAGGATCAATGTATTTGTGTAATTCTTCAACAGTGCTCAATACTATTAATGTAAATTTGAAGTCTTCCTTGAATAATTTGTTACTAACTTCGGATAGAGCTTTTTGTAAAAAAGATTTCGGCCGGATTACGTAAACTACACGCACTAGGCCGGGAAAATACTCCTAGAAATTATTTAATATTTTATTGGATGCTTTGTACAGTGTTCAAGTTATTAGATTTTGACCAAATAAATTTCATAATATTTGAAAAAGGATTTAAAAATTTATTTGCAATACCAATTTCATATTTCAATGCATTAAAATATTTTTCTATATATATAATAATATAATATTTAAAATGCATTTTTTATTTGACATATATATATATATATATATTTTTTAATTGTAAAGAAATATGAATAATCTTAGCAAAAATTTTTTTTTTTAAATAAACATAACTTTCATTATTTAAATGCATATTTGTAGATATAATTAGTTAAAATTCGTGATTTATTTATATTTGAAATAGATTTTCCATTATAAAATGTATTTTAAATGTCTACAATTTTAGTTATTTTTGTACTTGAAATACTTTAAAGTATTTGAAATAAAATAATATTCAAATGTTTAAAATGTAACGAAATATGAGCAAGAGTTTTAATTTTTTTAATTAAACATAACTTTCATTATTTAAATACATATTTGTAGATATAATTAGTAAACATTTGTGATTTATTTATAATTGCAATAGATTTTCTATTATAAAATGTATTTTAAATGTCTACAATTCTTGTATTTGAAATACAAAAATACTAAAATGCAAAAATTGTAAAGAAATATAAGTAATACTAGTAAGTTTTTTTTTTTAATAATCATAACTTTCATTATTTAAATACATATTTGTAAATACAATTAGTTAAAATTCGTGATTTATTTATAATTGCAATAGATTTTCTATTATAAAATGTATTTTAAATGTCTACAATTTTTGTATTTGAAATACAAAAATACTAAAATGCAAAAATTGTAAAGAAATATAAGTAATATTAGTAAGTTTCTTTTTTTTTAATAATCATAACTTTCATTATTTAAATACATATTTGTAAATACAATTAGTTAAAATTCGTGATTTATTTATAATTGCAATAAATTTTCTATTATAAAATGTATTTTAAATGTCTACAATTTTTGCATTTTTGTATTTGAAATACTTAAAAATATTTGAAATACAAAAATACTAAAATGTAAAAATTGTAAAGAAATATGAGTAATATTAGTAAGAGATTTTATATATTTTTTAAATAAACATAACTTTCATTATTTAAATACATATTTATATATATATAATTACTTAAAATTCGTTATTGATTTATATTTGAAATTGATTTTCCATTATAAAACGTATTTTAAATGTCTACAATTTTAGTATTTTTGTATTTGAAATACTTAAAAATATTTTAAATACTAAAATATTAGCAAGAGTTTTATTTTTTTATAAATAAACATAACTTTCAATATTTAAATACATATTTGTAGATATAATTAGTTAAAATTCGTGATTTTCCATTATAAAATGTATACAATTTTAGTATTTTTGAATAAGAAATACTGGTATATTTAATATAGAATGAAAATGATTATTTATAATAGTATTTTGTATATAAATTTTGTAATAAATTGTTAATTAATTACGTAACGATTAAAATTGCGAAAATGATTACAGAATGCTGTATTTGTCCAATCAGAATAGAGTGTAAAGGGAGTAAAACTATCAAGAAAATTATCTGAGTACATATTAGTAAATAAAAGACTGCAATTATATTCCTATTTGTTTGATTGGTTAAAACAGGCAGCCCCTGATTGGTTGTATATTTCTATTCATTTGATTGGTTATATTTAAGGACAGTCAGCATCTGATTGGTTGTATTTAGCGATGCACCAATCACGAAACAGTTAGTATATTCCCCATTTCGTCGACTAGTTTAATGTTAATACAAAATGAAATTAAAGGAAAACATACCGATATTTTTAATAATACTGTTTTCACTGAATTCCATCGATCTTTCCTCCGATCGATCACAATATGGAATCCTAGATCAGCCTCCGGTATTCTTGAACAAACAAATCATATAATTAGGCGCAAATTAGCACAGTTTGACACGAAATTACGTACGAGGACACAGAAGTAAGGTATAAGATGAGACGCTGGTATTCAGTGTCACTTAACAAATGAAAATTAGTGGTGTCAGGGAATATTATAATTGGGAAACCGTCGCGTGTTTTGCCGCCAGTGTTGATCGCAAACAGTTTTTGCAGCAGATCAGTTACATCGCGAACGGATAACTGATCCAGTTTGCTCATCTCGAATATTTCGTTAAGTCCATCTTCTATATAGTAATTTTCGTCTGAAAACGTTCGCGATGAACTTAAATGTTTCGGTACGTAATCACGCGTTAATATGTGATTACCTGCCATGATTATCACATAATAATTTAGATTTAGGTATTTAATACTATCATAACATATCTTCAAATGTCACAAATATACGATGGGGGTGGCATTTTTGTTTACCTTTTACCGACGGAGCGCAGACACGAATTATGCGCACGTTCGTTTACGAACCACTAACTTACTCGGAGTCGGAACAGTTCATACAATAATAAAAAATACTTTAAATATTATAAATTAAATAAAAAATTACTAAACGCTTATTATTTTCTTCATATTTAATATAAATTTAAACAAAAACTAGCAACTAACGGTGCAAGAACATAGTTTGTTCAGTGGCGTACCCCACTGGAGGGTGCTGGGGTACACATGTACCCCCAAAAATCACTTAATCTTATCCTAGTCGTTAAAATGCTTGAATATATTCATTCAGAATTATATAATTTTTATTAAGCACAAAAGTATATAAATATGCACTTCGCTTAAATATTTTTTGGATACGCAGTCAAATTCTTTTTGTATTTATAAGTAGCTAACTATTAAATACGTGGGATTTACATAATGAAAAGGTGTTTATTGCCTAGATACTATCTAAAACCTATTAGATATGTTATTCAATTAATTAGGAATAGCTATAACTTATAGTTATTATAGGTACTGAAATCTAATTACGGTCCCCAGTTTAATTTCGGACTGCGGTTATTTAATTGAATATTATTTTATCTTCGTCGAACTGCTATCCGAAAATAAAATAATTCCATTAAAATTTGCTAATATCTATAAATTTTTATAAAGCAGATATAAATTCCTAATATCTGGATTCAGGAATGAAATCGCAATACGATTCTTTCGAATAAAAAAAATATATATATATATTTATTAAAAAACTTTGAATATAATTACAAACCTTGTTTTCTAATTCTGTCCCTGTAAATTGTAAAAAAATAAATGAAATAAAAGTGATGTTTTAAATTAAAATATCAATCATTATTTATTGCACATTTTTCTAAATAAAACGTTGATTATTTTATACGATACTTAATAATTATAAAAACAATAAGAAATAGTACTTAACTAATAAAAAAATGGTTTGTCTTTAATTAAAACAAATTTGACAAAACATGTAACAATTTTTTTATTTGGTTTAAGTAATACATAGTAGATAAATAATTTGAAAAGAATATTGCACATAATAAAATGAAAATGCCTAAATTTCAAATGGACGCAATACATACGATGTTATTTTTTTCTTTTTTTTTTATTATAATAATAATATTAACATTTTCCAACACGTAACAAATGTGCCTTTTGACGATTTTTCATACATGTATTCACAATCATACTTGAATATCTGAAAAAAATTCAGTTCAATATTTTTTTTCATTTGCTTTATAATGCTGTGTTTATAAAATATATGTACAAATTTTTCATTTTAAAATGAGAAATCATCTATATATAATCTCATTTTTTTGTTTTTACTTGTTACTTTTACAATGAAAATCAACAGTTTTAAACATTTATAAACAATTTTCTCATGATTTAGTTATATATTTTGTTTGTGTTCTTCTAACGATGGAAATAAAAATAAGACAAAATGTGAAATATTTGGACTAACATTAAGGAAAAACTATTTATTTTTTTGTATGTTTTTTTTTTAATGAATGGCCAGTTGTCTAGCAGTGAAAGGCACAAGCAGTTTGTCATTTTTAACTTTTCACAAAGTTATCTCATCATTAGTATTTAAAAGATTTTCTTAGTATGCAACAATGCGAAAAACAGTAAGCCAATTTTTGTGCATAAATAGTTTACGTTTAAAATTGACAGGCACAAAAATTGTTCCAGTATCTTGAAAATTGAGGGGGGTCGGGGTAAAGGGGGGGGGGGCGGGGGCGGTCTGTGTGCTAAATGTAACATTTAAACTGGCTCAATATCTATTTAGTAGTGAAATATGGTATTTAATAAAAATCATAATTTAAAAGTGCTTTAATTGCACATTACGTAAAATTATAATCATTTGTATAATTTATTTTGTCTAAACATATCTATTTTGATATGAATAACATAAATAATTGAAATTATATAGATTAATTTCTATTTTTTTTTTTTTTTTTACGTAAATTTACACGCATATATATATATACTATGAGAATTTTTCAACATTTTTAGGGTTTAAAAACAAAGTTTTTTACCCTGTATATAAATTGACATATAATACCACATATGGCCGATTTTTTTTTCACAGCTAACGAAATTTATATATTATAATTAGATTTTTTCGAGTCGAAACACCTACGTCATGTATTTTAGAACTTGTTTATCATACAATAATTCTCAGGATTTGTCTACTATTTGTTATAAAATCACGAGAACCAATCAAAAAATTAACCAGTTTTCGTTAAAAAAAAAAAAACATTACTTATACCTTTCAATCACCAACGTTACAGTCGCTCAAACCCAGCTAATAGTAGACTAGCATTTTCACATTCAGTTCAAAATGGCACTAATAGTGTTATTAAAATATTATTCGTGACGAATTGTAAAGAAATGTAGTAAAAAAAAAAAAATGTAAACTAATCAGGTATACAATCAGCTGAGTCACATGATCTATAACGTTGAAAGACCTTCGGTAACCAACGTTACAGACTCTGAAACCCAACTAATAGTAGACCAGACTAGCATTTTCACATTCAGTTCAAAATGGCACTAATAGTGTTATTAAAATATTATTTCGTAACGAATTTTAAAGAAATGTAGTAAAAAAATTGTAAACTAATCAGGTATACAATCAGCTGAGTCACATGATCTATAACGTCAATATGTCTCGTAAATATTCTCCAAAATGAGAATCCTACATAATTTACACACTTAAGTCATAATTATGTACACAAAACCCTAGGAAAATCATTTTAAACAGATTGACAAAGCATTTATATACAGTTAGAAATTGATGACGTAGAAATCATCTAATAATAAATTGATTGAATCATCTATAATACGACATACTCTGTGTTTAGCAACAAATTATTTGTTAAGTGTGTAAAATAGACCTTTTTCAATTAACGAAATTGGGAATATGCGCAAGTGTTCTGCGCATAGTAGGTTTATTTACGATAATTCAATAAAAACCCTTTACCAAACATATTTTCTCGTTTTTGCCTTAGCCAGGGGAATTACCCTACACTCCCTTAATATATATTACTGCTGATCATGAAAACGTAATTTTCGAAATACGTAGTTTTGGATTATTATTTAATTATTAATTTATGATCTTATGCAACTCATAATAAATACTGCTATTTTATATCAAATTTATTACAGATAAAACATGGCACAAATGTACCTTTAACAAAGGTCACTTATGCCACAGTTAACGTACAATGGTGAAATTAGTCTTTATATAAATATATATTTTTAAATCATTAATTTAAGTTTTGATATAAAATATCTAATACTCATTACGAGTTTTTAAGATCATAATTACAAAGTTTATTCACATATCGTGTGTAGTATTCACACAATTTCAAATTATTGATGTAAACTATGCGCCATATTTTTAATAATCGCGAAACAATTGCGCATTAATTCATGGCGTTAGCTAAGGTCTTTTCTGGCGTGAAAATCAATTGACGTAGCGTGTCCCATTTGGAAAAAATCTAAGCATACATATTTTTATATATATACGTATTGCCAGGATTTTAACTGGACAATAGAAGTGTATTTTTTTTTTAACAGTTTAAGGTACAAGTCATACATTTGGATACAATAAATACACTATTTTTTAGGCACTGTGATTAAGGCGTCACTACAATAGTTAAGTGAAGATATCTAGGGTTGCCCAATATTTTTTTATACTTTTACTTTTTTTTTATGTTTGTGTGTCAGACGGACAGAGGTCATTTGAGCCTAAGAGGTGCATTTCGGGAGGGATTCGATTCTCATTAAACCGAAATAAAATATATACAAACATTGCACATGTAACACTTATATAACACTTATTCTCAACTAATTTGGCCTAAATTTTCATAAATATGCATTTTTAATAGACATAATCGCAATTTTACAATTATTCTATGGTTCTTTTTGTCTCCTTGACGCAGTTATTTCACAAAATGAGAGAACTTTTAGTATTTAATACATTTAAAAAACAAGTTAAACTGTGATTAGTTGCAATTGAAACAATCAAAACTATGCGTGTTTCTTCGATTATGGTTCAAGTGATCTTAACGTAATTTAATTTTAATTTTATTCGAAACTTAATAAATAACTTCGTACTATAGTACATAGTACTAAATAGATTATAAGGCATCTGTGCCTGTACCTATGCTTGTTAAACTTCATAATATGTATTTAATTATGATTACTTCTATTATGGCCAATTTAATTGCGTAAAAGAGTTCGAAGAAACACGCTTATAGTATATTCCGAAAAAAATCGAATTTATCGAACTTGAAAAGCATTTTGAGGATAAATTAGCAGTAAAATGGTTTATAATCGCGAATACTATCGAAATAATATTATTTTAAATCATCAAAGTCAATTAGAAACGAAATAAATTTGAAACCGGTTATTGTGATCCAAATTCAGAATACGTTTTTAATAGTAGCAAAGTCTCATTTAAATCAAATCATCTTAAATTTGTATAAAACCGATTTCATAACATTTGAAAGGCATCTTTACTTTAAACTATCTTTAAAATAAATTATGAAATCAGCCCATAGAATAATATAGTTTTCTGTAAATATTGCTAGTTCACCCCATTGTGATGCAACTAAAGGCACCTTGAAGTATTCCTTATGGAAACAACAGTGAAAATATATAACAATTTGTTTAAAACTCTGAACTCTGGTTGAAAATTGAACCAATCAAAATAACAACAATCTTTATACATAAAATGGCACAATTAACACGTGTTCACATATGATTGGTCTATTTACAACCAGTCCGTTTTCATGAATGCGCAATGAATGCAAATATTGTTTATGTTTTAATGAGAAATCAAATATGGCTGTAAACTAATGCTAAATTGGAGAAGGCTACAATTAATATTGAACACTAATTCATACAAGAAAAATGTACATACTATCAACATTGAAAACATTTTTTAGAGTGTATAATCAGGGAGCGTTTTACTCATTTTATAACATTTTAGTACGTGGATGTCGTTTTTGGAATTTGTTATAAATTTTGCTCAAATCATTCAACTAATTTATAATAAATTTGTACTAAATTCTAAATGATATAAAATGAGTATTTTTGAACAGAAATGGAACTAAATTTATTTATGATTTTTTTTTAAATAATGTGTTAATAAATATATTAGAGATTTAACGTTTAAATTATGATTTTCAAAGATTAGTTCTATTTCTGTTTATAATATAAAATGTCGATTTGATTCGCATTTTAAATGGTAATGTTAATTTACATACAATAACGTGACGTTATATACTCAGAGTATGTGTACATGTAACCATCGTTTATGTCTGTTGATTTTACATAATTTTTCAAATAATAATAACAGTATTTAATTAAAAAAATTCAATAGTTATAATTTTGAATGCGGATTTATTTCCCTAGACATGTATTTATACGCAATTTATGGATATTTCTGTCCGTCACGTTATTTTCAGAAGTGGGATGTAGTAAATGTAACATTTTTATTCCCATTTAAAGTAAATATATAGCTCCAAATTGTGAATTTTTAGAATGTAATTTGTCACCTCTTCGACTATTTGTTTGTAAAGATTAGTAATGAAAAAACATATTGGGACAGTAAAATTCGAAAAGTTTAACAATTAGATGAAAAACAAATCAAAAATATATTTCTCTTTTATAACGAATATCTATAGTATTATATATATGTTTTTTTTTTTTTTTATAGTTTTTAAATTTTTAATATTTATGCTCAGGTTACGGAAAAAGCACCATGTGTTGTACAACTATTTTCAAGTGATTTCTAAAAAACATTACAACTTCATATCTTCCATCATTATCATCGATATAAACTAAATTTATATAAAATGACAGTAAAATTATAGTAAATATTAATTAATAATTATAATAATTATGAAATAAAAATAATAGTCATTATTATACGTAAATAAATGTACATGCATCAACTATTACAAACAATTATGTATTTAGTTCCAAAAATCGACTTTTGATTTGATCAATCAAAATGTCGATTTTGGAATGGCCATATTTAAATAATTAAACATGAATTTCAAAGAATTATCTATACCTAAAAACATATATAAAAAACAACATTACTGATTACATAAATGGCACCAACTATACAAATTATTATATATACAAATTGTTTTTTCTTTTTACAATTAATTTAAAATGCAATTATAACCGTTATTTTCGAATTTTGTTCATTTATATACAAATAAAACGTTAAAAATCCATTTTATATTTCATTTGCCAGAAATTGTACCTTGTAAACAAGGGTTTTTTATTAAAAATTTGTCTAAAAACTTTGGCCCAACTTCAGCAATCTTCTTTCAACTAAAAAGCGATTGCTCTTTCATTACTGTTTTATTTTATAATTTCAAGTATTGCGTTATAATTAAGCTTTTTACTTAAATTAAGCACAAATCTTGATCATATATATATATTGTTTTATCTTCAACTTGCATTTTTTCATAAAATCACTTTTAAGTAAAAAAGAAGATGTGACTAGGAAACCTTTATATAATAATAAAATAAAACCGTCACTTCAAAAATGGAAGTTATAACTTCACTTTGAATCTGATTAAAAAAACATTCTGTATATTTTACATGTATTTCTCAATACACTGACTGACCAATACATATTTCGTAAACACACCACACCAAAGTTAATATCATAATTGAAAAAAAAAAACGTTGAAAAATTTATATATTTTCCCGAATTCAGCTCGACTTTCGGAATAATCATTCGAAAACACAATTTTATGGCATTTAGACATAATTACGTCCATTTTAGGTCAATAAAAATAAAAACGATAAAAAACCTATCCTAACAATTATGAATACCAGATTCATAGCGAAAAAATTGTAAAATATCAAGTTCAAAAATTTGTTATATATAATATATATATATATATATATAATATTTGACTAGGTCAAAAGATTTTTGTTTTCAAATTTTCGACGAAAAAATTTGAAATTTGACTAGTTCTAGAGTACCTACAAAAAAAAAACGAAGTTGTGTTTCGGATTTTTACCGATAGATCGAGCTGGATCAAATCAGTATTGATCAGTATTTATCATTTATCACATAATTAATAAAAGTTTTTTTTTTTTCTTGAAGGATAAAATTAATCCGTAAATTAAAATTATGAATATGACAATTATACACTGAAATATATTATAACAGCAATTTTTAAGTACTTTTTTGTCGTCAAATCATCCACTTTTTCAATCACTTGTAATAAATTTTTTAACACTCGTTTATTTTCGGTCAGTCACAATATTTCAAATCCCGTTCAGTATTAAATTCTTTTTTTGTTTTATCAGTCATGGAGTAGTTTATTCATTTATTTTGAATAATTTGTTGTGTTTTGTTTTTTTTTTTTTTGTTTAGTTTTAGAAACTTCGCGCGCGACTGTTTTGTTTGTATTGTTGAATTAGCTGTTTTACTAAAACAGGCGCTAGTTGAACAACTATGTTGCCCATCCGTCACCGATTCGAGATCGTTTCAACATGGGGCCGGTGTCGTAATCGGAACTATGCCGCTGGTCTGCGCATCCGGGTGAAGGCATATTTGTTGGAGTTACACTACCTACATTAACACACAACATGCTCTTTGTAATACAACCACGCGCAATTTTCTTTACAATAAAAAAAAAAAATCATCGAATATTTGTTTAAGACAAACCATCAGGTCCATCTAGTTCGAAGTAATGCCGCTCCGCTCTCGGCTATTTTAGATGGTGGCGCTATCATCGACTTTGAATGTTCAAGCAATCATGCACGCACAGTATTAGAAATTAGCTATTTTTACGCTATAATCAAAGATATTCCATATCGAATAATGACTGTTTATTGAATATAAAGGCATTATGGACACATTGTTACACTTTTGGTCAAAGTTATACTTCTAAATTACATAAAACTACTCAAAACCTATCATGATTAAACAAACCTCGATTACGCAAAAACCTATCAACTAATCTTTATAAAAAAAAAAAAACAGTGCATTCGTAATTGCATAAATAATGCCTGGTATAAATGTTAATTTTTTTGTATTTACAGTTTCGGAGATAAAAATAGAAAACTATAATAAATTACCTATTTTGGAGGTTTTTATTTTTTATCTCTGAAACTGTAAGTACAAAAAAAATATCATTTTTACCGGGCATTATTTATGCAATTACGAATTCACTGATTTTCTTTTCTTTATATAACTACAGCTTTTTCAAAATCTTACTGATTCTCCTTATAGACCAGACTGGCCAGAATCGCACCATTAATCCAATATATCTATTTTTTATTAATTAATTAATTAAATAATATATATATATATATATATATATATATATATATATATATATATATATATATATATATATATTGTATAAAGAATGCCTGGATTGTTTTTTTGTATTTTTCTTGGTCGACTATAAAAAAAAACTCCACTTTTAAGCGTACGAAGTACAGAAGAGCTAAAGCATCTGAAGTACCGGAACGATTTGAGCCAAATTTGCATTCGCTCCCAGTTTAAATCCAATCGTTCTTATATTTCCGACATTAAAGGCCCCTAACATTTACAAGCCCCCTTAGAATAAAATTAAAAATACTTAAAAATTCTACAGAACGTTCTCAGATATTTTACGTCTATAATTTTTAGCATATTGTAAACTCAACGGCCATAAAAAATAATAATTATGCATTTTAAAATATGCAATAGATATTCTTTTTTCAGTATTATAAAATAATTTACGGACTTTTTATATCAATAACATTTTTTCTGATTGTGAACCCAAAGGGCCATAATGAAACAATTTGTCGAAATATAATTACGCTCATTAAACAATTGTTCCTTTATTTTGACAACTACTATTAAAAATTAAAAAAAAAAAATACAATTTCAACCAAATAGTAAATTTACAATATTATATTAATGCGCTGTTTGCTTTTATTCGGTGTGCTGAAGGCATAGGTGCTTGTACCGATGCGTGTTATAGTTATTTTTATCCCCGAATACATGCAAGCATTCTTTATACAAATACGCATTAATATATTTTTTTTTTTGTTTTTAACCCAGATTAATGTTTTACCTTAAACTGCCGCTACAAGTAATAATGGTCTGAGTGCATTTTTGAGTCATTTTACTTACCAGGGGTGGGTGTGATATGTCCGGTGGAGCTGGGCCGCGGCAACGAATGATGATTATGCGATGACAAGTTCAACGAATGCCCGTGCACATGATGGCCTCCTATCGTGCTCAGGTGCATACCGCCGCCGCCACTGCTCGAACTATTACTGCTGCTACTGCCGTTTGTCCCGCCGCCTCCGCCTCCCCCGCCGCCCATATGATGATCACGTGGCGGGGAAATCGGTTCGCTCTTGATTTTCACTGGGAGAGGAGAGGTGGGCGGTGGCGGTGTACTATTCGATACGGCTAAATGAGGAAGACCACTAAAAAAAAAAAAACATTTTTTATTTTATAAATTATCCCCTATTTTTCTATACATGTACACGATAATTGTGGATCTTTAATATAAATAAATGTTTAATGTTGTAGAAATAGTGTAAAAATGGTCGTACCTCGAATGACTTAGCGATGTGGAGACTTGATGTGAGCTCCACGTTAACGATCCTAATCCTATGTCAGTTCCCATACTGAAGTCCTGTGCACTGAAGGAAGATAGTGAACCCGGGTAACTGGACAGACCCGGTATTGACGGCGTTTGTAACGCCACTACCGGAGTGCCCAATGATGATTGATTTCGATTATGCTTTAGGAGAAAAATCAAAACAAGACAAAATATCCGATTAAATAAAACATCGATTTAATCAACATACAAAAAAGATATTTCAGAGTCATAAAACTAAAACCACCCTTATAGTTGGAGAAATGACCCATTATTACAAAATAAATTATACAAAACATTTATATATATATATATTCCTTAACAATGTTCATTATGCTGTGTAAATGTCTAAGCAATTTAGTGACAACTACTTTGTTATATTTGACGCGAGTGTGTATTATTTTATTATGGACTCGCACTTTTATTTATAACATATTCCAACACACAACATTATACGATTAAATGTATGAGCTGTAGGCACTTGTTGCAACATGATTATTTAAATAAGGAATAATTGAATAAAAACACACACTTGGTTGGTTTCAAAATTAATTTAATGTAACTTAATACGTATTTCGGCTTTTACACCATCGTCAGAAGTGTCGGAAAGAAGTAAACTGCAAGGTATATATATATATACACACAAATAAATATAACTTTTATACCTGATCATTATTCGATTAGATATATTTAAAATAATGATTAATATTATTTAATAATGAAAAATATGGTGTAAACTATCATAAAATCAATAAATTCGGTCATTTCTCCACATAATTGGTTTATAAAAAAATGTAAATATATTAACAGGGATAAATCGATTTTAGTTTGCAAGTTATAAAAAAACATACATACATACATCTCTGCGAAATTATATATATGATGTTGACTAGCAAATAGAGCCCGTTCAAGTCCGGGCCAAGAACCTATATTCGGCTGTTGTAATAAAATTAACAGAAATTAGCAAATTTGTTTTTTCTTTGTTTTCTTTTTATCACAATTAAACAGTTTTTACAAAGATGTAAGTATGCCTGTTTGCCTGTTGCGACAGATCGACGAACTATTCTTACAAAATTTATCGTCATATTCCTGTCCCTTATACTCATTTATTTATCTATATACATGGAATTTATAAAAGCAAGACTTTTTGAATGCACTAATATATAACTATGGTCCTTCGAGCCGGATTAACTACAGAAGCAGTGACTAGTATTAGTAAGAATAGTTCGAATCATTGTCGATTTCAACTTGAATTAGTAATGTTTTAAGGTAATATATATATATGTATAGATATAAATACACACACACACGCACACATACATACATCTCTGCAAAGTGTAGAATATTTTTTTAAAACTTACTTCAGAGTAGGACAAGTCTTCTGTGATATTAGGACCGAGTGGCGTTGGAATGACAACACGTAGATTCGATCGGGAGCCGGGTGAATGTTGTTTGGTGTGCTGGAGTGGTTTCGATGAGCCCATCTGGGGTCCCGGACTGGGACCCGGCGATGGTGACCCGCAAACGCCCAACGGTGACGCTGAGTTCGGGTAGCCGTTGCTCATCTCAATTATCCCACCACTTGGGTATACTGGAACAGGGGCATAGAATAATTTTAATCATTTATATAAACTACTAATTAAAGTCATTAATGATTGGAAGTGTTTATAGATTTATAAAAGTAGAATAATTCTTACCAGAATCAGTTTCCGAAGAGGAGGGCCTGGGACTAATGTTTGTGTGTGCCATTTGTGGACTGGATTGAAGTAATGATGAATCACCATATGAACTATTGACTGGTACAGAAACTGGTAGTGTATAATTCGATGTGGTCATTCCTACCTGCTGCAACAAAATTCAATAAAACTTTAGCCATAAACAACTTTTTTATTATTTATTTATGTTGTTTGTTGTACGACAAACAATGCTTGCATTCACAGTTAAACAAAGTATAATTAATTGTTGCTGTGAATGCTAGCATTGCTTGTCATAATACAAACTAGTGTATTATTTGTAATTTTCTAATCTTAATTACTATTTGGTTCGCTCAGAACACGCCTTAAGCTATATTACTGATTGTTTAGCTGTGAACAATCCTTAATGGCGTGTTTAGAGCGAACCAAATAGTAATTAAGATTAGAAAATTACAAATAATAAACTAGTTTGTATTATGACAAGCAATGGTAACAGATGAATGTGTAAGAAATACTTACTCGTTGTCCATTGATTTGGTTTCTTTGCAACATCAACTGAAATTCCTCGTCAATTTTACTGTATTTGGCTTCGGTTCGCGGTGTGAGCTGATAGTCGGTTTCTGGCTCCGGACTGTCCGGACTCATAACGCCGTTCTTATGCTCCTTCTTGTTAAGTGCCTGCAAGTGTCAGTGGACACAGTTCATGGATACGGGCTGCCTTGCGGCAATACCAGCGTACCCAAAATAAACTATTGCCTTTTGTATCTTTTGATTTTGATAATCGAAAATGATACGTACGAAAAGAAAATTTATTAAACACACACACACACACACGCTCGCACTCCCACATAAGCTGCAATTGTGTTAATTTTTATTTATCATAGAATAATGTTCCAAAAATCAAACAAATACTCAAAAAATATGCCAGTTATCCACAAATAGTGTAACTTAGACATTTCTATTTCGCTTAAAACGCGATTAGGTTTTTATACCACAACAATATGAGATAACAAAACTACTAAAATGTAATTTTTTACAATTTTCCACCAAAAATCAACGTGATAAATAATCGAAATTACATTTATATACATTTATATTTAAAAAAAATATATCTTCAAAATAAATATATATTTAACTCTATATTCTCAGTTAACTAAACGAATTTTTGTTTGTTTGTAATTTTAGGAACATATTCTAAGTGTTTTCCAGTAAATTATTTCATAAACATAATTAATTTTAGTTTCT
Source organism: Leistus spinibarbis (assembly GCA_933228885.1). Classification (NCBI taxonomy): domain Eukaryota; kingdom Metazoa; phylum Arthropoda; class Insecta; order Coleoptera; family Carabidae; genus Leistus; species Leistus spinibarbis. The sequence goes on along the minus strand of OW121792.1, from coordinate 15,733,867 downwards.
TTTAGATATTTTTACCCAATTTTGTAAAATGTAATATGAAAACATTTACTGTAGAACATACCAGATATTTCAGTTTTTGTTCATTTATTTGAAATTGTATAAAATAGTACTCTTGGCGGAAAACAGCATATTTTGCATTTAAATTTAAATTAACAACTAAATACGTAAGATTTTCATGATAAAATGTGCTATCGCACTAGATACTGTCTAAAACTTACTATATATGTCTTAAAATAATTTGGGAATCATAAATTATAGTAATTCTTTATGAAATAAATGATTATAGCGTTTCAACACTATAAATATTTATTTATTTCATAATGTATTGTTTTAATTTACTATTCCGAATTTATTTTACAACATATATAATAACTATTAGACACTATCTAGACAAATAACACATTTTCATCATTGAAATCTTATGTATTTAGTTATTACCTACATTTTAATACAAAATTTCCTGTTTTTCGCCAATGAAACTTCGAATTAGTAATTAAAATTTGTAATTACATGTAATACTCCAGTTTGTTTCATGACAAGCAATGCTAGCATTTAATGTCCATTTACAGCGAGCCAATTAGAAATTACAATTAAAAATTTAGTTTGTTTTAGGACAAATAATGCTAGCATTTACAGCAACAAAATTAACACATAAATTATATAATTTATTGCTGTAAATGCTAGCTTTATTAGTCCTAAAATAAACTAATTAAAATTAGAAAATTACAAACAATAATCTAGTTTGTATTAAGGATTGTTCACAGCGAAACAATTAGTAATTAAGCTTAGAAAATTACAAATAATAATCTAGTTTGTATTTTGACAAGCAATGTTAGCATTCCAAGCAACACAATTTATGGTAAATTTTATTTCTGTGAACGTTAACCTTGTATGTCATACAACAAATTGATATTATTACTTATAATTTCTAAGCTTAATTACTAATTTTTTAACTGTGAACAATCCTTTATGACAAGCAATACATTCACAGCTACAAAATGAACACAATTAATTATACATTCTGTAGCTGTGAACGTTAGCATTGTATGTCATACAACAAAGTGGAATTATTACTTGTAGTTTCTAAGCTTAATTACTAATTGTTGCTCTGTGAATACTACCAGGCGAGTCAATTAGAAATTAAGAATAAGAATTACAATTAATAATCCAGTTGGAATTATTACTGGTAATTTCTAAGCTTAATTACTGATTGTTGCGCGCTGTGAACAATTCTTTAAAGAATACAATTTATTGTCAAATAAGATATTTTTTGTCTCAAGTACGTAATTAGGATAAGTTGAGTAATAGGTTTTTTTTAATTGTGTCAAATGATGGCGTAGCGCCAATCAAAATAGAATATATTGATTGTTTGATTAAATTTAGGAGCAAAAACTGAAAAATCGGGTGATTAGTTTTAGGCGGCAAAAACAAAATGGCCACTAGAGTTAGGAACACCATTGTTGCTGGACTAGATATACCTCGATAATGTTCTTATTCGTAAGTGATTCATGTGGCTCGTTATATTCCGTGTATTTGAGTAAAACCTTGTCCATGTCGGTGCTGGCGTACTGGTATAGTTTGTTGCTCGAACTGAAGATGATCAACGCGATCTCGCAGTCGCACAGCACAGACAATTCGTACGCTTTCTTCATCACGCCGAACTTCCGCTTGTTGAACGTCACCTGACGATTTCTTTCGTCTGTGATCCGAGATATTTGTATTTTCTTACGACCCATGGCAGCAATTTTGAGTGTAAGCACTACAGTACAGTTTTCAATTGAAGATTGAACACTGATTAACAATTAATTGTTCTATCCTAATTTCGGACCCGGATCAGGCGAAATTGTTACGGTTGGGTGCTTGACTGCGGTTCGGTGACGCCAATACGGTACGGCTTATTCGAGAAATGTTACGTTAATCACTAGCAGGCACCTGCGATAAAAAAAAAACACACAATTAATCATCAATTCATTCATATATTATACAAAAAATATATTTACAAAAAGTAACCCTTATAACTGTGTTTAAATTAGTTGCATTAAATCCTTAATCGTCAATTCAATCAATTATAAAATGTATGTTTTAGTAATACTGTAAACGAGATTGCGTGTGTGTACTGTATTAAATATTAACTAAGTTGCATTAGGAAACTCCACCAAAAGACAAAATGCAGACATTTTTTAGGTTTCTCTAAATTGCCTTTAGGTTACAAATACGAATTAATTGTTGATTTTTTGGATGTTTTAATTATTTTTCTAAGGGGCCCTATAACTCGGGTAGTAAACGGGCGATTAAATTTAAACTGCGAACAGATTCAAATGGGTTGCAAATTTGGTTCAAATCGTTTTGGTACCTTCGGAGGAGCGGCTCAAATTTGGTCTTACGACTATATGAGTAATATATATATATTTGGATTCAGGGCGACGAAACAAACACTTATTGGAGTGCTACAGACACACAGCACTTGTATATTTCGTACGACGAATTCGTTTAAGAGGATTTAGCGGCCACTGTGGGGTCGAAAATACCCCACGTTCATAGATCTTGATTTTAAGTAACTAAAGTTTAAATATTCAGCTCATTTTATCAATAAGTTAATAAGTTATACATTTTTAAGTACTTTTTTAGCTTTTTACCTGTTTTTTTTTTATAAACTTAAATTATTTTAATTTATTTATTTAAACTACTGGAAATTTTAAATTAAGCTTCAAATAGTATCCTAGAATTTTTACAAGTACCAAAATTTTACATACTTTTTTTTTTATAACGATTTTTCCCGACGGACGCGATAATACGTTCGCATTATAGGAAATCGTGTTATACGAGAATTTTTTCGTATAATACGGATAATATACACGTTTGGGATTTTATATACTAAAGTAAATAAGGAATGGGTGTTTTATAAAAAAAAGTTTTCAGCGCATTGTAGGAATGCGTGTATTGTATATTTTAATGCAATTACGCATCGACGGAATTAAGAAATTTTTATTTTGGCCTTAAAAGATTTATAGCCAAACATTTTGTAATATTTTACGCCTTAGCAGTGCAACTAAAAATAGTGTATGGTCGTAAATCGAATTTGGTAAGCATGTGTGCTAAGGCATCGATCATGTACACAGAAGTGTAGGTATTGTGTCTACGCCACTGGCATAGTTTATTGAATGTAGCAGTAGTGTGGTGCCATGTTTATGATTTGTAATGTGTTTTTGTTGAACATTTTCTTCCTGTTGCGGCGCGCACCAAAAGATGTTATGTTTGCGCGCATACGCGCATGCGCACACCATATAAATACGTAATGCACGTGTTATAGGGTTCAAATCCCTATCGAAACGTTTCACAGCTGCATGTGTTTTGAGTTAGCATTTGCAATACCTCCTCTGACGTACAGAAAAAATGGTACGACAGGAAACGCTCTGCTTTTAAATCGATCGGAAAGGAAATAAAAGAACACACATTTGTCATGTTTTAGCGCATGGACCAAATGTGTTATATTTATCATTTTTAGCTCGCCGTACGAAGTACAAAAGAGCTTAAGCATTCTTGTCGCCCTGAATTAAAATATATATATATATATATATAACTCTATACTTCAGTGTCGCTCATAAGACTAAATTTATGCCCTCTACTCCTCTGAAGGTACCGAAGCGATTTAAACCAAATTTGCTACACATTTTGTTTAATATTCCATTTGAAACCGCTCGCAGTTTAAATTTAATCGTCCGTATATTTCCGGAGTTATAAGGTCCCTAAATTTAAAGCCCCCTTAATACTGCTCTTAGGAAAAAATACCTAATAATTCTAAGATATTTTGCGTCTAAATTAAAAAAAAAAAAAGATTTGATGCGCGTAAAACGCACCAATGCGTATAGCTCGCCTTTAGGTATACGTTCTGCTCTCCTAATACGTAATATGCGATGCGACCAGAGGTTTTTAATTATTATGGCCTTTTGGTCAACAATTTGAAAAACTGTTATAGATATAAAAAATCTTACAATTATTTGTAGATTAAATTGATAAAAGTGCATGTTTTAAATTCAAAATTATAATTAATTTTATAATTTTTTATGGCCTTTGGGTTAACAAAATGAAAAAATGTTATAGATATAAAATATCTTAGAATTATTAGTAGCATTTTTGGGTGTTGTAATTATTTTTATAAGGGCAGTATTAAGGGGGGCTCCAAATTTTGGGGCCCTATAACTCGGGAAATATACAGGCGATTGGATTTAAACTGCTAGAGGATTCAAATGGGACGTTAATTAATATGTGTACCAAATTTGGTGTGAATCGGTCGGGTACCTTCAGAGGAGTAGAGGGCACAAATTTGGTCTTACGAGTGACGACTAACATCCAGTTATATATATATATATATTTTTGGATTCAGGGTGACGAGACAAACACTTATAATGAAATGTTTTGATCCGAGAATGTTACAGATACACAACCGAATGCTTTAGCTTCTTCGGTACTTTGTACGGCGAGCTTAAACAATGAAAATCGCCGCCTGTTAAATAATTTAATTTTATAAATGGATTGGTAATGAGTGGACTGTATTCTGTATATGATATGGGCACGTGGTGCCTACAAGTTAATCTAGTTGTAAATACAACACATAATAGAATAAGGTCAGACAGAATTCGTTAGGATTAAGATGAATAATGCAACCAATTAACTTATCCAACGTTGATTACTGTAATTTAGGTATCAACTTCAAAATGATTTAGTCAAAATGTTACCAATAGAACTTCATAGTTTATTTGCTGAAATATTCATGCGATAATAAGAACTTCGAATATTATCTTATATATTTGGATGTTAGTCGTTGCTCGTAAGACCAAATTTGTACTTTCTACTTCTCTGAAGGTACCGGAGCGATTTACACCAAATTTACTACACATATTATTTAACACCCCATTTGAATCCTCTAACAGTTTAAATCCAATCGCTTGTATACTTCCCGAGTTATAGGGCCCCAAAATTTCGACCCCCCCTTAATACTGCCCGTATAAAAATAATTTAAACCCCCAAAAATGCTACTAATAATCCTAAGATATTTTATATCTACAATATTTTTTCATATTGTTAACCCAAAGGCCATAAAAAATGATTACATTAGTTTTGGTAAAGATTAAGAATAATTTTCGCTGATTTCCGGTTGGATATCGTCCATTTTGTTTAATTTGAATTGTGACGTCGCGTAGAAAAGATATTTCTAGTATAGGATCCACATCCGGTTTTTGAATGTAATGCATCTCTTTCTTGAAATGCATATATAGGTGTTTGCTGTGTAAGTCGTAACATCCCGGACATTTCACTTATGTGGCGCGCATTAACTGTGTGCGTCAGTGTGTGCTGTAAGTGCGCAGACGCACAAAACTGAGTTAAGTCGGAAAAATGGGAGACTGATTACACTTTTCAACATGTCTAAGCTAGGTTTCTCCTTTAATTTAAGGATATTTAAGAGCAAATATATGTTTAAGGAGCCGAAGGAATTTATTGCAAACATATAAATATTAAAGTATTTTTTATATAGCTCCATTTCTTAAAAAAAAAAAAAAAAACAGTTTTAAATTTACGTTACTTTTATTGTAAAACTAAAATCAATGTAATTTCACTAAATTTGGTAACTTTACTTGATTTTTAATGTAATTTTACAAAACAAAATGTATAATTAATGCATTTTGTAGCCAAACAAATTGGATTATTTTTATTATTATTATTTCTAATCTTAATCACTGCGAATTGAGCTTAAAAGTGTATTCACTGTGAACTAAATAGTAATTAAGCTTAGAAATTACAAATAATAATCTAGTTTGTATTATGACAAGCAATGTTAGTATTCTCCACAATAAAATTAACACAATTAATTATAAATTTGATTGCTGTGTACGTTAGCATTGTATTTCATATAACAAACTATAATTATTACATGTAATTTCTAAGCTTAATTACTAATTGTTTCTCTGTGAATACACTACCAGGTGAGTCAATTAGAAATTAAGAATAAAAATTACAATTAATAATTCAGCTTGTTTTATATAAAATAATGAATAATTATTAATTTTGTTACTGTGAACGCGAGCTTGTTATAAAACAAACTGCATTCATAGTCAGTTAATTAATAATTACGATTAGAAATTACAAATAATAATCCAGTTTGTTTTATTACAAGCAATGCTAGCATTCACAGCAACAAAATGTATAATTAATACATTTTGTAGCTATTAATATTGCTAGTCATAAAAACAATTTTGATTATTATTAGTAATTTCTAATCTTAATTAGTAATTGACTCGCAAGCAAGTCAATTAAAAATTACAATTAATAATCTAGTATGTTTTATAAAATATAATGAATAATTGTTAATTTTATTGCTGTAAACGGTAGCATTGTTTGTTATAAAACAAACTGAATAGATCTGCAGTCACAGTCAGCCAAATAATAATTAAAATTAGAAATTACAACTAATATACTGCATTCACAACAAAAAAAAAATAATAATAATAACGTAAAATTTAAATTTCGTTCGTTTTTGGGCATAAAACAAACTGGAATATTAGTAAATTTGAATCTAAATTACTAATTGGCTCACTGTAATAAAGGATTGTTCACAGATAAAGAATTGGTAATTAAGCTTAGAAATTATAAGTAATAATTCCAGTTTGTTGTATAACATACAAAGTTAATGTTCACAGCAACCAAATTTATCATAAATTGTGTTAATTTTGTTGCTTGGAATGCTAGCATTGTTTGTCATAATACAAACTAGATGGTTATTTGTAATTTTCTAAGCTTAATTACTGATTGTTTCGCTGTGAACAATCCATAAGTCCTTTATTATTTGTAGTTTCTAATTTTAATCAGTAATTAAAATAATAAGTCCTTTATTATCTAAATTATGAATGCAGTGTTTCATTCCTTACGGGGTTGTGTTTACGGCAAAAAAAAGATGATTAGTTTTTTTATACATTCACATGTTGGCAACACGGGTAGTGACAATAGTTTTCAGTGGCGTGGGCGATGTTGATCACCGCGGTTGCCGTGCGTAGTACAAATAACAATTTTACGTGCGTGGCTCTTTGTTTAGTATTTTCAGGAACAGAGGCGTACCTTGCGACTAATTAGAATTGGAATTGTTTAGTAGCCATAGAAAAATTAAATAATATGTATCAAAGACACATTTTTGTATATGCTCCAGAATAAATTAAAAAAGAAATATTTCAATAACAGATTCGACCCGTTCACAGACGACAAGTTGTTTATTTCGAGTTTGATTACTTATTACTGCGTATAAGAAAGTAATGTGTGTGTGCACGCCACTGTTTTGGACGTTGGTGAGCCTCATGTGAAGTAAAGTCCATGGTTTGGTGCTTTCCTAGGTATAACGGGGAGCGCTCTGTGTTCTCTGACAGAAAGCACGTGGTCTCTGGCCTGTGTGCTCTGCTCTCTTGTACCCCTGTTTCTATTTTTAACAAATTTACTCCACGCATTGGCCGCAAGCCAATGATCATCGCTTGATTCCACCGTTTTCTATGCGGTCACTTTAAACCTAAGTACATTTCATGGTGGCATTTTTTACAAACAGTTTTTCAAATACTTCGCTCTAAAGAAACCTACGAACTTCAACGCACTTAAGGTGCTGATGTATTCATGCGAGAATAAGTTCTCCCTTTTCGACAATTACGATTTATTTAAATATATTTTTTGTAAATTGTTCATATTATAGTTAATAAATCTTTATTTGGAAAATGCATTATTAATAAATTAGTCTATTTATTTGAGGTTCTGCTTTTATTATTAGGTAAATGTAATTAATAGTAATAGATTTGTAATTAAATACAGCAATATTTAATTTAGCATATTTTACTGCAAGTTAATAAATATTTTTAATTATTATGGCCGTTGAGTTCACAATCAGAAAAAATGTTTTTAGAAATATTCGTAAATTATTTTGATGTATTCAAACAAAGAAATTATTTAATATTTTAAATTTCATAATTATTATATTTAATTGTAGACTCCTAAATGGCGAAATTTCCCAAGAAATTATTTTTCCTCCTTGTTTTGTATTTGTATTTAATTATTTTTTTATAAAATGAAGAAATTGTAAAGACATAAAATCCCTTAGATTTTATTCTAGAATTTTTGGGTATTTTTAATTTTATCCCTAGGGAACTTTTGCACCCGAATTTAATTGCCATTTTTATAACTAAAATTTTTCAAAAACATTTTTAATTGAAACAAGCTTATAAGTAATAAATGCGAGCAGCGGTTTTTAATTATTATGCCCTTTTGGTTACATTTTTTTAAAAATAGTTTTTTTTTTGTAGATAATTAGTGCATATTTTAATATTTAATATTTATTTATGCCGTTTGGGTTACCAATATGAAAAAATCTTGTAGACATAAAATATCTTAGAATTATTAGTAGAATTTTTTGACGTTTTAATTATTTTTATCAAGGCAGTATTAAGGGGGGTTATAATATTTAATAATTCTTTACGGCCTTTAGGTTAACAATATGAAAAAATCTTGTAGACATAAAATATCTTAGAATTATTAGTAGAATTTTTGGGTGTATTAATTATTTTTATCAGGGCAGCATTAAGGCGGGTTATAATATTTAATAATTCTTTACGGCCTGTAGGTTAACAATATGAAAAAATCATGTAGACATTAAATATCTTAGAATTACTAGTAGAATTTTTGGGTGTTTTAATTATTTTTATATGGGCAGTATTAAGGAGGGTTTCAAATTTTGGGGGCCTATAACTCGGGAAGTATACAGGCGATTGGATTTAAACTGCGGGCAGATTCAAATGGGATGTTAAATAACATGTGTAGCAAATTTGGTGTAAATCGCTCTGGTACCTTCAGAGGAATATAGGGCACAAATTTGGTCTTACGAGCGAGCGACGACTAACATCCAAGTATATGAGTCCTAAATGCTGAATACTTTAGATCCTCAGACCTTTATAAGGCGAACTAACAAAAAAAAAAACATATTTACTTTTCATATTATCATTTAAACAAAAACAATAATAACTGTATTATCAATATAATTGTAAAAAAGTCGTAGACAAAGTTTAACCCATTAAGACTCAAGGACTTTTTCTTTCTTTTTTTTTGTGTTTAAGGAAATAGTTAAATACGGTAATTTCAAGTTCAGGTAATAAATATATGTACTCAGATGAGTAATAAACAAGCACCTGTGCGTCCAGCTCGCTTTATAAGTAATATATGGGATGCGAGCAGCTGATTTTAATTATTATGGCCAATTGGTTAACAATTTAAAAAAATGTTATAGATATAAAAAGTCTTACATTTTTTTGTAAATTATTTGGATAAAAACATTTTTATTTAAGTGCAATTTTAAAATAAAAAATGATAATATTTAATAATTTTTTAAGGCCTTTAGGTTAACAATATGAAAAAATATTGCAGATATAAAATACCTTAGAATTATTAGTAGCATTTTTGGGTGTTTAAATTATTTTTATAAGGGTTGTATTAAGGGGGGTTTCAAATTTTGGGGCCCTATAACTCGGGAAGTATACGAGCGATTAGATTTAAACTGCTAGAGGATTCAAATGGGACGTTAATTAATATGTGTACCAAATTTGTTGTGAATCGGTCGGGTACCTTCAGAGGAGTAGAGGGCACAAATTTGGTCTTCAAATGGGATGCCATATAATATATGTGTAAAGCACATTATGTATTTGACCAGATATTACGTCAGTAATGAGGATAAATAATATTCTAATCTAATCAAAGTAACGGTTACAAGCTGCAACTACGGTTAGAATTACTTGCAATTTAATAATAAATGAACATTTGAATTACGATGCAAATGTAGTATCGTTCTTTCAACCATAAAACAAGTTCAGTTACCTACGACCAATCACAAACCATAAATGCACTGTGTTCGTCTCTCTTCCACTTATAACGAAGAAAAAGGATAGATTATCGGAGCAAGAACAAAACTCGACAGGAAAAGAAAAATAAATGTGGACAAACCATAATTCGTTATTTAAAATCTTCATCAAATAAAACATATGTAATTAATGTTTAAAAAAATCTAGAGTGGCCTTAACTTAAACTAAATTTAGCTTTTGCTATATATATATATATATATATATTACTTTATTGCGTTTTAAATTAATTCCGTTATTGTAACTATATTAAATAAATTAGTTTATACCTAATTAACAATAATTTTATGAAAAAAATAATTAATCTAGATTTATCCTGAACTGTTTTAATTTTTTATGGTGTGTTTAATTTACCATAAAAATAAAAAATTAAGAGATTTTCCTTTTGAAACTCAAAATGATGCTACAATTTGGTTGAAATATCATGAAGTAATCATGCATGAGTCCATGCCAAATGTTTGCGTTAGTAATATAGTAAAGACCAAGGTCTTTGACTCAATGTGATATGCCAAATCGAAATTTGTTTCAATATCTTTGAGAGATAATTGTGAAAATTAAACAATTTTAAATTAAAAACATTTTTAAGTGCATAATTAAAAAATTCAGAATTATAATATTTAATAATTTTTTACGGCCTTTAGGTTAACAATATGGAAAAAATTTGTAGATATAAAATAACTTAGAATTATTAGTAGCATTTTTGGGTGTTTAAATTATTTTTATAAGAGCAGTATTAAGGGGGGCTCCTAATTTTGGGGCCCAATAACTCGAAAAGTATACGAGCGATTGAATTTAAATTGCGTGTGGATTCAAATAGGGTGCTAAATAATATGTGTAGCAAACTTGGTATGAATCGGTCCGGTACCTTCAGAGGAATAGAGGGCACAAATTAAATTCAAAATTATATTATTTAATATTTTTTTACGGCCTTTAGGGTAACAATATGAAAAAATCTTGTAGATGTAAAATATCTTAGAATTACTAGTAGAATTTTTGGCCTTTTTAATTATTTTTATAAGGATAGTATTAAGGGGGTTATTTTTAAATATATATATAAATTGTGATATCTTTCTGGATCGATTTTTATTCTTTCTGCGTTAGAGTTACGCGAATGTGAAAGTTTGAGGGCACTGGTTTAATGTACAGTATTAAAAATGCATGTAAATTTATCAGATTTCCTAAGTAAAAATAGCAGAAGTACATTAAAATGAAAGTACAATTACTAGAATCGATAATGTTGCATTATTTGTAATTGTAATTTTACAGTAAAATGATTTCTTTTGTAGTGTGTCTGTCTTTAATTATAATAATTTCGAGCGAATCGACCCCTGAATGTGCACCTGCTTAGGTGCATATATTATTGTAGAGTTCTAAAGATTTGAATCTAAACGTAAATTATATATATGTTGAAGATTTTATAAATAAGTCAATCAATATTTAATAATAGACACAAACAAATGTAAATTTATACATTCTACACTAATTATAGCAAGTTTTAATATTGTAATGTAATATTTGTATTTCTCTCCGAACGAAATTAACGCTTTCAGGAACGCTAAGTGGTTATTCTATTATTAATGTATATCAAAGGTATATATATATATATATATATATATATATATACACTTTTCTTACTACGAAAATAGTTTTTTTTTCATTAATAATTGAAAATTGGTCTATTTTTACTATAGCGAAACGTAGATATGTATTATTATAAGTACTATGGTAACCTGTAGGCGTGCCCATATCATATACAGACACCAAATTTGCTACACATATTACTAAACATCCCATTTGAATCCTAACGCAGTTTAAATTTAATCGCCCGTATACTTCCCGAGTTATAGGGCCCCAAACTTTGGAGCCCCCCTTAATACTGCCCTTATAAAAATAATTTAAACCCCCAAAAATTCTACTAAAAATCCTAAGATATTTTATATCTACAAGATTTTTTCATATTGTTAACCCAAAGCCCAAAAAAAAATTATTAAATTAATTATAATTTAGAATTTTAATTTCTTTTTTACAAAATAATAATGTTTTTCTAATGTGTATATATATATAAAGTTAGTGCTTTTAGTATTGAAAAAAATAAACATTACAATACAAATTGTATCACACTGTTTTAACTAAAGTATATTAACGAGAAATCAATATAAAAATACTGGATATCAATACAATAACGAAATAAATTATATTGAAGGACACAAAAATAAATAAAATTTAACTATACGTTGAGAAAAAATTACTAGTATTAAATAAATCCTGTTGAATTAATGTAGAGTTATATTAAATAAATGCTATATTTACTAGCCCCAGATAAGTCTTATTTAATATAAATAGATCTTATTAGCGTATAAGCTACATAAATGCACGTGTATTTAGTGTTAATAAATCAAACCTTTTCTGTATTTAATTGTAAATCTATAACTATTAAATACATTTGCCTTATAATAAAGACAGAAACTAATAAATTATGTAGTTGAGAATAAATAGACTAGTTTATTAATAATGAATACATTGCGTAATGATTAAAAAAATGTTGAAATTAGATATTTTTACAAAGAAGTTTTTTTTTAAATTTAATTGAGCAATTTTAAGGAAATAAGAGTTATATATTTTCGTTATTTAATTATAAACTTTAGGGCCAGTTTTATAAACAATTTAATGTGCCATTAAAATGTATACGTTCAATAAAATAAATAATATCGAATCAAAATGACTTTTCTTATTGAACATTTATATTATTATATTTTTTTGTTTGAATATAGTTTATGTAAAATTTAATAATATATAATATTGGCCCTAAGATTTTTAGTTTAAAAAAACTGACAAGAAACATTTAATAACAAAATAGCATTTTTAATTTCATCAAAACATAAAAAAATATGTTGAATTTAAAATTTGTATATGTCTATAGAAAACCTTTTCTTTTATAAAATGATATGTTAACCAGATGTAATAGTTTACTTTTGCTTAAAGAAAAATGTATGTTGACTGTGTGTATGTGTGAACGCTCTATAACTAATATAATTAAACATAAAAATATCATGTTTCTCAGGGGAAAAAAAATATTTTAACTGAAAATGCTTGTTTACTCGCGTCATTTGTTGTATATCTCGAAAAGGGCACGAGATATCGAAAAAGTGAAACTTATAAAAGTTAAAGATATTAAAATTTCTAGCAACTTTTGTTTGAAAAACTATTTAGAAAAATATACCATTTACATTAAAAACGCTATTGAAAATCGCCTTGTTACACATTTATATTTCCCCACAAATTAATATAAATTTTTAGCTCGCCGTATTAAGTACTGCATACGCTAAAGCAATCGGTCGTGTGTCTGTAACATTCTCGAATCATTAACAAAACGTCGCCGTGAATCCAAAAATATATATTTATATACTCGGTCGCTCGCTCGACCAAATTTGTGCTATCTACTCCTCTGAAGGTACCCAACCGATTTACACCAAATTTACTACACATATTATTTAACATCCCATTTGAACCTATTCGCAGTTTAAATCTAATCGCCCGTATACTTCCCGAGTTATAGGGGCCCAAAATTTAAAACCCCCCTTAATACTGCCCTAATAAAAATAATTAAAACACCCAAAAATTCTACGAATAATTCTAAGATAATTTATGTCTACAAGATTTTTCCATATTGTTAACCCAAGGGCCATAAAAAATAAATAACTTATAAATTGGTATTTTATAAGGCGAGCTGGACGCATAGGTGCATTGTACCTAAACTAGTTTATAAATGTATATTATTTAGTTACATTTACGTTGCACTAGTTACGAAATATATAATTTCGCACACAATAAAGGATTGTTCACAGCTAAAGAATTAGAAATTATAAGTAATAATTTCAATTTGTTGTATGACATTTATCATAAATTGTGTTAATTTTGTTGCTTAGAATGTTAACATTGCTTATCATAATACAAACTAGATTAATATTTGTAATTTTCTAAGCCTAATTACTAAATAATTCGCTGTGAACAATCCTTAACGCAATATTAAGTTTAATGGTGATATTCTGTAGATCTATACGGGAATTCTATAAATATATTTAAACGCTTGTAAATACGTAAATAAATATAATTTGCAGCAAAATTTGTTAATAAATCGGATAATGTTCCCATTTATTAAGTAAATTAAATAATATAATGATTTTATTAAATTAATGAAACACAAATTGCCACTATTTTATAGAAATCTGTATAGAGATATACGATCCCACTACGAGGCGAGTGACGGCCACTATAGATTTAAAGAAATATATATATATATATATATATATATATATATATATATATATATATATATATAAAAGCGTAATCCGATAAAGAAATAAACAAATATGCATGTGTTAGTCTTTGTAACGTACTCATTATATTAATTATCATAAAATGAATAGGTTAATTACACCATAATAATAATTATAATTGGCTAGACACAACTATAAGGTTAAATATCGGTGTGTTCTAGTGTTTATATATCGGCAGTAGAACAGAGCAATAAGGGTTGACCTAAACTTGGAATATAAGCCAACACACTATGCAAAAGGTAACAATATATTGATCGTCGCGGTCTCGGTCTCGGCGTGCTTCCTACATACAGTACAGAAGGCACAAGGCCGATCAAGGCCACATACACAAGGCTACATCAATTTCATTTCAGCGCGGAGATTCAAAATCACCGCACTCTGCACGCCAAAACACCCCCCACTACCTAACTGTGCTATCAAAACTACCAATAAAAAAAAAATACTCCTAATTACACCTAATACTGTTATAACTTCACAAAACATCGTTAATCGTCCTCAAAGTTCACAAATTATACCTAATACTATGGTAGTTACCCTAAAACTATTATATCAATAGTTATAACTCGTACATAAAATTGTTAATCCCTAAATTATGCATAATCCTACAATATAATCATATAAAACTATAATCTAGAATTTAATCTAAAAATTATTGGTGTACAATAATAATGATTGTATTCTAAAACGTAGAGAATACGTTTTGGGACAATTTGGTGTACATAACCTACAAATGGCAAACATAACCTCAAAATGGCGAGTTTGTGATTATATTTTGGGAATTTTTCAAATGTCGATAAAAATCGCGTCGGAATTGTTTATAGTTATTGTCTGACCTTTTTGCCGATAAGTGCAGCATTTTTTATTTTATTTTCTATGGAAAATGATAAACTTTTTTATCAGGCAAATAATTCAACCGATTTATTGTACGAAAAACTGTAAAATGCGCGAATATTATACCAGTAAATATAATCACTCGTGTCTATCTGATTATCTTATCACGAAGTGATATTATTGTTTCATTTACTATTTAATTAACGCATCTGTATTCCATGTCCTGATTTATTTAAATGTGACATAGAATAAGAATGTTTACGAGTAAATTAGGAGCGCTCACCTGAGCCTAGGAGCGCAATAAACAATTTGTGTCTATTAATTCCAACATTGTATAATTGCCCGCGATACACGAAATTCACACACAAACAACACTACACTTGTGCACCATGGCTGTAGGGAACTGTAGTACCGTCCGAAAAAGAGCACAAACCGCCGCAATTGTTTTAGTTGAATGTCGTGAATTTTTCTTATGGGGGCCGCTGTCGTCAGGCCTGCGAAGATTCCTACTGTTTACTACTTCACAATTGAGTCTGTGCCAAACAAGAGTTGATAAGGTAAAACCGGTGGACTCATTCCACGGCCATCGATTGGTCGATACAGGCCGATGACGTCACAGCGCGCACGACCAATCCGTACGCAGGTATCAAATGAGTTTGTGCGCGTCGCGCGAGAGAATCAGCTGGTGAACATCCGGTCGTTTGCGCGTTGGTTATATACATACATATATATATATATATATATATATATATATATATACACACCACATCACTACATATATATATATATATATATAATGCACAAGACGAAACCAGTCACTTCGCTCTCGCCTGTACTTGACTTGAACGGAGACGAAAAAGATTACATAGGCATCACATGCGTCATTATTTATTAGCTCCCTTGGCAATTTTTATCGCCGTATTACAATTATCCCCGATTTCGTTACTTCCAAATCAAATTCATTTATTTCACAATTACGCCATTCTTTCCCAATTAAAATATACACTTCTATGCCTCTTACATATATCTTTAACTTCCGTACATCGCATTAAGGATTGTTCACAGCGAAATAATTAGTAATTAAGCTTAGAAAATTACAAATAAAGGATTGTTCACAGTTAAAGAATTAGAAATTAAGCTTAGAAATTATAAGTAATAATTTCAGTTTGTTGTATGACATACAAGGTTAACGTTCACAGCAACAACATTTATCATAAATTGAGTTAGTTATGTTGCTTAGAATGTTAACATTGCTTATCATAATACAAACTAGATTATTATTTGTAATTTCTAAGCCTAATTACTAAATGATTCGCTGTGAACAATCCTTAATAATCTAGTTTGTGTTATGACAAACAATGTTAGCATTCCAAGCAACACACAATTTATGATAAATTTTGTTGCTGTGAACGTTTGTGTATATAATTTACATTAGGTACAACGCACCTATGCGTCTAGGTCGCCTTATAAGTAATATATGTGATGCGCGCAACGGTTTTAATAATTATGGCCTTTTCGTTAACAATTTGAAAAAATCTTATAGATATAAAAAGTCTTACACTATTTTGTAGATTACTTTAATAAAAAAAATTTTTTAGTACGTAATTAAAAATATAAAATCATTTTTTTCGGCCTTTAGGTGAACAATATGGAAAAATCTTGTAGATATAAATTATCTTAGAATTATTAGTAGAATTTTTGGGTATGTTAATTATTTTTATAAGGGCAGTATTAAGGGGGGTTTAAAATTTTGGGGCCCAATAACTCAGGAAATATACGGGCGATTTGAACCAAATTTGGTACACATGTTATTTGGTATCCTATTTGATACCGTTCGCAGTTTAAATCGAATCGCTCGTATACTTCCCGAGTTATAGGGCCCCAAAATTTGAAACCTGCCTTAATACTGCCCTTACAAAAATAATTAAAATACCCAAAAATTCTAGTAGCAATTCTAAGATATTTTATGTCTACAAGATTTTTTCATATTGTTAACCTAAAGGTTATAAAAAATTATTTAGTATTATAATTTTCAAATTTAAAATATGCACCAAAAAAATTTTTATTTTAATCAATATAATCTAAAAAAAAATGTAAGACTTTTTCAATCTATAACATTATTTCAAATTGTTAACCAAAAGGCCATAATAATTATAAACCGCTGTTCGCTTCGCATATATTATACTTATAAGGCGAACTGGACGTATAGGTGCGTTAATTTTTAATATTTTAAGGGTAATTAATAACCTTTGCACATATCTATAAATTTTCACTAATATTCTTCACAAATTATGATTTAAAAGTACAAGGAGTCGTAATCTTATTTATTTACATATTGAATTTTAAATTGTTACTTTTTAAATAATTACATATGAAAAATTGAATTATTTTCAAGTAATGTTTCATGTATTTATTTTCAAATATATATTTTTACGTCATACGACGCCCTGTATAATAATTTAAGACTATATAATTATATTAAAGTTAAAAATTCGTAATTTATTTAATTATTATTTCATAACAGACGTGATTTATACAATATATTTTGTTTTTTTAGCATACGTTGTATACTGTGTGTCGGAGAATATATCTTATAGACGTCATCGAAATAATGCCTTTTACTGTAAATAAAAGGCGATGAATAAAAAAAAAAGGGAATAATTATTATTTATTTAACCCTGTTTGTAAATAAGCCTCTGTTTTGTATATCTTTTCAATGTTACGTGTAAGTAAATATAACCGCAGTTTATTTAAAAATGCTATATTGTGACACTGGCTCCGAAAATAAAGATCAAATTATTTTTATCTTGTAAAATTTATAATAAGACCTATGAATTTAAATATAAACATAGGAAATTGTAAAAATAATTCTGAATATTATTTTTGATTTACTACAAAATAGGAATATTTATGCTACATTCTTAAGCTTTGTATATACATAATACCCCACCTAGTTTTGCCGTTGTGGGGGACACATTTAATCATTTGTTTCACAGTCAACCTACTTACTAATCTGTGCTTGAAAAATAGGCATTAAAAAAAAATATGTCAAAAGAAATGTACATTCCTGTTTAAAATATTTAGCAAAAATATTTAATCATTTTACGTACAAAAAAATATTTAATATAGGAATAACAAAGTTACTAATGTAGGATTAAACAAGCTTAAGTACAATGCACCTATGCGTCTAGCTCTCCAGTTTTTAATAATTATGGCCTTTTCGTTAACAATTGGAAAAAATGTGCTAAATAATAAATATAAAAATATTATGTAATATTTAATAATTTTTTATGGCCTTTGGGTTAACAAAATGAAAAAATCTTGTTGACATAAAATATCTTAAAATATTTAGTAGAATTTTTGGGTGTTTAAATTATTTTTATAAGAGCAGTATTAAGGGGGGCTCCAAATTTTGGGGCCCTATAACTCGAAATGTATACGAGCGATTGGATTTAAATTGCGAGCGGAGCCAAATGGGATCCCAAGTAATATGTGTACCAAATTTGGTTCAAATCGCTTTGGTACCTTCAGAGTAGTAAATGGCACAAATTTAGTCTTACGAGCGACGACTAATATCCAAGTATATAAGTTATATATATATATATATATATATATATATTTTTGGAGCATTATTGCATCATATATAAAGGTGTTTACAGTTTAAATAGTATCATCCGGCTCGAAGGACCAAATTTAATTAAATGGGAAATTAAATACAGTCATATTTATTATTTAAATGTAACGCTATTCCTTTCAGACATAAAAATAAAGGTAAAATAATGATAAATAAGTAAGAAGTTTTTAATTCGGCTCGAAGGACCAATAATAAATAAACGAAAATACTAAATATAAGTATTATTTAGTTGAAAGTTTATCACAGGCAAAAACATTAGAGGTTTCTACATATTCTACGCACACAAATTAAATGCTGAGTCATTTATGGAGATTCATCCGGTTCGAAGGACCAAATACTAATAAATATTATATATTAAGGATGTAAAATACTATTTATTTGATGCGCAATTCAAAATATTTTAGGTAAATGTATGTTTTTTTCTGTAATATCGCGATATTTGTAAAATAAAAAAGTGTAATTGAATTTGTTTAAGTGAAACACGTTGAAAGAAACACATAGTATGTATTTTATTTAAAATACTGTCAATGCGTAAAACCTTGTATATTGTTCTGTGTATATCTGAGGAAATCTTTGACATAACCTAACAAAAAAGGTCAATATGGCAGAGAAAACAAATTTTAAAATTCCGTTTCGAACAAACACAAAAAAAAATGCACGTGTTTAGACACGTTGGCAGTGAAAATAATATTATTCTGTACATATTTGTATTTGATTCAAATACAATTAATGTATATATATAAATATATATTTGACAGAAATATAGTATAGATATAAATGGTGTAAATGACATGTATAACATATAAATCTACGTAATAGAGTTTACATCGAAATAATGAATTCTACAAACTATAAAAATGTAGGAAATCGTTAGATATTTTTGCAACAACGAAAAAATTCAATTAAAATTTGTGCAAAATAAATATTTTAATATCGGATTTGTATTGAAATTAACTTAGATAAGGTTCATTCACAGCTAATTACGAATTAAAATTAGATATTAAAGATAATAACGCAGTTTGTTTTAAGACAAATAATGCTAGCATTCACAACAACAAAATTAACGCATTCATTATACGTTTTGTAACTGTGAACGCAATTATTTGTTATAAAACAAACTAGATTATTAATTTTAATTTCTAATTGGGTCGCTGTTACACTTTAAAATAATAAATAAGATATATTTCAATTTTTACTTTTCAAAATAGTCCAGAAAAAAAAAACGAATACGAATTTTTAAAGTATATAGTCGTTTCGAGGTTCTCTGGGCACGATTTAACTATTTTCCCAATTTCTATCTCTGTGTGTGTGTGTGTGTAATTTTATTTAAAAATTATTAAACTCAAAATAGTCAAATTTCGTAATTGTGAAGAGCTGATTAAGTTTTGGAAATAATCGAACAGTTAAAATGTGGTTTTTACTCTTGTCGATTTTTAATATATTCAAATTAAAATATTTAAGTATTCAATTTGTAAGAAAAACGTAATTGAAATGCATAAACGTTGTCAAAGCAACTAAATATCACAGTTATTTAATTCAGAAATAATATTAATTTCTATGGCTATCAAATATATTACGTGAATTCGTATCAGTTTGTATAAAAAAGTAACATTTCTTATGGAAAAATCATTAAAATTGAATTAAATTTACGTATTGTTGCTTTTTTGCCTTTTTATTGTAAAATTAATATAATATAAAGTAATATAGTATATATTTTTTACAGTGTATAAAAGAAAGTATTAGATTTAAAACGTAATATCACTTATATAGTCAAAGTATAAGTCGAGTGAAGGGCACTCCAGATACTATATTTACGTGTATATACTTTTATATTATTAATTTTAAAACTAGTATACAATGTTTATTTATTTTTAATTGATGAAACTTTATGGTTTCTTTTAATTAAAACATAAAAGTAATTAAAGTTAGCCCAAAAAATATGCAGCGTCACTAATTGTGACACTCAAATCAATTAATGTCCAAGTCGAAGTAAGTTGCATATATATAAAATATCAAATGGTACAAAGACAAATTATTCCTTGTTTGGTAATCGTAAAACTAAACACAAAATGTGTGTATACTAAATATCACAAAACGATTTTATTTCGTATAACACATTAAATGCAACAAAAAAAAAGATCGCAAATTGATAACAATATCACAATAACATCACAAAACGTATATTTTCTAACGATTTATCAATGTTGATTATATGAATAAAACAATTATAATATCACTATTTATTGAATGTATAATGTGTGGTCAATTAAAAATTGCGTTGTAATAGGTAAGTTCGAAAAAACTAGGCACCGTTTCAGCTTCTATTGTATGAATCGGAATTCCACTGAATACGTGCTACAAACAGTCTATATTTGGCAAGTAAACAACAATTGATGGTGTATTTAGGGTAAGGTTGCTTCGTATCACTTATAAAGCCGCGTAATATCGAAAAATGAGCGTTCACAAATAATTAATAACACAAATAATCTTATACAAGGTACAAATTCTGTGATATGTTTCACTTAGAATAGAGCGCATTGTTTAAATGTCAAAGTATCACTAAATAAAATCAAGTAGTATATATATATATGGCTGTGTGAATGGTTCCCACTTAGTGATTAAGCGCAGAAAAAGTGTGGTTAGAATCGCGTAGGTCCGTTCGAAGCAGATCGTGGGTTATGTTTGAGCGAACATTGTCGGTTGGGTAAATATATTCGGGGAAAAGTGTTACCAAAAATAATTGATTCGAAAATAAATCCGATGGGAAGAGTTGTGTATGTAGTACGTGTCGAGCGGGTAGGTAGCTTACCAAAATGTTGTGGTGCACACACGTTTGAACACGCGATTTTTCTCGCACCGACAGCAGGCTGAGCTGTTTATAGAATCTTGAACACTGAGCAAGAGTCGGTCGGCGGCGGTAAGCATTTGGCAGTCACCCATTGCTGTCTATCCTATCCGTCCCGAAACCAGGGATATTTCACATTATACACTAGGCTAAGATTTGTCGGCTATGAGTGTGTGTGTGTGTGTTTGTGTGTCTGTGTGCGTGTGTTCGTCTCTGACCCCGCTCGGCGTCTACACAACCCGAATATAGCTCCCCAAGTCGGGCCCCAAGCGCGCTTGTTGCTCATGTTTGATGATCAAACTACGACGTCGTTTCTTGATAGGATACCAAGCCAGCGGCAGCGGCAACGGCAGCGGCAGCCTCAGCATCAGCAGCGTCGCAACGCACAAAGGCTACGATGAAATTCGTGTTATTTTGTTTTGATTTTTTGTGTTAGTCAACGATACGCGCGTCCACGGGTTCCGACGAAGGTTGTGCATGACAAAGCACTGCCGCTCTGACACTACTCAACTCTACCCAACTAAATTATACACATATACGTATATGTATTTCCCTTTACGCGCAACAATTCCTAATTAAGCTTAGATATTACAAACCATAATTCCACTTTGCTGTATGACATACAATAAAGCTATTTTTGACTACTTTGTTAATTATCATAATTTTTAATTCATAAGGCAAATTTTTCAATTTATAAAGAGCAAGTTAAAGAATTAGTAATTAAGCTTAGAATTAATAGGTAATCATTTCAGTTTGTTGTATGACATACATGATTAACGTTCACAGTAACAAGATTTAATATAAGTTGTGTTAAGGATTGTTCACAGCGAAACAATTAGTAATTAAGCTTAGAAAATTACAAATAATAATCTAGTTTGTATTATGACAAGCAATGTTAACATTCCAAGCAACACAATTTATGATACATTTTGTTGCTGTGAATGTTAACCTTATATGTCATACTTATAACATCTAAGCTTAATTTCTAATTCTTTAGCTGTGAACAATCCTTTAATTTTGTTGAATGTTTGCATAATACAAAGTAGATTATTATTTGTAATTTTCTAATCTTAATTACTAATCGGTTCGCTCTGAACACGCCTTAAAAATTAGTAATTAAGCTTACAAATTATAAGTAATAATTCCAGTTTGTTGTATGACATACAAGGTTAACGTTCACAGCAACAAAATTTCTCATAAATTGTGTTGCTGTGAATGTTAACCTTATATGTCATACAATAAACTGGAATTATTACTTATAATTTGTAAGCTTAATTTCTAATTCTTTAGCTGTGAACAATCCTTTAATTTTGTTGAATGTTTGCATAATACAAAGTAGATTATTATTTGTAATTTTCTAATCTTAATTACTAATCGGTTCGCTCTGAACACGCCTTTAAGGATTGTTCACAGCTAAAGAATTAATAATTAAGCTTAGAAATTATAAGTAATAATTCCAGTTTGTCTTAAGACATACATGGTTAACGTTCACAGCAACAAAACTTATCATAAATTGTGTTGCTTGGAATGTTTGAACATTGTTTGTCATAATACAAACTAGATAATTATTTGTAATTTTCTAAGCTTAATTACTAATTCTTTAGCTGTGAACAATCCTTTAAAGAATAAGATTAAAAAAACGTTGGTATATTTCGACTTGGTGATGTGATTTGATGTGAAAATTTAATTTAATATTAATGTAACAATGCTAGCTGGGTTTAAATTATTTGTAATTTCTAATCTTAATTACTAATTAGCTCGCTGTGAATATAGGTTTAAGGATTGTTCACAGCGCAACAATCAGTAATTAAGCTTAGAAATTATATGTAATAATTCCAGTTTGTTGTATAACATACAAAATTAACGTTCACAGCAACAAAATTGATCATAAATTGCGTTTATTGTTGTTAGTTGGAATGTTTGCATTGCTTGTCATAATACAAACTAGATTATCTTGATTACTAATTGGTTCGCTCTGAACACGCCTTTAAAGGTGTATTCACAGCGCAACAATTACTAATTAAGCTTAGAAATTACTATTAATAAATTCAGTTTGCTTTATAATAAACAATGCTAACTTTCACAGCCACAAAATGTATAATTAATGCGTTAATTTTGTTGCTGTGAATCCTATCATTGTTTGTTATAATACAAAATGGGTTAATTATTTGTAATTTCTAATATTAATTACTAATTACCTCACTGAATATAGCTCTAAAGATGTATTCGCAGCACAACAATTAGTAACTAAGCTTAGAAATTACTATTAATAAATCCAGTTTGTTTTATGATAAACAATGCTAGCCACAAATTTTATAATTATTGCGTTAATTTTGTTGCTGTGAATCCTAGCATTGTTTATCATAATACAAACTGGGTTAATTAAATGTAATTTCTAATTTTTTTATTACTAATTAGCTCACTGTGAATGTGTATTCTCAGCACAACAATTAGTAATTAAGCAAAAAAATTACTGGTCAGCAATCCAGTTTGTTTTATAATAAACAATGCTAGCTTTCACAGCCACATAATTTATAATTAATGCGTTAATTGTATTGCTGTGAATCCTAGTATTATTTGTCATAAAACAAAATGAGTTATATATTTGTAATTGCTAAGCTTAATTACTAATTAGCTCGCTGGGAATGTGGTATTAAGCCGTTTTTTCTTTTTAAAGGGTAAAAATATCTTTGAAAAAGAAACGAAAAATCTTTTTTAAATATTATTCTTAATAAAGAAATAAAAAAAAACTGAAGTGTTCTTCACTCCACTATTTTATACGTAGTTCTCATTATAAATCATATATATATTTAAAATATTATATATACATATATAATTTATATTGTTTTTGCTTTAAATTCATGCAACGTTTGCTGTAAAACAATATCAATATGTATAGTAAACAGGTAAACGTACATGTCAAACAGTTTGTTTCAAAAGTGATTCTCAAACAAAATTTGCGTGAAATATTTACATCTATTATAACTTTTATACAAATATCTTTTACTGAAACGCGTGCCGAAATTCTTTCTGCCGGGAAACAAAGAATTCTGTATTTAAATTGAATTAACGACTAAATACGTAAGATTAACTACAGACAGATTCTGATATTTTGGCGCTAGTTATGTACAGCCTTTGGTTCTAGAGCAGAAAATTCAGACTAATTTTGTTTTAGAACTAAATAAAAAATGTATTATACATTCAGCGTGACACCCATTAGATGGGTCCCGTAAAATTTGCGAACTTAACCTCAATAATTTCACCTTGTAGGCTGACCAATCAAAGTTAATTCATTCGTTGAAGGCAATATAAGAGACAACACATTGTTTTTGATACATTTTTTAATACTTATTTAGAAAGTGGAGTATAGAACACTCCTATTTTTTATTTTTAATAGAAAGATTTTTTTTATTATATATATACGACTTTTTTCGTACGTGCGACAAATAGATTACGAATAAAATGTTACTCGTTTATGTATAATTAACGTAAACAATAAAATAAGTCCAAAAAACAATTGGTACTTAATAAAACACATACATTTTTGCTACAGACACACGACCGATTACTTAAGCGCTTTTGTACTTCGTACGGAGAGTTAAAAAGTATTTAAGCTACGCTAGTATTAAGCTAAGTCAAGGTTACCTTCGCCTACTGCAGAAAATAAACGCAAATTGTATTATTAATAATATAATATAAATAAAAATGGTTTAAGTTACGCTTAACGTTAACTTAAGTCAGTATAAGTAGTCATACGCTTAACTTCGTGAACTTCAAAACATAAACGCATAATGTATTATATTATTAAAATTATTTAAGTTGTGCTAAGCGTTAACTTAAGTCAGTATAAGTAGCCATAAGCTTAACTTCCTGAACTGCAAAACATAAACGCGTATTGTATTATTAATAATATTATAGTATAATATAAATAAAACTTAATTAAGTTACGCTTAGCGTTAAGCTAAGTCAGTATAAGTAGCCATAAGTTAGACTTCGTCAAGTGCAAAACATAAACGCGTAATGTAATATTAATAATATAAATAAAAATCAATTAAGTTACGCTTAGCGTTAAGCTAACTTCATCAACTTCAAAACATAAACGCGTAATGTATTATTAATAATAATATAAATAAAAATGATTTAAGTAACGCGTTAAACAAAGTCAGGGTTGAGCTTCGCCTGAATAAAATAAATGTATAATTAATAATATAATAAGGAGGTATATAAGTCAATAATTCGAACAACAACAAAGTATATATTGCAAAAAGAGCAAATAGGAAGAAGAGAAAAAAAGGCGCACAGTCATAGTGTGGTATTTTTCGGAATAAGGGTCCGTATGCTAAATATAGCATATATCGCACGTGTGCTAAGTGCGGGCCGGCTGCTCGAAAAGTAGCGTTGCAGAGAACGTCAACTTGGCGGTATAGTACGGTATCGGTATGGTACAGTAGCAAGAAAGCTTAGAGAGCCAGGAGAAAAACAGTCTGGCTAACTGCACAACAGAAAACAACGCAGATATACCCTGGATACAAACTGAAAAGTCACGCCAGGGGAGAACGTAACGCTAGCAACATAACGTAAGAACACAAGTCAAGGTAATGCAAACAACGAATTAAATCATACGGTTTGCAGCGATTGCAATAGCGATAGCGATTCTGTTCTCTGTGCTAACTAAAACATCAAATTCTAGATTTTGCCCTTCACTTCACTTCCTTACAATCAAATTATAATTCATAATTCAGCGTTAACAACAACAAAACTTATAATAAATGCGTTCATTTTGTGGCTGTGAATGCTACCATTGCTTATCATTACACAAACTTGATTATTATTTGTAATTTTATAATCTTACTATTTGGTACCCATTCACAGCGAGCCAATAAGTAATAAGGATTATTACAATTAATAATCTAGTTTGTTCTATAACAATGCTAGCGTTCACAACCATAAAATTAAATAAGTAATGCGTTCATTTTGTTGCTGCGAATGCTAGCATTACTTGTCCTAAAACAATCTGGATTATTCATTGTAATTTTAAATCTAAATTAGTAATTCGCTGTGAAAGTAAAATATAAATTTTAAATAATACGTAAGGTCCATTCAGAGTGAGCGAATTAGTAATTAAAACTAGAAATTATAATGAATACTCCAGTTTGTTGAACAAACAATGCTAGCATTCACAACCACATAATTAAATAATTATTGCGTTAATTTTGTTTCTGTGAATGTTAGTATTACTTGTCCTAAAACAAACTGGATTATTCATTGTAATTTCTAATCTAAATTAGTAATTGGTTCACTGTGAAAGCAAAATATATATTTTAAATAATACTTAAGGTCTATTTAGAGTGAGCGAATTAGTAATTAAGATTAGGAATTACAATGAATACTCCACTTTGTTTGATGTTAAACAATGCTAGCGTTCACAGAAACCAAATTTATAATCGATTTGTTAATTTTGTGGTTGAGTATTGCTGGTCATTACACAAACTGGATTATTATTTGTAATTTCTATTCTTAACTACTAATTAGCTCACTGTGAATGGGACCTTTAGGTTTCACTAAATATATAATTGCGTTTTAAATTAATTCTACCATTACCATGAAATAATATTAATATAAGTAAACGTAACTTGGTTATTTTCAACAGCGATTTTTCAGTAAATGGTACATTTTTACAAAAAACTTTTCAAACAAAAGTTGCAAGAAATTAAAATATCTTTAACTTTTATAAAATTCACTTTTCCTCTAACTCGTGTCCTTTTCGAGATATTTAAAAAACTAGATGAGTAAACAAGCATTTCCGTTGTTGAAATATCTTTTTTCAAAAATAGGAGGCTTATTTTTCCGAAATACACAAAACAACATAGTTTTAAGTTTAACGGCTGTAATAAGCTGTAGAGCGTTCACACACAGCTGTAGAACGTTCGTGCATAGATAGACAAACACACAGACGTAATTTCGAAAATAGTCAAAATGAATTCAGGGACCCATAAAACGAATTTAAATTTTATTTTGTGTTCCCAATACTTTCCTTTATACATTACGTATAAGAAAGTAAAAACTATATCGGGGAATCGTCTACTGCTCCAATTCTATGTATACGAACTTAATTCTAATAAAATTTATATTTTCATTCATTCTACTATTAAAAATCAATGTATTGTTTACTAACAATTCATTCAAAAAACGTAATATTTGATAAATGCGGAAGATTTAATTGCAATTATTATTTGTATTTCATAAAAAAATGGACGAAGTAGATATTTTCCCAAAACATATTTTGATTATTTATCCAACTTATTGCTAAGGTGAATGAAAATTATAACGCTAAAGTTAATAATTTGGTAGTTTTTGACAAATTTTTTTAGTTAGAACTGTAGATAATATTATTGAAATCTCAGTTGAGAAAAGTGTAGTATTTTGAAAGTGCAATGCGAAGTGACTTGACTTTGAATATGTGTAAAAATAAAACTATAGGAAAATGTGTGTTCTTTATGCCCGAAAGCGAGAATAAAATTCGCTCACAATCAGTTTACAAGTTTCCAGTCGTTTCACGTATCGTGTGCGGTTATGAGTGACATTTTTGACAAGACTAATCCATGAAAGAAATGCTCCCGAAAGGAACAAATAAGTATTGGACGACGGTGTACTGAAAATGCAACATGAGATCCCTTCTCAGATCGCCGGGTGTAGCATGCCTTTTATGGAGCGATCCGGCTGCCAAGTGATTGCGTTCGTGTGTGTGACTCCCAGCATGTGTGTTGGTGCATGTATGCTACCGACTACCGTAGCCGTCTATGCATGTGTGTGTGTGTGTGTGTTCGTTCAGATCATATGTACAAACGAATAACAAACAATGTACCAAAATTAAGATTATACGATTATAATTTAAATTATACTTATATAATAAATTGATTTTCCTGAATTTGACACATTTCTTTATTTAGGCCTTAAATTGCGCAGATGCAACAGGTACGTAAGGCGCGCATGAGTATCGAACCAGGAAATGGCGGACTAGATATCCACCTTAAAAATCTGGAGTGCCCGTCACTCGACCTTCTTACAATTAAATAAATCCCAGTATTTATATAATAAAATTTCATTAACAAAAAGTGTTTATCTCGTCGCCCTGAATCCAAAAATATATATAAGACCAAATTTGTGCTTTCTACTCCTCTGAAGGTACCCGACCGATTCACACCAAATTTGCTACACATATTATATAACACCCCATTTGAATCCGTTCGCAGTTTAAATTCAATCGACCGTATACTTCCCGAGTTATAAGGCCCCAAAATTTAGACCACCCCTTAATACTGCCCTTATAAAAATGATTAAAACGCCCAAAATTTCTACTAATAATTCTAAGATATTTTATATCTACAAGATTCTTTCATATTGTTAACCCAAAGGCCATAAAAAAATATTAAATATTATAATTAATAATCTACAAAAAATTGTATGATTTTTTTATATTTATAACAGTTTTTCAAATTGTTAACCAAAATATAATCCAATCGCTAGTATACTTCCCGAGTTATAGAGCCCCAAAATTTGTTGCCCCCCTTAATACTGCCCTCAGAAAAATAATTAAAACACCTAAAAATTCTACTAAAAAAACTAAGATATTTTATATCTATAAGATTTTTTCATATTGTTAACTTAAAGGCCATAAAAAAATATTAAAGTTTATAATTTTCAACTTTAAAATATGTACTTTTTTAATTAAAATATGTAAAAAAATATATATCTATAACATTTTTTCAAATTGTTAACCAAAGCCGCTTGCATCGCATATATTACGCATAAGGCGAGCTGGACGCTTTGGTGCGTTGTACGTATCGTATCTGATCGCAAATCTATACAATTAAATAAATTCACCTTGTAATAAAAACAGAAACCTTAAATAATGTGGAATAAATTGAGTAATATTAATGAAAATAAAGATTAATGAACTATAAAGACAAGTCTTTTTATTTTTTCAGTGTATAAGATAGCTAATAATTACTTATAAATAAGTGACATGTTCTGTTATTCCATGGTTAGTCTTCATAAGTGAGATTTGTGCTTGTGTTTGTGTATGAGAAACTGAAGTGTGTATGGCCGTGTATGTGTGCGAATGTAATATATATGTATGGGTGCGCATTGTGTATGAGTATGCGTGTGTTTTGTGAGCGTTCCTGTCGTCCCACCATCCACTAGCACCCAGCGAGCGAACGAACCCTAGCGACGTGAGCGTCAGCCAGCGTCGCTAGCTAGCAACTGAAGCACCCGTTCCCCGCGTACGCCCGCTCACCACTCACCGCTCCACCTAACCTAACCTTCTCTTAAGCGAACGAAAACTATCGCATCACGTTGTCTGAACACGCTGGTGCCTGCACATTTCCGGCCTCACCAAAACATATGTTTTACAGAAGAACCCCATGCCCCATGCCCCATCCATATACCGCGGCCACAGCGCGCTCAGGCACACGAGACTCAAGAGATATGATAAAATTTAAATGTCAAGACAGATGAAACTTGCGGTAACTAACTTTTCTCCACCCGAAACGGGCGTAGGAAGTAGCGGGGCGCGGAAAGGGGACTACTAAGATGTTCCAGCTGAACATTATCAATTTAAATATTTTATTTGACGCACCTTAGCGACAATATGTTACCATATTGTTTATTGTACCTTTACTTGGTTTTGTTCATTCTTAGATGTTTGATTTATGCAAATTTGTGTGTATAATTTTTTTCTTCTCCAAAACATTAATAAACAAGCTTAGATACAACACACCAATGCGTCCAGCTCGCCTTATAAGTAATATATGCGTTGCGGGCAGCGGCTTATATTTATTATGACCTTTTGCTTAACAATTTGAAAAAATGTTATAGATTTAAAAAGTCTTACAATTTTCTTTTGTAAACATATTTTGATAAATAAAAATTTGAAATTCAAAATTATAATATTTAATAATTTTTTATGGCCTTTGGGTTAACAATTAGAAAAAAGTCTTACAATTATTTATAGATGACTTAAGTGCATATTTTGAAATTCTAAATTATAGTTTTTAATATTTTTTTATGGCCTTTGTGTTAACAATATGGAAAAATCTTGTAGACATAAAATATCTTAGAATTATTAGTAGAATTTTTGAGTGTTTTAATTATTTTTATATGGGCAGTATTAAGGAGGGTTTTAAATTTTGGGGCCCTATAACTCGTGAACTACACCGGCGATTAAATTTAAACTGCGTTAGGATTCAAATGGGATGTTAAATAATATGTGTAGTAAATTTGGTGTGAATCGGTCCGGTACCTTCAGAGGAATATAGGGCACAAATTTAGTCTTACGAGCGAGCGACAACTAACATCCAAGTATATAAGTTATATATATTTTTGGATTCAGGGCGACGAGACAAACACTTTTTGTTAAGGACATTTTTTGATCCGACAATGCTACAGACACACACGAGCGGCGAGCTAAAAACTGCTGGATAATAATTTACCACTTTACGAACGAATAACTGTTTTTCAGGGGAACTAAAAGTGTAATCGAAAATATCGATACAGGAAATTTTCCCTCTAATTGTGTTCTATGCACGTCATTTAGCAGATTTTACATTTTCGCGAACAAATTGGCGTAAATTAGACATTTCGAAAAATTAAGGTCAAACATCAAAAGCTCAGAAAAAATAACAGATAGATTTTTATACAAACTGGAACTATTACTTATAATTGCTAAGCTTAATTACTAATTGTTCCGCTGTGAACACGCTTTTAAAGTGAGCCAATTAGTAATCAAGACTAGAAATTACAAATAATGACAATTAATGCTAACGTTCACTACAACACATAATTAATTATAAATTGTGTAGCTGTGAACGCATTATCAGAGTATTAATTGTAATTTCTAATCCTTATTAGTAGTCTTGTGCAGGGAACAACAAATATTATTATTATTACCAAATGTATTGTAATTTTTTATAAATTTATATTCTATGAACGCTAATATTGTTTGTGAATTACTTGTAATTTATAATCTTAATTACTGTGAATGTACGTTAACAGATATTTTAATTATAAATGTGATTAATGTCCCGTAGATATAAAATAATAAATATTCGTGAATTTGTTGCGCGAGCTGTAAGCATAGGTGCCGCTAGCAGGGCTTGGCCTGTTTAGTCTTCGGTAGTGATGGTGAGAGACAAGGGGAGATATGTGAAAATAAAGAGGTCAGAATCTCGCATATGATCGTAAAATGTGCAGCACGTAAGGCACCGTTGGTCCCTATATGTTCCCTGCGCAGATAGCATGGCGGGGGAACACGTGGTACCGTATGAAGTTGCAGCTGCCACAAAGCGAAGCAGGAGACATCACACACACACACACACACACACATGTTTCCAACTTTTAAACTAATTTACGAACGTCAAAACTGTGTAGTAACTTGACCATATGTGCCTACGAATTTTAAAATATGCAATAATAATCCGTTTTTCAATAGTCTGTTTGGTTTGAAAATTGTCCGGCATTTTAATTTCAACCCACTGATTGTAAACAGTGAGGAAGTACGCTTTAAGGCCGCTCGAGATTTCGAGTGGCTTCAAGCATCGAGATTAAATTAGTCACGATTACGTTTACATTGCACTACTTTAGCCACTTAAATATCAACCCACTTCAATATAGTGGATTCAACATACACTCGCTAAGATAAGCTTAGTCACTAATCTTAAGAATTGATTTTACTAATCGGCTTGTATAAATGTGCTGACCTCACTAGTCTTTTTACAAAAAATCACAGTCTCAATTAAAACTATCTGTCTGGCCAAGAAAAACAGAATATCCTTATCTTCTTTTTACCGAATTAATTTAAATCTTATTTAAAACCCATGATTTAAGTCCACAATGAGTGACAAAAAGATTTAGGCTATCATTTACCCAACTATTAATTTAATAAATAACGACATCGCTCGTAAGACTAAATTTGTGCCCTCTACTCCTCTGAAGGTACCAGAGCGATTTACACCAAATTTGCTACACATATTATTTAACATCCCATTTGAATCCTAACGCAGTTTAAATTTAATCGAACGTGTAGTTCCCGAGTTATAGGGCCCCGAAATTTGCAACCCCCCTTAATACTGCCCTTATAAAAATAACTAAAAAACCTAAAAATTCTATTAATAATTCTAAGATATTTTATGTTTACAAGATTTTTTTATATTGTTAACCCAAAGGCCATAAAAAATTAAATAAAATTTTGAATTTTAATATATGCACTAAAACAAAATTGTTTTTTTTAATATAATCTACAAAAAATTGTAAGACTTTTTATATAACTATAACATTTTTTCAAATTGTTAACCAAAAGGCTATAATAATAATTAAAAACTGCTCGCATCGCATATACTACTTATTAGGAGAGCAGAACGCATTGGTGCGTTTGACGCGTACCAAATCTTGTTTAATATATCAAATTAATTTACCAAAAACTAATGTAATTTTTTTTATGTCTATAAAGTTTCTTTCAGACAATGAATAATAATTTTGAACTTTGTGTTTTAGATAATTTCTTAAAAAATCTACTATAAATAAAAATAAAAAACAAGTTATTATATATATATATATATGTTTTTTTTTTAATTAAAATTAGAAATATATCTTTATTTTTGATTAAATTATATAGGGAGCCGAAGGCATTAGTGCCGGTACCTATGCGTATTCTTTTACGTTTATAATATTGGATGCAAAGAGACACTTTTGTTTTAGGACGAGTTATATACTAGTAATATAAAATAAGTGTCCCATATAAAAGTTTAATTTAAAATTTTAAATTAAAACGAAAGAAGTTTTAAGGTCGCGTAAAATGTCAATTTACGCGTCGATATAAATAAGTAATATCGAAAGTATCTCAACAAACATGTTATCAAATAACCATTCCTTTAGTACACTGATGCTATGATCAAAATGGCCGAGAATAGAAAATAAACTGCTAAATCATTATAATAAATAATATATAAAACTTTTTAGTTATTTTAATGAATAAATTCTAATAAAACTAAAGGAACTATATTATGTCTGTTTAGTCGACTTATTTCGTTATAATTCTGTGTCGTCAATAGAAATGTCTCATTACCCCCTGTCAATGGGCAAACTAACGCCTGTATGTCAGCAACACCCTTCACATTGAGGTTACGTAAGTTGCTCAATAGTCATTCGCAAGTTTGTGTTTCCGATAGATATATCAGTGTCTTTTCTTTTGAAACAGCTTATTCAATTATTTTAACGTGTAATTACTGTAGACACAGACAAAAGATGTCCTATATTTTTGGCATCATTACAGCTGCACACGTGGAGAATTTCTAGAACAGATTTTTCTCACTATTGTACAAACAAACTCCTAATCAGTTATATCACCGTATCGATTCCGAACTAGATGTAATTCACACTGAATTACGTCAATTCCGCATTATTTCATCGCGTCTTTGTATTGTATTTATTATATTTACCGGTAATTATTAATAATTATTTGTGTACATTTAATAAATACATAACTTTATACTATTTATGAACAAATTAAACCTAAACTAACCAGTAGAAAACGGGGTACAGAATATTCATAGTATTTTCCTTACTGAATTATTAATAATTACCGGTTAATGTAATAAATTCTTGCAAATTAATCATTTAAATGTTTTTATTTATATATATATAACTATATATTTATTCATTTTATGGTAACTTACTGAATTATTCATGCGATAATAAAGAAGTTATGATATAACTACAAGGCGTCATATCTTTTATTTAAATATTTCTTATACATTGTTTGTTTTAAACAGTTAGATATGAAAAATTGCAATATTTCCAAGCATTGTCTCGTGTAATTTAAAACAAATGTAATATTAGTTTCTATTCGCGACAACTTTGCACCCTTAACCCAAGTGATATTTTCTGATTTGATTTTTCATGTAATTATGGTGCAAAATTGTAAATATCGTTTGTTATATGTATATTTTATCTGTGGAGATGGGTTCAATTAATTTATTTACCTTGACTTTAAAAGGAAAACAATTTTATCTCGTATTCTGTGCTAGCCAAGTAAATATTTACAATTACTGCCACGTAATAAAATAAAAAGATAAGAATAAGATTTTCAAATTAAATATACATAAGGAATATTATACTAAATAATATTTATTAACAATGTAGCTATAAGTATAAATGATTTAAATGTTGAATTTGATTTAAAATCAGATATATAAGTGACATGGTCCACATTCCAGAATGTCCACGACTTTAATTATTAAACATAATTCACCCTTGTAATTAATATTTAATTAGTAATTATGCGGGTATGCTGGTTTTAAGTACTGATATGTTTTGTTTGTATAAATATGGATATAAAAACAAAAATATGACTAATAGTCTGGTAAAAATACAATATATGTATTTATATATTAAGTACAAAATAATTTGTACTATTTTTAGACGTCAATGCTATTTTAAACCTAATATTTCAAAAACGTATATCAAGAATTATACTATCTATAAATGACATACAAAAATATACTATATTTTCCTAATATACGAAAATTAATGTATTACTATACAATATTTTTGCAATTTTTTTTTGCGTTATTAAAAATATACGAATAATAAAACCCTATTACATTATTCAGTATTTATATGAAAGGTCCCAAGGTCAAAAATAATATCTCAGTTGATGCGTATTTGTATAAAGAGAGCCTGGTAAAAAAAAAACAATTTTTTGAATCATCAGTTTCAGAGATAATAAATAAAAACTATATTGTCGAGTTTTTTTAATCTCCAAAACAGAACATTTTTTGGCCAGGTTTTTCTTATACAAATACGCAACAACTGCTTTAAAAATAATAACAAGCTTAGGTACAACGCACCTGTGCGTCCAGCTCGCCTTATAAGTAATATATGCGATGCGAGCAACGATTTTTAATAATTATGGCCATTTGGTTAACAATTTGAAAAAATATACAATTTTATATTCTAAAATTTAAAATTATAATTAATTTAATAATTTTTTATGGCCTTTGGGTTAACAATATGAAAAAATAATGTAGACATAAAATATCTTAGAATTATTAGTAGAATATTTTGGTGTTTTAATTATTTTTATAAGGGCAGTATTAAGGGGGGCTCTAAATTTTGGGGCCCTATAACTCTGGAAGTATACAGGCGATTGGATTTAAACTACGAACGGATTCAAATGGGTTGTTAAATAATATATGTAACAAATTTGGTGCGAATCGCTCCGGTACCTTCAGAGTAGAGTAGAGGGCACAAATTAAGTGCATATTTTAAAATTCAAAATAATATTTAATAATTTTTTCCGGGCTTTAGGTTAACAGTATGAAAAAATCTTGTAGACATAAAATATCTTAGAATTATTAGTAGAATTTTTCAGTGTTTTAGTTATTTTTATAAGGGCAGGATTAAGAGGGGCTTCAAATTTTGGGGCCCTATAACTCGGGAAGTATACGGGCGATTGGATTTAAACTACGAACGGGTTCAAATGGGATACCAAATAATATATGTAACAAATTTGGTGCGAATCGCTCCGGTACCTTCAGAGTAGAGTAGAGGGCACAAATTAAGTGCATATTTTAAAATTCAAAATGATATTTAATAATTTTTTCCGGGCTTTAGGTTAACAGTATGAAAAAATCTTGTAGACATAAAATATCTTAGAATTATTAGTAGAATTTTTCAGTGTTTTAGTTATTTTTATAAGGGCAGGATTAAGAGGGGCTTCAAATTTTGGGGGCCTATAACTCGGGAAGTATACGGGCGATTGGATTTAAACTACGAACGGGTTCAAATGGGATACCAAATAATATATGTAACAAATTTGGTGTGAATCGCTCCGGCACCTTCAGAGTAGAGTAGAGGGCACAAATTTAGTGCATATTTTAAAATTCAAAATGATATTTAATAATTTTTTCCGGGCTTTAGGTTAACAGTATGAAAAAATCTTGTAGACATAAAATATCTTAGAATTATTAGTAGAATTTTTCAGTGTTTTAGTTATTTTTATAAGGGCAGGATTAAGAGGGGCTTCAAATTTTGGGGGCCTATAACTCGGGAAGTATACGGGCGATTGGATTTAAATTGCGAACGGAGTCAAATGGGATGTTAAATAATATGTGTAGCAAATTTGGTGTAAATCGCTCCGGTACCTTCAGAGTAGTAGAGGGCACAAATTTAGTGCATATTTTAAAATTCAAAATGATATTTAATCATTTTTTCCGGGCTTTAGGTTAACAGTATGAAAAAATCATGTAGATATAAAATATCTTAGAATTAGTAGTAGATTTTTTTTGTGTTTTAATTATTTTTATAAGGGCAGTATTAAGGGGGGCTTCAAATTTTGGGGGCCTATAACTCGGGAAGTATACGGGCGATTGGATTTAAATTGCGAACGGAGTCAAATGGGATGTTAAATAATATGTGTAGCAAATTTGGTGTAAATCGCTCCGGTACCTTCAGAGTAGTAGAGGGCACAAATTTAGTGCATATTTTAAAATTCAAAATGATATTTAATCATTTTTTCCGGGCTTTAGGTTAACAGTATGAAAAAATCATGTAGATATAAAATATCTTAGAATTAGTAGTAGATTTTTTTTGTGTTTTAATTATTTTTATAAGGGCAGTATTAAGGGGGGCTTCAAATTTTGGGGGCCTATAACTCGGGAAGTATACGGGCGATTGGATTTAAATTGCGAACGGAGTCAAATGGGATGTTAAATAATATGTGTAGCAAATTTGGTGTGAATCGGTCGGGTACCTTCAGAGGAGTAGAAAGCATAAATTTAGTCAAGCGAGTATATATATTTTTGGAACGCTTTTGACTAAAATTTGTAGGTTATATTTGACACGAGTGTTTATTATGTTATTATGAAGGCGCAAATATGTTTACAACACATTCCAGCACATACTATAATGAATCATGGTGAAAAGAACGCATTTAAAATGAATTACGTTGATTGACAAGAAGTGTCATCACACAAGCATGGCTTCTAGTCGAAGTGGACTGTGTTTGATATTTCCTCCACTAGATAGCAAGCAATTAATCTCGATCGCGAATATAGAACCTGATTCAAACCAAGATGTATGTAATAATATTCGATTTTCGTTTGATTTCACTCATACGTAAATATAAATAAAAATTATCAATAATTGTTAATGAAAATTAGATTGTTAATGGTTCATTATATTTCTTAATATGTACAAATAGAAATTTATTTTCGTAGTTATATGTTAGTTTAATTATATGAAAATAAATATAATTTATTGTATTGTTGTTACTGTTGTTTATTTAGTAATAAAACCAAGGAATTAAATATATTTATTATATTCAATTTGTTCTAAATTTTAACATGTATTTATAGGTGTTCAGATATGATTGACCTTGTCAAGGTGACACCTCTACGATTGGTATTGTTGCTTTAAAAATCCCCCAGAGTCTTAACCCAGTGGTGTTCCAAAAGTATTTTTATCTTATAACTATTATTATTGCAATTCAATACAAAAATAAAATAACTATAACATTATAACAAATATATAAAAATAGCCATATATTTATTAGGTGATAAAACCACATGTACGCCTATAGAATATTAACAGTGTATCCAATCAGTTGACAAAACAAGCGTCTGTGCCTTCAGCTCGCCTTATACGCAATATATGCTACAAGCACAAATATTAACCTTCACGGTGTGCACACTGGGTGATTTTTACCATTGTGCCATTCTAAAACAGACTTTGCAAGCGGAGTTTTACGCGTTTTTAGTGGAGAGTTGGGTAAAATTCACCCAGTGTGCAGCGATCGTATGAAAAATATTGAATTTTTTATTTAAGTGTAAAAATTGTGATTATAAATATATTGTTAGTTTTCAATTTCAGTATTTGAAGATATTATATACGGTCTTTTAACCCTTTTTACGCTATAATTTTATATGTTATTGTAAGAATTTAATTTTTAATTAATTAATATGTGTATTTATGTATCTAAAAATATATATTTTTAATAAAATTAACATAAAAACTTAGTATAATTGTGTAAAATGTAAATAAAAAACACATTTTTAGACAATTAAAAACATTTGTTCTTCAGTTTACGTAAAAATACGTTTCTTTTTTGATATAGAGTAATTAGTATTGGAACTTAAACTATTTAATTAGGGGGTTAATTTATTTTTATTAGCCATTTTTAAATTAAAGTTATCATTTTTTTAAACAATATATTCCATATTTTACTATTTCTTACTTTTTAACACAGTTAAAGCTTTAAAATAAATACAAAAAATTACATTTAAGCCAATAGTATTAGGGATAATATTAGTTTGAAACTCGCGCGGGTGAAAAAGACCCAGTGTGCACTAATCGGGAGGGTTAATTAATACTAAGTAATAAATAAAACAAAAAATCGTACGATTAGACTAGTACGATTTTGGCAACTCTCCCGTGTAAGTGCATGGGCGAAAAATGAGGGATTTAGCACCTAAGTGCTCCAATAAAATGACCCAGGCGCGTTTCACCCAAGCCTAAGGTCAAAAAGTTGTCGCCCAGAAAAAAACGCATCCTATATATTAAATTATATTCTTTATCAATAATTGAATACTGAAATATTCATTATAAACAAAGGAAAATTTTAATAGGTGTATATTAGAATTTTAGGAATTATAAAAGAGTTAAGAGAGGATTTAATTGTAAATAAAATAGCAACGAAATGATATAGTGTGTTGTAAGTCGATATTGCTGCATTTTGACAAGTGACAATCAAACACGTAACGGAAAAAAACGTCACTAGATGGGTCTGTTTGGTTGTATTGAGCTGTCAGTGAAGTTGACGTCATTTGAAGGTCACATAAACCACGAAACAAAAAGTGTAAAATCTTCATTGGGTTTCGATATACATAGATTTGTAAAATTTGATAAGTTTCGGGGTTACATTGAAAATCGATTAACAAGAAATGTAGGGAACCGGCACAAACAAGTTCCAACCAATTGCAATTCCATGCCAAATGGCTTGCGAAATGCGAAATGCAAACTGTACTACAATATGAAAAACCTTCAAAAATAAACAAGGAAATAGAACAGTTTATATACATATATATATATAAGATAGCCAATTTTGTTTTTATTTCAAATAAACTTGAATAGATTTTTATAACTCGCCGAAATACCGAAGAAGCTAAAGCATTCGTGTGTCTGTAGCATTCTCGGATCAAAAAAATTCCTTAACAAAAATCGTTTGTCTCGTCGCTCTGAATCCAAAAATATATATAACTTCTATACTTGGATGTTAGTCGTCGCTAGTTCGTAAGACCAAATTTGTGTTTTCTACTCCTCTGAAGGTACCAGAGCGATTTACACCAAATCGGCTACACATATTATTTAGCACCCCATTTGAAACCTCTATCAGTTTAAATCCAATCGCCCGTATACTTCCCGAGTTATAGGGCCCCAAAATTTG
This sequence comes from Leistus spinibarbis, assembly GCA_933228885.1. Lineage (NCBI taxonomy): Eukaryota > Metazoa > Arthropoda > Insecta > Coleoptera > Carabidae > Leistus > Leistus spinibarbis. The sequence goes on along the minus strand of OW121792.1, from coordinate 15,693,786 downwards.
CAACCCCCCTTAATACTGCCCTTATAAAAATAATTTAAGCACCCAAAAATCCTACTAATAATTCTAAGATAGTTTATATCTACAAGATTTTTTCATATTGTTAACCCAAAGGCCATAAAAAAATATTAAATATTAGCTGAAGGCATTGGTGCATGTAGCAATGTATTCTGAATTTCTAACTATTTTTATATTAAATTTGAATCATCTAGAATCACCCAGTACACATTTAAACTCATGTAACATCTTTGTGATATCACAGGAACGTAACAGGAGCAACTTACATATCTTGTACATCGCAGAGAGGTCACGTGAAAGTAAATATTTACTGTGTACGAGATATAATAATTGTAAAATATTTGTTAAATAAGCTAATATTTATTACGCATTTAGTAAGAAACTGCAAATTTTCCAAAAAGGAAACCCAAATTCTTTAAAGAAAACATATTTAAAAATAATTGTGTTTAAACATTTTAAATGTTTATATATATTTCGTTATCCATAAAAATTGTAAATTCCTTCCTTCTATAAGTGAATAAGAAAAATGCATGAAACAGTGACTACATAGATAGAATAAATGAAAAAACGCGTTATCGCTAAGCCCTTGATCTTCCATTTTAGCGGCCAAAACTCGTGATAATAAAATAACTAGATGTAAGTATAATAAACATATAGAATATACATACACAAATATCATAAGTTCTATTATTGATTTAAATGATTACAAGTTCAAATACACATGTAAACAGAATTATATTTCAATGACAAACAATTATTACCATGCAGAAAGCTAAATATCAGTAAAATATGCCTAGAAGCCCGTTTACACCGCAAAAAAAAAAAAAAACACACATTCGTAAAATCCCTTAAAACATCAGTAACCTGAATATAGCATTAAATCGTCCTAGTATACATTTTATTTTATGTTATATCCATGCGATGTCGCAGCAACATAGCGCGCACAACGTACCTGCTACATCGCTTAAAACGTAATACAAATAACTTAAATATCCAAAAAATTGTGTAAAACCTGCCACAAATATTCGCCCTATTTGGTATAAACCAGTAAACACGTATCAGTGTTCTGTATACGTGTGTACGTGAAAAGCACGGTTTACACTGTACAACTGTTACAAGAACAAAACAGTGATTAGATTTTATATACGCGTTGCATATTTATAATTTCAATAAAAATCCGTGACATGCCTAACAAATTACTTAGTTACGTTAGGTAAACAGTTTAATTATAAACAACAAGTATTACTTATTGTTAAACTATGTATATATATAAAATAAATATGGGGGAAATATATTCAAAAATGTGCGCAGAAACACGGTTTACAGTGTACAAGTTTAACGGGGTACGGGAGTTTATATTTATACGCGTTGTATATTTCAATAATATAGTGAGACCGGGAATTTAGTTAGCTTGGTTTAGTAAACAGTTTAATTATAAACAAGTATTAGTTATTGTTAAACTATGTATATTATAAAGTAAATATGGGTGAAATATATTCAAAAATGTGCGCAGAAACACGGTTTACAGTGTACAAGTTTAACGGGGTAAGGGATGTTATATTTATACGCGTTGTATATTTCAATAATATAGTGAGACCGGGAATTTAGTTAGCTTGGTTTAGTAAACAGTTTAATTATAAACAAGTATTAGTTATTGTTAAACTATGTATATATAGAGTAAATATGGGTGAAATATATTCAAAAATGTGCGCAGAAACACGGTTTACAGTGTACAAGTTTAACGGGGTACGGGAGGTTATATTTATACGCGTTGTATATTTCAATAATATAGTGAGACCGGGAGTTTAGTTAGCTTGGTTTAGTGAACAGTTTAATTATAAACAAGTATTAGTTATTGTTAAACTATGTATATATAGAGTAAATATGGGTGAAATATATTCAAAAATGTGCGCAGAAGCACGGTTTACAGTGTACAAGTTTAACGGGGTACGGGAGTTTATATTTATACGCGTTGTATATTTCAATAATATAGTGAGACCGGGGGTTTAGTTAGCTTGGTTTAGTAAACAGTTTAATTATAAACAAGTATTAGTTATTGTTAAACTATGTATATATACAGTAAATATGGGTGAAATATATTCAAAAATGTGCGCAGAAGCACGGTTTACAGTGGACAAGTTTAACGGGGTACGGGAGTTTATATTTATACGCGTTGTATATTTCAATAATATAGTGAGACCGGGAGTTTAGTTAGCTTGGTTTAGTGAACAGTTTAATTATAAACAAGTATTAGTTATTGTTAAACTATGTATATATAGAGTAAATATGGGTGAAATATATTCAAAAATGTGCGCAGAAGCACGGTTTACAGTGTACAAGTTTAACGGGGTAAGGGAGTTTATATTTATACGCGTTAATTTCAATAATATAGTGAGACCGGGAGTTTAGTTAGTTTTGTTTAGTAAACAGTTTAATTATAAACAAGTAATTTTTTAATAAATATGTGTTTGTGTTGAATCAATATAATGGAGGAAAAGATACAGGCAGCGGCATCGTTTGGTGTGTGTACGAACTATTATTAAAAAACAGAGTGTATGAATATATTTAGGTATCAGTATTACTAATGTATATTTCAAGGGCACAAATACACATACACACACACACACACACTTACACTAGTAGACATTAAAATATTTACAAAATAATATGTTGTAATAAATAAAAAAATAAATTTACCGAGCGTTGTTGAGGTATCAGAGTTGGCAATGCAGCATGTTAATTCCCACATAGTTAGATGAGTAGCAGGTCGCATAATTGAAAACATCAATATATTAGACACACACAGTAAAATGTTTGACGATCATAATAAAACACGGTACACGCACAGTAATCGGGTATAGAACGAACGAGAAGGCACATTTATGACACTGACTTTAGCATCGGGCACTCAACAGCGGAAAAATGTGGGCAAAAAACACAAAAAACGTACGCACTGAGCAGCAGTTGACTTATATCCTAATGGCACATGAAACATGATCACACACACACACTCGTCGACGGGGATGAATTCTAGCTAATTGTGCGGTACGGTTCGTGTTTGTTGTGTGTGTGTTTTAGTTGCATATACCTCCCTTTTCCCTAACCATAATGACGATAGAGACACTTGTTTTTACTGATAACCTCACCGAGCCGCGCACCGACCTATGTTAGAATGTATGCGATAGTTCCACACACAACGACGAAGCGGCAATCCACACACAACGATATAATATGTTCTTGACGCACTGACGTCAGCATAAATTGATCTCGCCGTGTATGAGACTTGCTACTTTGCTACTTTGCTAATATTCAATTCAATGCACCCCCAACTAAATTCACAAACAACTAACTAATCTATATGCATTTTCTATCTGTTGATGCCCCATTACGATTGAATAACATTAACATTTCTCGGTGATGTCATAAAGTATGACATCATATGTTAACTGCGAATGTTTAGTGGGACAAATAGCCTTGGTTTTGAAACCCAAAGGAAAACTGGAAGCACTCGAAGTCAACCATCTCAAAACAAAAAATATATCGCTACTATTTTTTTTTATTTTTTTTTTAAATGTTTTTGTGCTAATAGTATCATCTTTAAACACTCTGTACAACACATGCATGCTCGTCAACAAGGTAAGCTTGCGGTTAAATATAATTACTTCTAATGAAATAAATATACTCATGTTATAAATGTCAAATAATACAAGCGAAGGTTAAGTTCAGCTTTGCTTTGCAAAAAAATTATGTATTAACTAAAATTGTACTGAATACTACAAAACTATTGCTCAACTATATTAATATAATACAAAAAATGTCTTTATAGTTAATAAATATTTATTTATTACAAATACATTATTTATTTAAGCTGTCGTTATACAAAACAAGATTTAATGCGGGTAAAACGCACCAACGCGTTGGGTTTTTAATTATTATGGCCTTTAGGTTAACAATTCGAAAAAATGTTATAGATATAAAAAGTCTTGCAAATTTTTCTAGATTATTTTGATATAATAAACAAGCTAAGGTATAAAGCACCTATGCGTCCAGCTCGCCTTATATGTAATGCTATACGAACACCGGTTTTTAATTATTATGGCCTTTTGGTTAACTATTTGAAAAATTGTTATAGATATAAAAAGTCTTGCAATTTTTTCTAGATTATTTTGATATAATAAACAAGCTAAGGTATAACGCACCTATGCGTCCAGCTCGCCTTATATGTAATGCGATGCGAGCATCGGTTTTTAATTATTATGGCCTTTTGGTTAACAATTTGAAAAAATGTTATAGATATAAAACGTCTTGCAATTTTTTTGATATAATTAGCAAGCTAAGGTATAAAGCACCTATGCGTCCAGCTCGCCTTATATGTATTGCGATGCAAGCACCGGTTTTTAATTGTTATGGCCTTTGCGTTAACAATTTGCAAAAATGTTATAGATATAAAAAGTTTTGCAATTTTTTTGATATAATTAGCAAGCTAAGGTATAACGCACCTATGCGTCCAGCTCGCTTTATATGTAATGCGATGCGAGCACCGGTTTTTAATTATTATGGCTTTTTGGTTAACAATTTGAAAAAATGTTATAGATATAAAAAGTCTTTCAATTTTTTCTAGATTATTTTAATATAATAAACAAGCTAAGGGACAACGCACCTATGCGTCCAGCTCGCCTTATATGTAATGTGCATAAAATTCGAAATTATAATATTTAATAATTTTTTATGGCCTTTGGGTTAACAATATGAAAAAATCTTATAGACATAAAATATCTTAGAATTTTTAGTAGAATTTTTAGGTGTTTTCATTATTTTTATAAGGGCAGTATTAAGGGGGGTTGTAAATTTTGGGGCCCTATAACTCGGGAAGTATACGGGCGATTGGATTTAAACTGCTAGTGGATTCAAATGGGATACTGAATAATATGTGTAGCAAATTTGGTTCAAATCGCTTTGGTAACTTCAGATTAATAGAGGGCACAAATTTGGTTTTACGAGCGAGCGACGACTAACATCCAAGTATATAAGTTATATATATTTTTGGAATCAGGGCGACGAGACAAACACTTTTTGTTAAGGACATTTTTTGATCCGAGATTGCTACAGACACACGACCGAATGCTTAAGCTTCTTTGGTACTTCGTACGTATTATGCAGATAGTAAAAGGACAAGAAAATATATTTTAAATAATAAATGTTTTATTTTATTCATATTTTGTTTATTTAGCTATTTTATATATATTCAGCACAGCATAATTGAAAAAAGTATTAATGTAATTTATGCCTATACCAATGATAACGGAAACATTTACGAAAAAATCATTTTTAAAAAGTTGCACATTGAATCAATAACAACAACATAAGACAAACATATTATTTTGTTATTAGCTAAAGAATTCAATCGTGTGTTTGTAACATTCTCGGCTCTAAAAATGCCCTTGTCTCGTCATCGTAACTCATATACTTGGATGTTATTCGTAGCGCACGCGTAAGACCAAATTTAGGCCCTCGATTCCTCTGAAGGTACCGGAGCGATTTACACCAAATTTAATACATGTATTTTGTGGTATTCCATTGTCATCCATTCGCAGTTTAAATCTTATATCTTTTAAACTACCGGAGTTATTTTGCCATTAACAGTTTTGGCTCTAAAACGTTTAAGAAATTAAAAATAAATGTTTTACTAAATAGATTTTACGATCTGAGCGGAATTCATTGGTGCTTGTATTTTATCTATAATGGTTTTATGTGTATATAAACCGGGAAACCATTTAATTACGTTATGCAAACAAGAGTTATCAATAATTTTGTTTTATAATTTCAATTGTTTTTAATTGTAAAAAGATACGAATATAAACTATTATAATTGTACGTATGATGTATAAAGTATCCAATTTGAACATTATACAGAATGAACAACTCTTTTTAGTTAACGTATACACAAATAATGTTTAGTAAACATTTTATTACTCGTCAAAAACTATAATTAAAAAATTGCATTTACTACAACTTTATCGAAACAAATACACAAATTTATCATCTAATTGTATTGTAATAAACACGTTATTTTGATTTTTATTCAATTAAAACATTATTTAATACGTACCAATGCGTCCAGCTTGCCTTATAGGTACGATATGCGATGTGAGCAGCATTAATTATAATGGCCTTTTGGTTAACAATTTAAAAAAAAATTATAGATATAAAAAAAAGAAAATTAAATTCAATATTATAATATTTAATATTTTTTTACGGTCTTTAGGTTAACAATATGAAAAAATTTCATAGACATAAAATATCTTAGAATTATTAGTAGAATTTTTTGGTGTTTTAATTATTTTTATAAGGGCAGTATTAAGGGGGGCTTTAAATTTTGGGGCCCTATAACTCGGGAAGTACATGGGCGATTGGATTTAAAATTAAGAGTAGATTTAAATGGGATACTAAGTAATATGTGTACCAAATTTGGTTCAAATCGCTTTGGTAACTTCAGATTAATAGAGGGCACAAATTTGGTCTTACGAGCGAGCCACAAGCTAATAATAATTGAGCTTTTATAGTATCGTATATGTTGTTAAAATTCAGTAATTATTAAATAATATTTGAAGGCTAAAAATAAATGAATATATTATTAAATATTTATAACTGAAATTGCAAGAAAATCGATTCGAAATCATTTTTTAGTAGAACGCAACAGCAAAAAAAAAAAAAGTGTTTCGTATAAATGTTTGATCGTGTCAAAGTTAACTTGGTTTCCTGAAACTACGTAGACGAAAGTGCCCACGTGCTGTAACTGAAAATGAAAAATTTACAAAGCGTATTTTCATTTTGGAAAACTCTGTCGACCGGGAAAACTGCGTGGGTTGACATTGACGTCATACACGGCTAACCAATTGAATAACGCTGAAGTGAAGACTATAAGGTTCACATAACATTATTGAATGTAATACGTATTTGTATATACCCTGACATTGTTTCATTATTTCATATAATTCTACCTCATTAAATGAATACATTTACAATATCAATTATATAAGAGCTAAAGTGGCCTTCACTTGACTTTCTCACCCTAACACTATCCATATTTATATTAAAGCTTTATTTTTGTTTTAAATTCACCCTACGATTACTATAAAACAAAATTAATATGTATTATAACTAGGGAAATGTACATATAAAATAACAATTTTCAAAAGCGATTTATTAGTAAATGGTACATATAACAAACAAACTTTTCAAACAAAAGTTACTTGAAATTTTAATATCTTCAACTTTTATAAAACACACTTTTCTCTAATTCATTCCGTTTCCGAGATATTGCAAAAAGTATCAGGAATTTACTCTTACTTCCGGTTATGATATTTTTGGCAATATATCGTAAACGGTATGAGTTAGAGAAAAAGTATATTTTATAAAAATTGAAGATATTAAAATTTCAAGTAACTTTTGTAAAAAAGGTATTTTTGTAAAATGTACCATTTACTATAAAATCGTCTTTGAAAATTGTTATTTTATATAAAACAAAATCAATATGTATTATAACTAGGGAAACGTACATATCGTTTCAAAAACGATTTTCTAGTAAATGGTACATTTTATAAATAAACTGTATAAACAAAAGTTGCTTGAAATTTTAATTTCTTCAACTTTTATTAAACCCAGTTTTTCTCTAACTCATACCGTTTCCGAGATATTGCAAAAAATATTACGCATTAACTGTTACTTCCGGTTACGATATTTTCGGTAATATCTCGGAAACGGTATGAGTTAGAGAAATAGTGTATCACACAAAAGTTAAAGATATTGAAATTTCGCGTAACTTGAGTTTGAAAAGTTTTTTTGTAATATGTACCACTTACTAGAAAATCATCTTTGAAATTTGTTATATTATATCGATTTTCTAGTAAATGGTACATTTTGCAAAAAAACGATGTTGAGTGGAAATTAGTTTAAATTATTTAAATATAAACATTTATTCATAATTGTGGTTTAACTTTAACGTTTATTTTATGTTTAATTTAATTGATTTTTATTGTTTCAACCAAAATAAATCATTAGGTAAATTGAATTTGATATACATGAATTTTAATTGCAACCTGTTAATAATATATTTACATGTCTGTACAACTAAATGTTGACATAAAACCTATAAAATGAATAATAATATTGTGTAATAATGGATTTTTGCCGATAATTCGACAAAACATTGCGTGCCATCTCGTGGAACAAAACGTAAAGACACTGTATACACATTTACAGATATCGCTAAATGCGAAATAAATTTTAGCTCGCCGTACGACGTACAGGAAGAGCTAAAGCATTCTATCGTCGGTCTGTAACATTCTTGGATTAAACAATTTCTTTTAAAAGCTCTGTCCTCGTCGTGAATTTATAAATAATAGTATCTCATTTGATTCCGTTTATATTTAATCGCCCTTATACTTCCGGAATTATAAGGCCACAAGTTTTGGCGTCCTCCTTAATACTGCCCTTGCAAAATAAATTAAAAAAATAGAATAAAAAACACTGTATCTATGTTAAAATGTTTAATAAAATAATTACTTTCATAATTATTTTATCTCTTCAAATAAAATTAGTTTAATTATTCTTCTAAGGGCAGTATTAAGGGAGGTTCTAATTTTCGGAAACGTTTAACTGGGGTTAAGAAAATGTTTTCAACATAAAATATTCCACTAAACAGATTGCAATTTTCTTTATTTCGATTTTATATATTACAAATAAATTTTATATTTTAGTACAATAAATTATTACATATTAATAAATTGCGAGTATTCTTCTTCTTATTAGCCGCCCCAACTATGGAATTTGACCTTGTTAGACCGTTTAAAATCGTCATTATTTTCGAAATCCGAGTAATAATTGTCATTGTCGTCGTATTGCCTTTTCCCGCCCCATGCGTTAAACGGGATTCGGCTTGCTTGTACCTTTTCCGTACCGATTGCGATCGGGTTGTTCCGTTTCCCGCCCCAGGAGTGAAACGGTAATTTTTTCGTTTTGTCCACTGTCTTAACGTCACTTTGTCGCTTAATCCACGGTTTTTGAACTTTTCTGGCCAAATTATCACAATTTCTCAACATTTTTGCAGGGTTTTTATTCAGTAAAATTAATGCGGGTTGCCTGACGCAATCCAACACGTTGGCGCGTGTCAGTAAATTTTCGTTAAATAAACGTTGGTTCATATACGGAATTGTGTCTAATCTTAAACATTTTTTTATATAAATTTTAATAAATTTACATAAAGTATATTGTTGCTCTTCGCTAAAATTTAAATCATTTTCGCTTAAGACTTTAGTAGAAGGGATTAATAATTGATGTAGATTATTAAAAGTGGATAAAAGTGTGCCTTTAAAATCAGTAGGAAAAATGTGGTCGTCGTCAGAGTTTTGAGACGTTCGCATTCCGTTTTCTGATATTGTTGCTTCGTTTTGTGAGTCTTGCATTAAATCGAGATCTTCAATTATTGATTCGATACTTGACACATTTTTTGGGACAATTCCTATGTTCTGTAAAGTAAATTTTATTTAAAATAACTTAAAAATTCTGTCTAGCTCTGAAATTACAAAAAACGACTATTTCGCCCAGAAAGCGTTTAGGGCTTCAAATTTTAAAATCTATAATCAATTCGATCGATATAATAAACGAAATAATCGATTTAAAAGCAAAAGAAAACGATTTATAATCGCTTAAATTCGCAAAAAAATTGTTTAACAGAAAAATGAATTGGAAATTAAATTGATATTTAATCTAAACAGATGTAAAAACGAAAAAATCGATTTAAAATCAATAAAAATTCATTTCATATATAGTAAGTAACACTTTTTATCATAAACTTCTCACGTAATTAATGGTTGCCTACATTATAATACGGAATGTGCTGATCGATTTTCAAATTTTTAAATCAATAATCAATTTAAAAAAAAATTGATATAATAAACGGAATAATTGATTTAAAAACAAATAAAAACGATTTATATTCGGTTAAATTCGCACAAAAAAAATTATTAAAGCACAGAAAAATGAATTTGAAATTAAATCGATATATTTTCGAAAAAATCTATTTAATCGAAATCGATATAATAAACGAAATAATCGATTTAAAGCAAAAAAGAACGATTTATAATGGGTTAAATTCGCAAAAAAATTATTTAACAGAAAAATGAATTGGAAATTAAATTGATATATATTTTTGAAAAAAATCTATTTAATTGTAACCGATGTAAAAACAATAGAATCGATTTAAAATCAATAAATATTAATTTCATATATAGTAACTTTTAGATATAACACCTTTTATCATAAACTTCTCACGTATTTAATTATTGCCTACATTGTAATACGGAATTTGCTGATCGATTTTTTTTAATATCTATAATCAATTAAAGAAACAACGTTTCAATCGAAATTGATATAATAACCGAAATAATCGATTTTAAAGCAAAAAAGAACGATTTATAATCGTTTAAATGCGCAAAAAAATTGTTTATAACAGATAAATTAATTAGAAATTAAATATTATATATTTTTAATCGAAATTAATTGCATATAAATATAAATGAATATAATTTTACTTACCTCTTTCATCCCAGGAAATCGATCTAAAATATATTTGTTTTTTTCATCGAATTTATTCAATTCGCCGTCTGATATGAAATCATTTTCTATACTCGAAGCTAAAATTTTATTTTGAAGAAAATATTGAAGCAATAAACAAAAAAATAAAGTTAATCTGAAAATAATTATTTTATTTTAATTATAATCATATTTTTTGAACAAATAATTCATTTAAACAAAAAAAAAACAATAACTGACAAACAACTAAAATTATTTCTAAACGTTAATCGAGATTTTATTCGTTATTGACAACAGAATAATATTTATAGCGCAAAATAACGTTAAATAAAAATCAATTTTTTATTAAAACTATTTTTATTGAACTAAATAAAAGTATTCCAAAATAATGTATTTTTTTGCGAGTCGTAAACTTACGTATGACGAGAAATAAAATACATATTTTTTTGTAGTTCCAACAATGTTGTTGTAAGTTTGAAGTTGCACTGTTTTCTGAATCATATCTGCGGTCAACTTTGCTTTTATACATTTTTATATGTAGGGTGGAAGATATATTTGGTGCCCCCTTTGCGCCCCTGTCATTATTACATTGTGTACCACTGGACGTGTTACTACGTGTTTATGTGATTTGATTTGTAACACTCAGTCTTTGTTCTATATTTTTACTCTACAAGATGCGAAAATTATATTATTATACTTTGAGATACTGAAAATATGTTCGCCTAATTTTCTTATAACTTGCTTGGACAAAGCCTAAACATAGTATTATAGTAGTATATAGTACAAATTGGGAAAAAAATTAACGAAAATACACGTTTTGAGCTTCGCTAAATTAATTCTGAGAAAGTCAGTGCCAAAGAAATTCTATTCACGATTTTCTAATTTAGAAAATATTACGAGGTTTTGTATATACTTGAATGTTAGTCGTCGCTCGCTCAAGACCAAATTTGTGCCCTCTACTCCTCTGAAGGTACCGGACCGATTCACACCAAATTTGGTACACATAGTATTTAATACCTCATTATAATCCCCTCACAGTTTGAATCCAATCGCCCATATACTTCCCGAATTATAGGGCTCCAAATTTTAGAGCCCCCCTTAATACTGCCCTTATAAAAATAATTAAAACACCCAAAATTTTTACTAATAATTCTAAGATTTTTTATATCTACAAGATTATTCCATATTGTTAACCCAAAGGCCATAAAGAATTATTAAATATTATAATTTTGAATATTAAAATATGCACTAAAATGTTTTTTTTTATCAATTTAATTTAAAAAAAAATTGTAAGATTTTTTATATCTATAACATTTTTTCAAATTATTAACCAAAAGGCCATAATAATTAAAAAACGATGTTCGCATCGCATATATTACATATAAGGCGAGCTGGACGCATAGGTGCGTTGTCCCTTAGCTTGTTTACTATATCAAAATAATTTACAAAAAATTCTGCGACTTTTTATATCTATAATATTTTTTCAAATTGTTAACCAAAAGGCCATAATAATTAAAAACCCGTGCTCCATAGCATATATTACATATAAGGCGAGCTGGACGCATAGGTGCGTTGTACCTTAGCTTGTTTATTATATCAAAATAATCTACAAAAAATTGCAAAACTTTTTATATCCATAACATTTTTTCATATTGTTAACCAAAAGGCCATAATAATTAAGAACCGGTGCTCTATAGCATATATTACTTATAAAGCGAGCTGGACGCATAGGTGCGCTGTACCTTAGCTTAATTATTAAATCAAAATAATCTACAAAAAATTGCAAGACTTTTTATATCTATAACATTTTTTCATATTGTTAACCAAAAGGCTGTAATAATTAAAAACTGCTCGCATCGCATATATTACGCATAAGGCGAGCTGGACGCATAGGTGCGTTGTTTCTTAGCTTGTTTATTATATTAAAATAATCTACAAAAAATTGCAAGACTTTTTATATCTATAACATTTTTTCAAATTGTTAACCAGAAGGCTGTAATAATTAAGAACCGCTCGCATCGCATATATTACGCATGAGGCGAACTGGATGCATAGGTGCGATGCACCTAAGCTTGTTTTTACATAAACTATATTAAACAAATAGTGTTTTTATTAAAAACTCTGTAATCCCAGAAGTAGAATTCTTTTTGAACGAACATTTTTATACGCGAATTTTTTTACAGCTGTAAAAATTGTAAAAAAATAGGGAAAAATTGATTCAACGTCAATTTTCCCCCATTTACTTACAATTTTTACAACTGTATGAAAATTCACGAATATAAATACTCTTTAATAAAAGAACTTAGAAAATTGTGTAATAGATAAATAAATTAGATGATTTTATACGAATAAAAAATTTATTAATTATAATAATTTTGAAATTTACAATATTCAATAAAACTATTTCTATTATTATTGTGCTTTAATGTATTTTATACCCTTTAATCAAGATTGTACAGATGCTTGGATTATCTTTTTTAAATCAGGGGTATAAATAAATTTATTTCATTAAAAAATTAGAACTAATCAAATGTTTCATAATATTAAAAAATATAAATAATATATCGATTAGATGGCAAGCTGACGATGTTTTGTCTCTCTAAATACAAATCAAACATATTTCCCTCATATATTAAATTGAAAACTATCCATATTTTAAAATAGCTGTATTCTTTTTGCACAAAATCACAGTTAGGTTTATGTCTTTGCTCTGTTTGTCTCATGTGTAGACAGAGCGAGAAGATGAGTTTCAACCGAAACAATCTGTAAAAGTCTGTAAAAAGAATACGGCTTGCTACGTGTTCTTTCACACACAGAATCACTTCTCAAATGTCATAGTTCAACGTAAACAAATATTGATTGAAAATGTTGAGCTCAAAACGGGCAAAATTCTCAAAAAGCGAGTCAAACGAGAACGATATATTAAAATTATTGCGTAGAATCGAAACGTATCAAGAAGAAATTGATACGTTGCAAGATAAAAGTTGTCAACAGATATTAAAGATTGAAGATAAGTTGGAAATTGAGAAAAAGCCGATTTATATTAAACGCGAAGAAATTATCTCGCAAATACCGAACTTTTGGCTTACTACGGTACAGTTTCCAAATATTGTTTGTTATTTATAACCTCAAAACTGTGCTAAATTTATTTGAAATCGATAGTTGTTAAATCATCCTGAAATATCATCGTTATTAGATGATTCGGAGGAAGAATATTTGATTTATTTGTCTAGGATTGAAGTGCAACGTATTGAGAATTGTATGGCTGGGTTTAAGTAAGTTACACTTTGTTTTCATTATTGTAACATAACCTCAAATTTAATAATTATTTTTTTTCTAGGATTATGTTCTATTTTAAAGAAAATCCTTATTTTGAAAATGCTATTTTAGTGAAGGAGTACTATAATAGTAAAACAGGTTAGTAAACATTTTACTATTTATAATAGGTTCACTTTAAGTGTGCTAATCGTGAACACACACTAGATATTTAAATCGCCAGTGCTGCCATCTATAATAACATTTATTTTTAGGTTAGGTTATAATAATGTTTATTTGAAGTTATTTAATGTTTAGGTTAATTTATTTTGTTTCTATTCTATAAAATAAATATTAATATGTGTCATAATATCATTAAAAAAATTAGTACATTTAAATACATAAATAAACGCATTAAATAAATAATTTTGTAATTTCACAATTGTATTTTCATTGTTATATTTTAAGTTAGTAACAAATACCACGTGATCGCACTTTAAAACGCAAATCTCTGACTTTAAGATAGGTGAACTTGAAGTCAGGTCATGCGTAAACACACTAGCACTTCAAGACAGGCTTATTTTAACATCATAAGCAATAATATATATATATATATATATATATATATATATATTTAACTTGCATTTTATATATTTTAAAGATATAACGGGGAAAATAGGAACTAATCTGTGTCATGCGCAGATGTAATTTTTGGTAAACTAAGTTAAATTGTTGTTGGATCACCATTTTTTTACATTAGTCGTAATAGCTTTCGTTCACTTAAAATTCGAAAACTGGTTTTTAAAGGCTGATAAATCGCATTTTTGAATTTTAACCGAACTAAAATAGCGAATAATATAATCAATATAAGAAAATAATCCTTTAATACGTTAATTTTACGTAATTAATACGTAATTATTAAGATATGCAATATTTATTATTAATTAGGCAACAATTTAATATATACGTTAAATAGCGAATTTATTTCGTACAAATTGAATAATTACTGTAATAATAACATAAAATCCTTAATTAATTCGCGGTACGAAGTACCGAAGAAGCTAAAGCATTCTGTCGTGTGTCTGTAGCATTCTCGGATCACAAAATTTCCTTAGCAAAAAGTGTTTGTCTTGTCGCCCTGAATCCAAAAATATATATAACTTGGATGTTAGTCTACTTCTCTGAAGGTACCGGACCGATTCACACCAAATTTGCTATACATATTATTTAGTATCCCATTTGAATCTACTAGCAGTTTAAATTCAATCGCCTGTATACTTCCCGAGTTATAGGGCCCCAAAATTTAAAGCCCCCCTTAATACTGCCCTTATACAAATAAGTAAAACACCCAAAAATTCTACTAATAATTCTAAGATATTTTATGTCTACAAGATTTTTACATATTGTGTACACAAAGGCCATAAAAAATTATTAAATATTATAATTTTGAATATTAAAATATGCATGTAAATGTTTTTTTTTTAATCAATTTAATTTACACAAAAATTGTAAGACTTTTTATATCTATAACATATTTTCAAATTGTTAACCAAAAGGCTATAATAATTAAAAACCGCATCGCATATATTACTTATAAGGCGAGCTGGGCGCGTCAATGCGTTGTCTGTTCCAAATTAATGGAAAGATGGTGAGGATATCTTTATAAATATGCAATATTTATTATTTTGGCATCAATGTAAAATAGCGCATAATTGCTATGATAAAAACATATTAAATTTCGTGTTGAAGATTTTCAAATCACTTCAGTGCCAATTTTATGGAAAGATGGGCAGGATATTTCGGCGAAATTGAAAGAAAAAAAATCGTTTTTCTATTGGTTAACATCGCACGAATTTGGACCAAACGATATCGATGTAGCGCAGGTAAATATATTCATTTTAAGTGCATTTTATATTTTTCAATTCAATTTAATTCTAATTGCAAAGTTTATGAATTGTTTAATAATCTAGAAAAACGTTTACATAGCATTAAGTTTTATGTATTTATATTAAGAGTTAATTGAGCGATTTTTTATTATGTTAAGTTCTAATCGTTCGAAAAAGGTTAATGTTTCATTTTTCAAATATAAATGTATTATTGTTTAAATAAATATATTTTAATTAGGTTATAAAAGACGATTTGTGGATAAATCCTTTACATTACTATTTATTAACAGACACCGAAAACGATGAAAATAGGTAAAATCTAATCATTTCTAATCTAAATTCTGATTGGTTCAGCCATTTTTTCAAACAAATAAATTTTATTTGTCTTTGTTATATTTAATTTTTTTAATTATTAAAATAAAATTACAAGTACAAGAAATAAGTATTATAAAAAAAAAGAAATTTATTTTCAACTTTTGATCCATCAACAAATATTTGAAATTTGTCATTAATTGAATAAGGAATTTATTAGGAATTATTTTAATTCCTATATCTTATGGAATTATTCCTTCTCGTTTCAATATTATTTGAATAAATATTACTTTAATTTTACATGAAGAATTTAAAACAATTTTTAATGGCAAATTTAAAATTGAGGAATTATTTTAATTCCTATATCTTATGGCATTATTCTTTCTCGTTTCAATATTATTTGAATTAATATTACTTTAACTTTACATGAAGAATTTAAAACAATTTTTAATGGCAAATTTAAAATTGAGGAATTATTTTAATTCCTATATCTTATGGCATTATTCTTTCTCGTTTTTATATTATTTGAATTAATATTACATTAACTTTACATGAAGAATTTAAAACAATTTTTAATGGCAAATTGAAAATTGAGGAATTATTTTAATTCCTATATCTTATGGCATTATTCTTTCTCGTTTCTATATTATTTGAATTAATATTACTTTAACTTTACATGAACAATTTAAAACAATTTTTAATGGCAAATTTAAAATTAGGAATTATTATAATTCCTATATCTTATGGAATTATTCCTTCTCGTTTCAATATTATTTGAATAAATATTACTTTAATTTTACATGAAGAATTTAAAACAATTTTTAATGGCAAATTTAAAATTGAGGAATTATTTTAATTCCTATATCTTATGGCATTATTCTTTCTCGTTTCAATATTATTTGAATTAATATTACTTTAACTTTACATGAAGAATTTAAAACAATTTTTAATGGCAAATTCAAAATTAGGCATTATTTTAATTCCTATATCTTAAGGAATTATTCCTTCTCGTTTCTATATTATTTGAATTAATATTACTTTAACTTTACATAAAGAATTTAGAACAATATTTAATGGCAAATTTAAAATATTTGTTGATGGATCAAAAGTTATTATTTTTTTATAATACTTATTTCTTGTACTTGTAATTTTATTTTAATAATTTAAAAAATTAAATATAATAAAGATAAATAAAATTAATTGGCCCTTTAAATCAAAAAGGAAGAACTCATTAATTCTTTTTAATAACTTTATAGGATTATTTCCTTATATTTATACTCAAAAATAACGGCTAGGAACCAATCAGAATTAAGTATTAGAATCGAACACCACAAAATTGAGAAATTAGGTCAAATTTACGATTATAGCGATGAAGAAGATGACAACGATGTTCTAATTATTGAAGATAGTGATGACGAGAAAAAATATCAGGATGAGCCAGAAGACGAAGAGTCTGAAAACGACAGTGAAGAATACGACAGTCTTACGTCTTCCGAAAATGAAAATCATGATAATTAATTTAAACAAAATTTCCTAAAGTATTAAAAACTTCATTTAATCTATATATTAAAATGTTTTTTTAAATAATTTTAGCTGCTGACTGAGTTGTATATTTTGCCGACTGATTTATTTATAATTTTTACTGTAAAATTAATGTAATATAATTTTTAATTGAAAATAAATGAAATATTTCGTTAATCGTGTATATTATGACTCAAAATATATAATAATAAATAAATTGGGGCCCTATAACAAGTTATATATATATAAAAATACGACGAGACAAGAATATTTTGTAGCAAGAAAAACATTTCAGCGCCGCTACTGGCATTAAAATTCGAAAAATACAAGCACAGATTAGCGATACTAGCGGTAGTATTAGCGAACTAGTAGCGTTATTATTAGGATCGTTGTGCAACTTAGTTGACCTTGATCTTTGAAGGATTTGCAAACATTTGTTGATATCTGTGACAGCCAAGCCAAGTGTGT
The DNA here is from genome assembly GCA_933228885.1 of Leistus spinibarbis. NCBI lineage: Eukaryota > Metazoa > Arthropoda > Insecta > Coleoptera > Carabidae > Leistus > Leistus spinibarbis. Next base: position 15,675,736 of record OW121792.1, on the reverse strand, counting down.
ACGGGAATTTGTATTCCCCTAGTTTTATTGATTCGACAAACTAGTGTTTCATTCAACAGTTTCATATTTATTTAAGCTCAATCAAAGTAGCAAGATGAAAGCTGTTGTTCTGTTGTGTGCATTTTGTTCAGTGTTTTTACCCGTGTCAATTGCTAGCGATATACGAAGATACCCCCTTCTGATGCCAAACATTCACCCTACAAGGGTGAGTTAGCGATTTTTATCCCTGTTTCGGGGATTCATTTGTAACTAAAAAATTGCTTCAAAATCAAGACTATGTGTTTATTTTATTTTTGTTCGGAAATTCGGCTCAATATTGCATTTAATTTTTTTATTGATTACCAAATAATACGTTTTTTTTTTTTTACTAAAATACCGGGTTGTTGTTCATTTAAAATTGAATATCTTTAATACTTTTATTAAATATTTAATTTTTAAGCAGGATTATATTTTTTATGTAAGAAATGGACCACAAAAGTGATGCTAAATATTCATTCTACATGGGGTGAATTTTCGATTTTTATCGCCGTTTTGATTTAAATGTTAATTTAATCATTCAAAACATTGCTTTAAAATCAAAACTACGCATTTATTTTAGTTTTATTCAGAAATTCGATGCAATATTGTTATATTTAATTTTTTTTTATCGATTACAGAAAAATACGTTTTTATAACTAAAATTCCGGTTTATTATAACATTATATTCATGTTTTTATTAAATCTTTAGGAATTTTTGAGTAAAACTACGTTTTTTATGTAAGATATGGACCACAAAACAATTTAAACTCCCATATTTGCCCAAAAAAATAGTTTTTTTTTTCTTATTTTGGTAATATGAAACTTAATGTTTTAGGTTTTTCCCAATGTTTCGATTGGATCATTCATATTTTTATACAATGTATTTTTTTGTATTTGCTGCCCAATTTTAGAGTCTAATTTATTTCATATTATGTGAAAAATAAATATTGTAATAATTTTATATGTAAAATGTATGTTTTATTAACATAATTTCGATCCAATTTTATTTTAAATTTTGTGAAATACGGAAATATTATGAAATTCGTTTATTATTTATAGATATTTATTAAGAAAATACACGTCAGTGTTGTGTATTTTTTTTTATAGTTAAACATTAATTTTCTAATTAAATTGAAATAGATTTTTGTTTTTTAATGCAATTTAAAATATTTAGTACGTTGCATTTTTTGAAGTCAATCAAATTGTACTTAGGCCAACTTTTAAGACTTAAACATTGCTTAAGGATCAAAACTACTATTTTATTTTATTTTTTTGTTCAAAAATGCGGTTTAATTTTGTTATATTTAATTTTTTTTAATCGATTACAGTAAAAATACGTTTTTAAAACATATTAAATTCATTTTTTAATTATTTTATTAAATGTTTTTGAGCAGAATTAGTTGTATATATATATTTATTTTATAGATGAACATCAATTTTCTAATTAAAAAAAAAATAGATTTTTATTTTTGCCTTATGTTTTCTAGAAAACATTTGTATGCAATTTAAATTTAAATTAGTACGTTGAATTTCTTGAAGTAAATCAAATAAACTGTACTTAAATCAACTTTTAGGAGCTTTATGACTTTTATTAGGGCAAATATTGTAACCGGGTAATAAAAAAAAATTGGATATTATTATTCTCGTTATTTAAATTGAAAAACAATTATCTGGGTGCTATAAAAAAAATAATTACAAAATGAATATATTATTTAAAAAAAGCTTATTTATTTTACGATAAAATAAATCGAAATAAATAAATTGAAGTGTGCAATATGGTACATTTAATATATATTTTCTAATCTTTACAGCCAGAATTATATTTGTGTACGCCTATCAAAATACTACCTGATAAAACCTATTATATAGGTAAGTCATCAAAAACTAAATCAAATTTAATTTATTTAAATTAAATTTAAATATATATATATTTTTAAGTTGGATTTGAACCAAATGCTACAATGGATACCATTCACCATATGTTAATTTATGGGTGCACTAAACCTGGAAATATGGAACATACAGTTTGGTAAGAAATCTGGACGCTAAAGCAATCGGTCGTGTGTCTGTAGCATTCTCGGATCAAAAAGTGTTTGTCTCGTCGCCCTGAATCCAAAAATATATATAACTGGATGTTAATCGTCGTTCGTAAGACCAAATTTGTACTCCTCTGAAGGTACCGGACCGATTTACACCAAATTTACTACACATATTATTTAACACCCCATTTGAATACGCTCGCAGTTTGAATTAAATCGCCCGTATACTTCCCGACTTATAGGGCCCCAAAATTTAGAACCCCCCTTAATACTGCCCTTATACATATAATTAAAGAACCCAAAAATTCTACTAATAATTCTAAGATAGATTTTTTCAAAAGGGCATAATAATTAAAAACCGCAGTTCGCATCGCATATATTACTCTTATAAGGCGAGTTGGACGCGTCGGTGCGTTGTATGTACCGAATCTTGTTTTAACTGTTAATGTTTTTTAGGAATTGTGGAGAAATGTCGTCTTCTGATAGTTATGAAGAAACTTACAGCCCTTGTGCTGAAGGATCTCAAGTATAATATTATTCAGAATTTACAAATGGATTTATTTTAATTATTGTTAATGATAATTTTTAGGTAATTTATGCATGGGCGAGGAATGCGCCAATGCTTACGTTACCGAAAGATGTAGGATTTCAGGTTGGGAAAGGTTCACAAATTAAATATATTGTGTTGCAAGTTCATTACGGGAATATAGACAAATTTAAAGGTAAGTTTTAACTGAAACATATTTTATTTCATTGAACCTAAATTTGTGTTAAAAAAACTAATCTAATCTGAAGTTAATATAAATTTAACATAAACTATTTTATTGCATTATTTTGATTTTGCAAATCGAAATCTACTTTAAGCAAAGACTAATCTTATCTGAAATTAACATAAATTAACAAACTTAAAATTAAAAAAAATATATATATATACGCGATCGAGATTAATTTGCCATTAAGTAGAACTAAATGTTTCACTATCGTAATCTCGAACGCGAATATTATTTAATATTACTAATTAATTTTCACATCTAAAATAATTTATTTTGCCATTGTATATATTTTTAATTATTATAACTATTTTAAATTATAGATGGGAGCAAAGATAATTCAGGATTACATTTACATTATACAGATATACCGTAAGTAACATTTTAATTATAATATTTAATTAGATTTAATGAAATATAAAATTATAAATCCAATTTAAATATTAAATGGGTTAATTTTATGAATAAAATATTTAAGTATAAATTGGAAATTCAACTTATGAATCAAAAATGGTAAAAAAAAAAACGCGTTTTTATGCATATTATAACAATTTCTCAATAATTGAGACACATTAGAAAGGTTCTACAACTTAACTGGACCAAATTATTTAAAAGAAGATTAGAAATAATTCTAAATATATATCTTAGAATTTCGGACCTGTTTTAGTATAAGATTAAAAATAGAGAACGATATCTTAAACAGCGAAAACGCGTCCTGGCGTGATCATTGAACGTTTTATAAAGTTAAATGTTTATTTATTTATTTTATTTTTTATTACTGATTTATTCATTTCAAGTACTTTAAATAATTCGACGGTACATTTTTATTTTCTTTTTCTTTTGTTAGATGAGGAGCAGCTGAAAATAATATTACGGAATATATATATTTCACAAACCAATATAATTATTTTTTCTATATTTGTTTATTTTTTCTTTAACGTAACTGTAAGTATTTTATATGCTTGTGTTTTCATATTGTGTTATGTCCGTTTTTTTTTTGTAATTTAGATATGGACTTTTGCTTTTGTATCGTGATTTACATTGTAGGTAATTGTACTAAAGTGGGCAAAATACTTCGTAAATGTATTTGAATTACATAATATAAAATAAAGCAGTAATAATACCAAATTTCATGAGAATTTATCTATTTTTTTTTGGTATTTTAGTAAAAAATTGTATTTCAAATACATAATAGTAATAAATACAAACTACAAAATACTTTTTTAAAGAAAATGTATTTCAAATACTTGTATTTTAAACACTGGTATTGTGCATGTTATTTTCTTGTTTTGTTTGAAATTGTTTTTGATCTTGTAAACAATTTTAGTGTGCAATTAAAATAACCAATACCCCTAAATACGAAATTACTAGGTATATCAATTTTGTTGATTATAATAATAATTTATAATTGACTATCTAAACGGGGCAGTTAAAATTGTCTCATATTAGTTTATAGTTTGCACATACAGTCAAATCTCGTTTTTTTTTTAAATAATTATCTAAGGTCGAGGAACAGATTAATTTCATTAGAGATAATAGTTTCGGTTTACGAACATTTGTGTTTCGGGGTCGAATTAAGTTCGTGACCCGAGGTTTGACTGTATAGGTAACAATTTGTTAGTAATATGACTTATTTTATTTATAGCAAACCATATTTAGCCGGTGTTATTTTACTTGGGACTGGCGGTGTTATTCCACCCAATTCCATCACCAAAATGGAAGCAGATTGTAAAATAACGGAAGAGAAAACTATATATCCATTCGCTTATCGATCACATACGCATAGTCTAGGTAACTAATTGGTTCACCTAATGTGTTAATTAAATTCAGGATTATACATTTACTCTTACTGCTTCTATTTTGCATTTGAATTGATTATTCAATGCACTTTAATAACGCCAATTTTCAAATTAAGTAATCGTAAATCGATTTTTTTTAAAGAAATGTAATCGATTGATTTAAAAACGAACAAAAGACAATAGGGCTTAAGTTTTTGGTGAGTTATTTAATGGTGTTGTAGGGAAAGTGGTGTCTGGTTACCGTGTCCGACCAAATGAAAATAATATTGACGAATGGACATTATTGGGCAAACGCAATCCATTGACTCCGCAAATGTTTTATCCAGTACTTAACACAGAACCAATTACTTATGGAGATAGACTGGTAAGTTGCTTTTTATGAATGTCTGTAACAAAAAGAGATTGTCTCGTCGCCTTGAATTCAAATAAATATATAACTAATATACTTGGATGTTAGTCGTCGCTCGCTCGACCAAATTTGTGTTTCTACTCCTCTGAAGGTACCCGACCGATTCACACCAAATTTGCTACACATATTATTTAACATCCCATTTGAGTCTATACGCAGTATAAATCCAATCGCCCCTATACTTCCCGAGTTATAGGGCCCCAAAATTTGGAGCCCCCCTTAATACTGCCCTTATAAAAATAATTAAAACACTCAAAAATTTAACTACGAATTCTAAGATCTTTTATGTCTACAAGATTTTTTCATATTGTTAACCCAAGGGCCATAAAAAGTTATTAAATACTATAATTTTGAATTTTAAAATATGCAAGGAATTGTAAAATCTTTTATTTCTATAACATTTTTTCAAATTGTTAATCAAAAGGCCATAATAATTAAGAGTCGTTGCTCGCATCGCCATAAAACAATATTAAATATTAAAAATTTGAATTTTAAAATATGCATTTTATGAAAATAATCTACAAAAAATTGTAAGACTTTTATGTACCAAAAGTCTATAATTATTAAATACCACTGCTTGCATCGCATATATTACTTATAAGGTGAGCTGGACGCATAGGTGCGTTGTATATAAGTTTGTTTTTTTTTTTTTTCAATCTTTTTCCATTAGAAATTCCAAAATAATTAACTTTATTGATTAAAATACCACAATAATTAAAAATAACCGTAATCATTTATGTATTAACGTTTGATTCTTTATTTGTTGCAATCATTCTTGCATTTTATGTTTAGGCTGCAAGATGTACAATGGAGAGTCATAGGACGTCACCAACGCATATTGGGTAATTTATTATTATTATTTACTACATTTAACGAAGAAACACCAATATCCAATATTCATTTAAATAATAAAATCTGTTGAATCATTAAAGAAAATATATTGAAATAGAGAAAATGTCGCGGCTGCGATAGCCCTGGTTGAATTTAGACAATGCCACGAATAATAAATGATTCTAGGGCAACGAACAAAGACGAAATGTGCAATCTGTATCTGCTGTATTATGTGAAAAAGGGCAAACCTCTCGATATGAAATATTGCTTCACTCAAGGACCCCCGTACTTCTCTTGGAAAAACTCTGAAAACCATCTAAACCACATTCCTGACGAAGAAGCATCGACTCTCTAATTTATGACATTATAAAATGATTACCACAAAACAAGCAACACACAGAAACAGATGTATATATTCGATTCAGCAAAAGAACTTTAAACCATTTAAGCAAATGAGTCATTGTCCTCGTCCAATTCTTCTAAACCTATCCAATAATTCTCTCGCTGAATCGAGTGTAGGAATATAATCTCTATATATCAATGTTGACCTAAACTTCTTTTTCTCTATGAAACATATAATATATTTTATTACCAAAACCAAATAAATTTATTTTCAACGTTATTATTCGTGTAGAAGAAACCCTAACATTAGGTAATTATCCGTTATCTGTCGACTGACCAACAATTATTTATTTAATAGTCATTGATGTCGTTTACCTATCTTCGTTTTCTTTTATTTATTAAAACGTGGTGGACAAATAACGTATAAATCCCTAAACACATTAGTCAATCGTTATTAATTATTTGTTATGTTCACCTAAACTATTTTTTGAATCTATGTACTTCCTTATATTGTATAAATATGTTTTCGAATATTTTAAATTATGAATAAATATATTTATTTATCTTTACTGCAAAACATCATTTTATTCAATTCTAGCTACAGTATCCGTGAATTAACTACATTTGTGCTCGATAACTCGTATTCCCCTGATTTTGAGATAAATAGGTCCTGTCTCTCTCATGTAAACTAACTATACTTTTTCTCTTTCTAATCTCCGCCTACCATGGAAGAAAGATCCTGTGTAATTCGAATACAATCAAACTTTTACTAATTTTAATCGTAAAAATAGTTTTAAATGTTAAACAATAATGTTTATAAATTATCCTTTCTCAAAATAGTGCACTACAGCTGTTTGGTTTATCCGGGGGGACGCACTACACTTACCCTTAAAAGAAAACAATCCCCTATAGCTAAAGGTACGATATTTTAAATTTAATAATACTTATTTTTAATTGGCCTTTGAGTTAACAAATTGTATAAATGTTATAAATATAAAGAGTTTTAATATATTTTAAAAATTCAAAATTATAATTTTTAATATTTTTTACGGCCTTTGGGTTAATAATATGAAATAATCTTCTAGACATAAATTATTAGTAGAATTTTTGGGGGTTTTAATTATTTTTATAAGGGTTGTATTAATGGGGGCTCTAAATTTTGGGGCATATTTAAATTTCAAAATTATGATATTTAATAATTCCTTATGGCCTTTGGGCTACCAATATAAAAAAAATGTGTAGACATAAAATATCTTAGGATTATTAGTAGAATTTTTGAGTGTTTTAATTATTTTTATAAGGGTTGTATTAATGGGGGGCTCTAAATTTTGGGGCATATTTTAAATTTCAAAATCATGATATTTAATTTATTTTTTCGGGCTTTGAGTTAACAATATAAAAAAATCTTGTAGACATAAAATATCTTAGAATTACTAGTAGAATTTTTGGGTGTTTTATAAGGACAGTATTAATGGGGGGCTCTACATTTTGGGGCATATTTTGAATTTCAAAATTATGATATTTAATAATTTTTTTCGGGCTTTGGGTTAACAATATGAAAAAATCTTGTAGACATAAAATATCTTAGAATTATTAGTAGTATTTTTGGGTGTTTTATAAGGACAGTATTAATGTGGGGCTCTAAATTTTGGGGCATATTTTAAATTACAAAAAATGTTTTATAAGGACAGTATTAATGGGGGGGGGGGGGGGCTCTAAATTTTGGAGCATATTTTAAATTTCAAAATGATATTTAATTTTTTTTTTCGGGCTTTGAGTTAACAATATGAAAAAATCTTGTAGGGATAAAATATCTTAGAATTATTAGTAGCATTTTTGGGTGTTTTATAAGGACAGTATTAATGTGGGGCTCTAAATTTTGGGGCATATTTTAAATTACAAAAAATGTTTTATAAGGACAGTATTAATGGGGGGCTCTAAATTTTGGGGCATATTTTAAATTTCAAAATGATGATATTTAATAATTTTTTTCGGGCTTTGGGTTAACAATATGAAAAAATCTTGTAGACATAAAATATCTTAGAATTATTGGTAGAATTTTTGGGTGTTTTATAAGGACAGTATTAATGGGGGGCTCTAAATTTTGGGGCATATTTTAAATTACAAAAAATGTTGATGTTTCATTTTTTTCGGGCTTTGGGTTAACAATATTACAAAATCTTGTAGACATAAAATATCTTAGAATTTTTAGTAGAAATTTCGAGTGTTTTAATTATTTTTATAAGGGCAGTACTAAGCGGGGTTCTAAATTTTGGGGGCGCCTACAACCATACAATATCTACAATATGGCATATTTTTTACAACGAAATTTTATTACTGTAGCTGTAAATTGGTATATATATATATATATATATATATATATATATATATATATATTTTGGATTATGCCAATTAACAGCTACAATAAAAAAATAAACCAAATTGTAGATATTGTATGTTTTTAGGCTTCTGCTTTACAAGATTATTTATATAAAACTTAATAAGTCTGAAATTAATAGTTGCTAGACCTTAAGAAAATATGTCCGAAAATGTTACAGATACACGACTAAATGGATTAACTGTACTTCGTACGAGAAAAATAAATAAATAACAGTACACAATTATTAGAAAATAAGCATATTTATTAAGATTACACTTCGGTTACAAATAATTCGAAAACAAAACAAGATTAATAATTTACATCGAAGTCTTTCATGTGCGAGTCTAGAATCCACCATTTATTTATGTAGCCAATATCAATGATACGTCCGACAACATTCGGATAAGACAATTTTAAATAATCACAGGTACATTCATACGTATTACAAGTATCGCTATGGTTATCCACCCACATAATAGAAGCAATACCCAAATTGAATCTACGTATCATGTTCGCGTTGTAGCATCTTTCCAACAAGCGCAAATGCTGCACAGCCACCGGCTTCACAAGGCTCGGATTCACCTGGATTACATCATTAGTTGCTCTGTTTTCGAAAAAAAAAAACGATTAATCTCGCCCTAAAAGCGAAATAAAACACTTACTTAGCCACAGCGTTGCGGAAGCTTTTTGAGTCGGGATTCGTTTTGTTGCAATATGCTAAGTAAATTAATCCGGTCGCAATTGCGATCGCCTTTATCGGACGGTTCTTCGTTTCATCGCGCACACCGACTGCAACCTCCTTATAGTCGACGTACAACTGTTTCCAAAATCGTACCCATTTCTCGACAACCGTCCCTTTCACTTTAACCTCAAATGTATCAAACGCTTTCCCGATATTAGCGTAATTCAGCTTGTGCAACTGACTAGACCCGAATTTAAAACTCATTGTTGATTTTTAGACACAAAATTACGATATTAAAGAAATTAGACGCGATTTATCTAATATGCCCACTTGGTCGTCATCGTGAGAATCCGCGAACTAAATAAAATTCAAATGTTTTCTAATCATAACATAGTTTTTCAATTATTAATGCCACATCCGTTCATTTCAACCCGCGAAATACGAAAATTATCCGCTCAACGCGTGATTACGAGACTACTACGACTTTAAAGGATTGTTCACAGCGAAGCAATTAGTAATTAAGCTTAGAAAATTACAAATAATAATCTAGTTTGTATTATGACAAGCAATGCTAACATTCCAAGCAAGAAAATTTATCAAACATTGTGTTAATTTTGTTGCTTGGAATGCTAGCATTGCTTGCCATAATACAAATTAGATTGTTATTTGTAATTTTCTAAGTCTAATTACTGATTGTTTCGCCTTAAGGATTGTTCACATCGAAACAATTAGTAATTAAACTTAGAAAATTACAGATAACAATTTAGTTTGTATTATTAAGTAACAAAATTAACACAATGTTTGATAAATTTTGTTGCTTGGAATGTTAGCATTGCTTGTCATAATACAAACTAGATTATTATTTGTAATTTTCTAAGCTTAATTACTAATTGCTTCGCTGTGAACTGTAAAATAATTCATATAACTTTATCAAAAACAAAGTAATTTAAACGAATTTAGTAAATATAATTTTACTATAATTACAAGATTTTTAATTTTAATTTCTTACATTGAAAAGCGAACAAAATTACAAATAATAATCTAGTTTGTATTATGACAAGCAATGTTAACATTCCAAGCAACACAATTTATGATAATTTTGTTGCTGTGAACGTTAACCTTGTATGTCATACAACAAACTGGAATTATTAATTATAATTTCTAAGCTTAATTACTGATTGTTTCGCTGTGAACAATCCTTTAAGGATTATTCACAGCTAACAACGTACATTTATAAATAAAACTTAGTTTTACTTATAGTAATACAGAGAAATAGACAGTTAAGATAAATTATTGGAAATATTGCAGTGTGCATCCGACTTTAATTTCGTTCATTTATATGTTGTAACACATGCTTTTGTTGCTTTTATATCCGTGTCAAGTTGTGAAATTGTCATATGTTTAGTTAAAAAGTGACAAATTCGGTCATGTAAGTGTTTTGCTTTAATTAATCATAAATACGATTCAATATTTAGTTGTATATTACATATCATAATACAGAAATACTGTTAACATAAATATTACAGTGTGCATCCGACTTTAGTTTCATTCATTTTTATATGTTGTAACACGTGCTTTTGTTGGGTTTATGGCCGGCAAGTGTTCAGTTGTGTTGTGATGTGCTCTGTTAAAAATTGACAAATACGTCTATGTAAGTGTTTTTATTACTATAATTAACCATAAATCGTATATATACAATACAATCTATAGTTTAGTTGTATTAAATATAGGCATTTGTTTGATATTAAAATAATTTGACTAAATGTGTGGTTCGGGCGCATATGTTGGAAATTTCTATTTCATAGGTATTTTTGCTGTGACAACATTTTTATTATGTATATTTGGGTGCGTTTTAGTTAGATCGTTTAAAAGTTCGGTGATTTTCTCGAATATTCTAGAAATTCTGATTCGGCCAATATGTTCCTATAGGGGTCGGTTGTATTGTGCCCGTTCTCTATTTGAGGTACACGGCGCCACCGCGGCGATTGAATAGTCAGTTTGGCGGTTATTTGTACATGTGCGTATTGCGCAATACGATTCAATAGTTGTATTCTTTTTACACAGAATAGCTTGGCTCACTTTAAACGTATGTTTTTGCTCTTTCTATCCAACGTATTAACAGAGCGAAGAGTTGATTCTTAACTGATCAAACTGAAATTTTGTTATACTACTAATCTCTTGTGAAATATGTGCTAGTTTGTGGTGTAATATCATTAATTCTTCAGAAATAGGTAATAATTTATATTAAATAGCATTTATGATGATATATCAGGTTATTATCGTTTAGTTTTATATTAAATAGCATTAGTTATGATGTTCTCCAATGAAATGTATAGGTTATCATTTGGTTTTATATTAAATCGAGTATATTATGATATTATCCAACGAAATGTTTGATTTTTCATTTAATTATGTTTGTGGTCATACTTTAGGGGAGTTTTCTTGGTGCGAATCAGCATATTTTGTATTTAAATATAGATAACAACTAAATACGTATTATTTCTAGTACAACTAGGAGTTATCGGACTAGATACTGTCTAAAACCTACTATATACCAATAAATTATTTAGGAATTGTAAATTCTACTAATGTATTATGAAATAAATGTTTATATTGTCCAAATGTAACATTTATTCGTAATATATTGCTTCAATTTACTATTCCCGATAATTTATGACATATATGGTAAATTTTAGATTGTATTTAGTCTGATTACGCCTTTTCATCATGGAAATTATTATTATTTAGTTTTTACCTACATTTTAATTTTGGAATGTACTGTTTCGCGCCAAGAGAACTTCAAATGTAGCCTTAAGCATGCGCGTTCGAAGTTATTTTGGCGGAAAACCGCACACTTTCATATTAAAATATAATTAACAACTAAATACGTAAGGATTTCACGATGATAATGTGCTATCGGACTGGAAACTATTTAATACTTCCAATACATTATTTGGGAACAGTAAATTTAAAAAATATATTATGAACAGTGGCGGCGATAGAATTTAATTTAGGTGGGGGCAGCAAGGATCAGGATAAATGGAAATATACATATATCTACACATATATACATATATCTACACATATATACATATATATATACACATATATACATATATATATACACATATACACACATATATACATATATACACACATATATACATATATACACACATATATACATATATACATATATATATATATATATATATATATATATATATATATATATATATATATATATATATATATATACACATATATACATATATATATACACATATATACATATATATATATATACACATATGCACACATATATACATATATATATACACACATATACATATATATATACATATATATACACATATATACATATATATACACATATATACATATATATACACATTTATACATATATATATACATATATATACACATATATACACATATAAATATATTTATTTATTTATTTATATGTAATACTTGTATTTACGTAATGTAAATTCTATTTTTTTTGAACTTTGCGGGGGGAGGGGGCAACCGATCATTTTGGGGGGGGGGGGTCTAGAAACAAGTTATTTATTTAAATCTAGATTTAATTAAAAAAGCATGTGATGTGAATTGCGATTACACCCTGGTCTGAAGTTACACTACTGTCTTAATTTACCCTCCCGTCTCAACTAACTCTAATTGACGTAATCCAGCTTGAAGTTCCTCTAATAATAATATTTTTTTTTTTTTTTTTTGTTTTATAGTTCGCAACAAAATGGGTCGCATTTCGTACGAGAAACTTATTGCGCTTCAGCAAACGCCGCGGAACATCCGCACCGTTAGCATTGTGGCCCATGTAGACCACGGCAAGACCGCCATCTCCGACATTTTGTTAGCTGACAATGCAGTGATTGGTCGAAAGCAAGCAGGTAGCCAACGTTACCTCGACAGCCGGCCAGATGAACAACGACGCGGCATCACAATGAAGAGTTCGATGTTCGCATTATACTTCCACGACAAGCGCGCCAACGAGGACTTCTTGATTAACCTGATCGATGCACCCGGTCACAATGACTTCACATCCGAAGTGGCCGCCAGTACCAGAATCTCGGATGGCGTCTTCATAATTGTCGACGCTGTCGAAGGTGTCCGTACCCAAACTTTAACCTGCATAGAACTGGCCATCCGAGATGAATGTAAAATGATTCTAGTCATAAATAAGATCGATAAATTAATCATGGAACGTGGAATGGACTCTCGGGAGATTCATGTCACCCTGGCCCAAGTAGTCGAATCCATGAATGCAGCCGTTTCGGAGATTCGGTACAAAGAGCGGCAACTTCGGTTGGAGGAGTTCGATCAATACGAGGACAGCGAGTTTGATCCTCGATTCGGTAATGTCATATTCGCCAGCGCCTTCGACGGATGGGCGTTCCGTTTAATCGATTTCGCGAATATTCAGACGGCGAACGTCGGGACTAAACCGGAGGAATTAGAACCCATGTTGTGGGGTGATTTCTTTTTCAACAGTTCCACTAAGACAATTCATAATGGCGCCTATGACCGCAACCGCAAACCCCTGTTTGTGTCCCTCATTCTGGATAATATTATCCAGATGTATGAAACAGTCCTTTTATATAAGGATAAAGATAAAATACACAAAATGATTAATAAGCTGGGTTTACACCCGAATAGATACGATATGGGTAGCATGTTTTGCAGGACGCAATTGCACGCTTTGATTTCGGAATGGTTACCATTGTCAACCGTCTTCTTTGAAACAATGGTGGAGAAAATGCCGTCACCGGTATCAATAACCCCTGGCAAAATTCGCCGCGTGATGCAGATGCAACACCTGCACGAAGACGACCGCCCTTTCAGTCAAGACTTGGAATCATCGGTTGCCACATGTAATTCTCGCGGACTAGTGCTTGGCTATATCGCGAAAGTCTTCCCGATTCTGCCGCAAAATCGATTGGTAGTAACTTATCAGCAAGGCGGGGCTATTAGCGATATAGCTACGAGACGCGAAAAATGTCGGCAGATTAAAGCGGAACAAGTGCGGCTCGCCATTGAGAAAGCTCAAGATGCCATAAATGAAGTGGCTGAACTCTCACGAGATCCCACCTTAGAGCTTGACCAATCATCAATTGAGCTGCTGAAGAACACCTTCCCTCGCATTACCGACAAACGATCTCTAACCTCTACACCATTAGGCACACCTACAATTTCCCAGGAAACTTTACACTCTGCCCCATCCGAAGGATTAATCTCCTTTTTAACTGAACCCTTGAGCTCCGACATTGATATACCCACATCGGAAAGTATTTCGCAGGAATACATCAAATCGGACGGAAACTTATCTCAGGAGGAATTAAACCCGGCTGTCGAACAACTGAAAACCTTGGCATCCAATAAAGTAGCGAATTTAACAGCAACGGAACCATCCATCTCTGACATTGTGTTTACGACCACGTGCAGTGTTTCACAAGACGTTCAATCCGAATCGTCGCTAGTGGAAGAAAATCCAATTGTTGCGAGTGCAATTGACGATTCGGTTACTTTACTCAAAGTCGCTGTGGAGAAATTGAAGCTGGAGGAAAAGGATAAGGGATCCGATGCACCATTTAGTATCCCCGGCTGCCAACACGAAGTCATAGCAATGGTGCGTATTTTCTCTGGCACACTGACAAGAGGCTCGAATCTTTATTTGATTAATCCGACGCATAGTCCCGCCTTATTGAATAATGCTGAGACGCCCGAAATGGTGCACCATATCATGCAGGGCGTTAAGAAATTCCCAGTGGATGAATTATTTATGATATTAGGGAAGGATGTCATAGAGATTGATAGCGCTCCGGCCGGCAATATTGTCGGTTTAGGTAAATTACATACGTATGGCATTACGGCTCGCAGTGGAACAGTCGCCGGTTCACTCGACTGTAATCCCCTGATTGAGTCCAGCGAATCCACGGAACCATTCTATAAATGCTCCATTGCACCGAAGAACATCGAGGACTATCCACTTTTAGTCGCTGGCTTGAAGATGCTAACTCAAACTGACTCTTGTGTGCAATGTATCCTGCAGGAGAATGGCGAATACATTATCGTGACTGCTGGCCACGTGCATCTGGACAAATGTATTGAAGACCTGTCGTTGTTCACGGGGAAAGAGTTCGTTCTCTCGCGGCCGACGGTGAACCTCCGCGAAACGCTAATGCCTAGTTACTACGAACCGCCGCCACGAAGCGCTGCAACTAGAAGCTCCGAGCTGGAAGGGTTCAGTATCAAAGTCGACACGCATGCTCATCCAATGCCCGATGGCCTGCAGAAAATCATACGAGTGAACCACTCGATCCTAAAGAGTTATGAAAACGTTACTCCGAATGACCGCGCGAAATTCAATGTGATTAAGGGCTCGTTGTTGGGCAGCCGGATTATAATCAGCATTCAAAAGTATTTCGATACTTTGGGATCTGAAAACATGAAATGGGACGCCAATCGCGTGATGGCGGTTGGTAACGCGAGAGAGAACTGCTGTCTTCTCGTTAACATGTCTAAGAGGAATCGCATCGGGTCGTTGTTCATGTACCCAAACATAAACGAGCATGCATCAGCTATTGTTAGATTGTTAAAGAACGCGTTCCAGTTGGCTATCCGAGCTGGACCACTGTGCGATGAACCGGTCAAGAATGTGATTTTTATCATTCTTGATATTCATATTGACCGGAGGATTGGGTCAAGTATTCTAAGTCTGCATTCCGGGACGATCCAGAACGCGTTCAAGAAGGCTTTATTGCGACCAATGCGAGCCCTGATGCCTAGGCTATGCGAGCCTATTTACACCTCGAACATCACGCTGGATAATGTTGTATTGGGTAAGTGTTTTTGAAATTCATTCCTTATGTGTTCAAAAACTGTATATATATAAAATGCCACTGATGTTAGACCCTCCAATATTACATGTTTGAGGATTATAAAATAAATATGGCGGTGAAACGTATCAGATAAAATAAACCTACAATTTAATTCAAGTTATGAATTACACTCGTACCTCGCCTAGTGCACGGCATTAAATTCAGAAATCTCCGGCTGAGGAGAGGCCGGTCTATCCCCACCACGCGCAACGAGCTAGGATATTAATTATTTCCAAATAATGCAGAGATAAGAGTTTAATTAATTTTTTTTCCTGAGTGCGTATAACCCCGTTTATCAATTAACAAACTGTCTACTACAATAATTAGAATTATGTATGCCGCCAAATATTTTGTTGGAAAATTTGGCGCTGTTGGTTTACTGGTTTGAATGGGTTCATTTTCTTAAATACGAAATAACAACAACACAATTTTTATGAAAAATTTATTGAATTATCTTCAATATATTCTGAATAAATCAGTACAGTTTAAATTATTATTATTCAGAAAATAAATGCGTAATACAAAGGTCTTATAGATAAAAATATCAAAATTGGTGCATACATAACAGATTTCTTTTAACTGCGCAGAAGAAATCATTTTGAATTTATATATTGCATAATGTCCAAATTATAAGATTAAGATTTTATATTTGATTTCTAGTTGAGATCATACGATTTAGAAATCACATAAACATTACACTAAACGACCAGTTTTAAATATGGTTTAAGTCAACTAAGTTTAACTTTTATGGTAGCATGAAGAAGTGACTAAGCCGAGCTTATTTTAATGTCACCAAATTGACAATTAGTCGTTTATTCGTGCTACAAGGCAAAAGTGTGATTAGAACGTAACCAATATCTAAAAAACATGGCCGGAATAAATTATGAATAATTGAAATATTTTATTTATTATTGGCAAAATTCACATATAATATAAATGTAAAAAAAGCTATACTTAAATTATAATAAATATAGAAAATGGGGTTGTTGCTTAAAATTAAAAATTAAACTATTTTAAATATTTATTATGTGCATCACATATTTTGGGGGTGCCAAATGGTTTCTGTTTTTTCAATCAATTTGTACTAAAATAATTTAATATTTTCCCTAAATTATGAAGCAAATTGTATTTCGTTTATTAATTCCGAAAACTGCGTTCACTATTAAACCTGGTGCTCAGAAAATATCTAATCTACACATTTTTATAGCGAACGCTGCATTCGAAATGCTCCAGGCAGGAAACAGAACTGTATTAAAATGTTGATAACAACTAAATACGTAATTTTTTTTAGATGTTATCTTTATTTTAATACGAAATGTGCTGTTTTCCAGCCAAGCATTTTGTTGCATTTGTCAAGAACAAACTCGAAACTTTTATTCGGGTTAAAACGAAGTACAAATATAAATGTATTTAAATTTTGAAAGTATTGGTTTATGTTTAATCCCAACTAGTGGATTTAACTAATTCTTTAACTTTTTCCCATGGCAATGGCGGTAAATCTGAGAAAGATTTTTTTGTTCGCAATGGCCGACTACGGCGTCTGGTTGTTGAGCATAACATTCCATAAACACGAATTCCTGGAACACTCGCATATGCGGGTTGATCATGACTCATTGGACCCTCTATCCCAAAAAATAAACACAATCATTTAGTTTTTAAGTTATGTTTACATTCCCTAGGATAATATTTTTTATTTAGGCACCTCTATGAGACGTCCTTAAGGTAATTTTTTCATTTTTTATGGTGACGAATAGAAGAAATTACTTACCAAGAATATTTGTTTCTGGACATCGGCAAATTACTAAATAATGCGATTTGCCCGTTCGAATATTTTGTAATGCTAATAATGACCAATCTCTTGGTGTTCGGCAAAGTCTCATCTCTGCAGTTGGCTCACAAGTTTTTACCAACGTCAAAGCCCTCTGGAAATAATAACAATTGCTCAAAATAATCAAATGTTACAGACAGACCGAACACTAGACTTATTTACACGCTGTATGACTGAGAAAAATATAAAAATAATTTTATATTAGAAGATAGGACAATTTTTTATTTTTGCTATAACTATTTACGTTTTAAGTATAAATATAAATTTATTTAGTTGTTTCACAATTATTTTTATTTTATTTCTACACGTGTTTCGACTTTCCAATCATTTTTTTTAATTTAGCTTAAATTTTAAATTTATATTAGAATAGAGGACAAATTAAATCTATTTAAAGTTAATACTTTTTATTTTTGCTATAACTATTTACGTTTTAAGTATAAATATAAATTTATTTAGCTTAAATATTTTTATTTTGAATATATATTTTCTCAAATATACATTTTTCACACTGTAATGTGTAAAATGGACCACAAAAGTGATGACGTTATAAAATTTAAACTTGATCGCGTTGCATTTTTTTTCTTTTGGGATTTTAATAAGCTGATGGGTATAACTTTTTTTTTGGGTAATAAGTCGAACTTTCAACTATAGATTCATGTATATAAACTAGGGCGAGGATAGCTAATTAGTTTAAAAATAAATATTTGCGATATTATGGGTAATTATCTTGTGCCTTGTGATACGACTTTTAGCGATATCGATAAACATTATTCAATATATATTTTAATTAATGGTAAACACTGGTTACCGAAATAGCATTTAATTTTTTTTTAAATATAAAATTCAATTGCGTATACATAAATAGATACAATTATCTATTAATTTATATGTAACTTTTCCAAAATGCCTATGGGAGTTTGAAATGATGGTTTATGGTCATGTAAAATAATGTACCGCCGTCACTGAAGGCGGTGTAGTTGCAGCTTTGCATTGTTAACGTAAATATGATATTTATAAAATCCGAATACCGGTTTGCTAGGATTTCGTGTTAACTTGTTATATACGACCAGTTAAAAATTATTATGATCTTTTTTGAACAATTTGCTGTTTTTAATGATGAAACACAAGATATTTCATCTGAATTTCGCCGGAACTGTGGCAGTAAAAAATACCATTAAAATGATGTGTATTAACTTCTTTTTATTTACCTTTGCACTGGGGTCAGTAATAAGTTCAGTTGTATGAAGGTCATCCGAGTTAAGACTCGCCGAACACGGGTCCCTATATCTGCTCGGGCATGCGCACAACGGCTGCGTCCAATTTAAACGGACATACACTGCATTGCACACCTGAAATTCACACCGACATTTATTTCACCGGTTTTACATACTTCTTACATTACAATTCTATAAATTGATACACATTTAAAAATTGCCTAATAAAAAAATATAGTTGTACTTCCATACATCAAATCATGAGAAATTCAATAAAAACGATCCAGATTTTGTTTTTCTTATATTACAATTCTATAAATTGATACATTTATTTAAAATTGCCCATTAAAAAAAATATAGTTGCACTTCCATACATCGAATCATGAGAATTCAATAAAAATGTTTTAGTTTTTTTTTTTTTGAAACTTCCAAATTACATTTTGGCAACTATTCTATAGATATACATTATTATTATTAGTTTGTAGGATTTCATCCATTTTCTGAATAACAAATTTATTTAAACAAAATTCAGTACGTAGAATGCACCGGTGCGTCCAGCTCTCCTAGTAATAGCAGCGGTTTTAAATTATTATGGCGATTTGGTTACCAATTTGAAATAGATATAAAAAATCTTACAATTTTTAATAAGAAAAATTAGTACATATTTGATTATTATATTAAATAATTTTTTTCGGTTTTTCTTTTGGTCTTACCTGTTGAATTGCGCATTCTGGTAACAAATAGATATGTTGGTTATGTGGATAATAATGATATTTTGTTGGCTTGACTAAAACATTTTCGGCTCCCGCTGGTAACGGCAAAAGATTCTAAAATAAAATTAAAAATTAAATAGTAACATGTGTTATTTATTTATAAGTAATTAATAATCTAATACACAGAATATTTTAATTGATGCTTATATTAGTCAGGTCATCAGAATATGTGTACAATTGTGTTAAATAGACTGTGGTATTTTTATCATACTCCAATATCTCTTTCTCTTTACATATATTTCGGAATAACGGCTTAATTTTAATTTATTTTTATTTGTAGCAACAAAATTGAAACTAATTGATTATTCTATATATCTTATAACAAATATAATTTCTATAAAATTCATTCAAAACAGCAGCCATGTTTGTGTGTTGACAGTTCTTGTCAATTAACATTTTATATGTGTCTATTTCGCCATGAATCAAAGGATGTCTTAATGTTATGTCCCGGGATGTGTTAACAAATTTGCACGCCCATAATAACATAATAAAAAGTCGCGTTAAATTTAACCAACAAAGTTAGGTTGTCAGTGACCATCTTACGGCGGCCATTAACGCCCCCAACGATATTCTCGATTGCGCATTGTATTTGTATAATTATAAAATCATTGAGGTTACATTCTAAAAACAACAGTCATACTTAATGCGCTTTACAATAATTGCGTTTGTGATTATTTATTTTAATACACAATAATAACTTGAAGCTATTATATAACTGCTTCTCGCATTGAATTTCAATAAAAAAGCGGGTTTTTTTTTTATACTTATGTTGAACATCTTTGTCTTCACTCAACTATCCATTATCTGTATAATATAATATTGCTTTATATGTTTTAAATTCATGCTAGATTACCGTGATATATATATAAATCGTAACTAGGGAATCGTAAATGTACAATGGTACATTTTACAAAATAACTTTCCAATCAAAAGTTACTTTAAATTTCAATATCTTTAACTTTTATAAGATACACTTTTTCTCTAACTCATACCGTTTCCGAGATATTGCAAAAAGTATCAGGAATTAACTGTTACCTTCCGGTTATGATATTTTTTTTGCAATATCTCAGAAACGGTACGAGTTAGAGAAAAAGTGTATCTTATAAAAGTTAAAGATATTGAAATTTCAAGTAACTTTTGTTTGAAAAGTTTTTTGTAAAATATACCACTTACTAGAAATTTGTTATTTTATATAAAATAACAATTTTCAAAAACGATTTTCTAGTAAATGGTACATATTTCGTAAAACCATTTTAAACAAATGTTGCTTGATTGATTTTTAAATTTTGAAATCTATAATTGATTTAAAAAAATATATTTAATCAAAATCGATATAATAAACGAAATAATTGATTTAAAAGCAAAAGAAAAACGATTTATAATCGGTTAAATTCAAAAAACGAAAATATAACGCAAAATGAAATAATTTGAAAATAAATAGATATATTTTTGAAAAAATCTATTTAATTTAAACCAATGTAAAAACAAAAAAAAACGATTTAAAATCAATAATAATTAATTTCATATATAGTAAGTTTTAGATAACGCCTTTTATCATAAACTTCTCACGTATTTAATTATTGCCTAAATTGTAATACAAAAAGTGCTGTTTCACCCAAAAAGAATAAAAAAAAAAGGCAAAAATTGTTCATACTTTTATCGTATAAATTCGAATAGCAAATAATTAAATTCAGGCATTAATTATAAACTCATGATAACAAATTCAAAATATATTTAATAATTTGTATTTATTATTATTAGTTTTCCAAAATATGACCTGAGTAATTGAAATCAATAGCAATATTCAAACAATTTTCCATTATAAATGGTAAATATTAATAAATGACGTATTTTCAAATTACATCCTATTATAAACTGAATGTAATATTTAATTTTACAATAGAAGCACTTTTATTTAAAACTTTCAATCAAATATTTGACAACTTGCACTGAACAGCGGTTAGTGAACAAGCGAACAATGATAATATTTACAGCGTTCAGATGAATGGTTTAAAATGAAATATAGCTTGCAAGTCATCAAATTGGCGATTTTAATTTTTACAGTTGGCACATTTGTACATATGAATTTTTCCCCCGTGTTAACATAACCTCACACAGTAATACGTGATTATATAGTATTTTTCTACCGGTTTCTAAACTATTTTTATGTCAATCACACCATCTGTCCATTGTTATTTTCACCTAATATAATACTACGTGGTTATAGCATGAATTGCAATCCGTCATAGAAATATAAATTCTAACATCTTGCATCGATGTAACAGTAAACGTCTGAAGCTAGCCATATATAGAATACATTGTATTATTTACAGTATAAAATGTATTACTATTTTAAACGATACTTTATTTAGAATCAAGCGATTTATGTCATTCAAGTTTTATTATTTAAATCGAATCAATTAATCTGAGCAATTATTATATTTTGTTCAAATTTACAATTATTATTTAAATTTACTGTTTATTTTTTCCAACATTCCCAATTTGTTATGTTTTAATGCTTCAGCATTCACAACAAACAAAATAATTAAAACTAGAAGTTACAAATAATAATCCAGGATGTATAATAAGCAATACATTTTGTTGTTATGAACACTAGTATTGCTTGTCATAAACAAAACTGGATTTATTAATTGTAATTTCTAAGCTTAATTATTATTAGTTTCACTGTGAATCCACTTTTATCGCGACGGTTGTGTTTTTAATACACGGAATTCTGTTATTCTGTCCAAATTAGGGATTTTAACTCGAATATAATTATATGGTCTTAAACGGAAGTCGTTTGTAGAAAAAAAAAATATATATATATAAACAATGCTATTTGTCATCTGTAAAACCGTATTCACAGCGATCCAATTAGTAATCACGAATAGAAATTGCAAATATGAATCAATTGCCCCGTGTTAAAATTTTCAAATGAGCATTAGTTGATTTTAAATTATAATACGGTTGACATGACAAATTTATATTATATATTATTGTGATTTATTTGTAATAAAGTCGTATTTTTTTTGGAATTAGTAAAGGAAATGATTGAGAAAAACGCCTACACACCTTCTACACACATTACATGTAGGCATTTATCACACTCTCTGAAGAAGATTGGTTTTTCTCAATCTTTTTCTTTTACAAATTAAAAACAAGAGATTTTGTTGATCAAAAAATCACAATAATTACTTATGTTGGTTCAATATCGTAATAATTTCACTTGTTCAACAAAATGATTGGTTGTGGAACCAATATGAATTTTAAAACTGCAAATAGGTTTTCGGAACGTATTTATTTTCGTGATTAGAGATTTTATTAATATTATTTAATTTGTAATCGTGTGTATTTAAAAGATAATTGTTCGTTGCTCAAATACAGTTCTATTAAAAAAAAAAACCGTAATATCTGTCCTCCCCTTTGCTTAAGTTTATGTAGTATAATTGTAGCCGCAATCGTAATAATTCATTTCAATATAATTCATATTATTCCCTTAAAAGGAATATTCGGAGATATTATCGCATTAACATAGCAAAACCGTGCGAATTGTATTTTTAATTATTTAAAATTACTTGTATGTATGTATGTATATAAAAGTCAAAACAGTGAAAACTACTCAAATTTATTATACTGTTTTTGTACAATTAAGTATGTTAAATTGCTACTACATTCAGTAGTTCAATTTATGTAAGGTTCAGTAACGGTATGATACGAATTCAGACATGAAATTGACACTTTACTTTATCTCTTTCAACCGTTAAATTCTCTCGATGTTGTTTAAGTTTGCATACGAAACATTCATTAACTCAATAATTATTCTATTTAAGAAAATACGTTATAGATATTTGTTTTTCATTTGTAAATTCACAAGTTCCAATCACCTACAATTAATTGAATTCAAATCACAATTCAATACGAATTGAAGCCTTTTTACCTAAATCTTTTTATGGGAATTTGTGTTCTAAGTCATTTTCCAATTACAACTCTGATATAATTGTAAAGGAATTGAAACCTTTTTGAGAGCTTGAAGCCATTTTGAGGGCCTTTGATTAATTCACAAATTCAATTCAATTCTTTTCAAATGAATTCAATTTCAAAATGGCTTCAGTAAAATTGATTTATTTCCTTTGGTCACAACTGATCTAAACTGAAGTATTTTTAAGACCGAAGGAAAGGCTTCATTTGTTTAATAGTCCATTCTAATCCATGTGTTCTAATTCATATGCAAACTAATAGCTAATAAAGTGTATTTTATGTAAATATTGTATTGATGGATACCGTTTATGGTTATGCTGCATAGTTTTGATTAATCAAAAAGTATTGTTGCATACGATACCAAATATGTTATTTTATAAAGCATGTGCAATGGTCTAACGGTTACAATTTATCCAAGTACACGCTTTACAGATAAAACAATAGTTTATTGAACTTATGATGGGTTTATGATAACTTTAATTACTCACTTTGATTGTTGTGCAGTTAATTAACAATTTGTTCAGATTCTTATCCCAATATTGGCTTTTAAGTGAAAATACCGATATATTTACGGTATACACTTTCAATTCCTTTGTTTTTCCAGCAGTTTTAATTAAAGAACATTAACGACACTAACACAAAATTGGTAGTCATCACCAATTAACTCTTTTAGAAAAATAAGAATTAGCATGTTATAAAATATTTCTTGACACGATATTACTTATTTAATAGAGGACCAAACCAAGCAAATTAGATTTAATTATATTTTATATAAATATAAAATTCTGCAGTCTCTAAACGTCCTTATCATAAAACAAACTGGAATTATTACTTGTAATTTCTAAGCTTAATTAATAATTGTTTCGCTGTGAATACACCTTATTACTATCATAATTCGGGTAAAAGTACAAAAATATTTCAACCGAGGTTATTAGTCGCAGTTTTCATTCTCCTTTTCTACTGATCTCCGTTTAACGAGAGGTTTAAAAATAACAATGGCTGTATAGGAATACTTTCATAGGCAAAGCATCCTATACGGTTGAATATTGTTTCTGCGACTGTGCCGAAGGGGCATAGAAAGCGAAATACGAGTTTTGTTAGATTGGTAGCGCGATAACCTATAAAATTATTGGTTCGAAAAGATCGTTTTGAATATTCGAACAAAATATATAGGAAAAACTATGTAGTCTGTACTGTTATGGGATATTGGTCACAAATCGGTAAGTTTTGCGTTTTTACAGCCAGTTTTTTTTTTATTATGTATATATATATATAATGTGTCACACGTATAAAAGCTGAAAGAACTCATTTCAAGGCCGTATAAGAATAAATCAATGTACAGAAAATGAAACAAAACCGATTTGAAAAAGATGATAAAGTTGCTTTGGCTATTTGTTTTTGTGTGAATTGAATGGGAAGCGCTTGCCAGTTGCCAGTTACCAGTTGCCATTGCCATTGCGAGACCATTCAGCTGTGACAGTTTTAATATGAAACGGATTTCAACTAGCGATTTTTCACGTCAAAGTTACTGAGTTGAATCACCTCAACTACATCCCATCGTATTACTTGACTACCCTAAAAAAATGTCCTTTCCTTTGTCAACCGAATACACAATTAACACATTTTTATTTTCTTATAAAAGTATTTAAAAAAATATTGTTATCATGATTCATTTCGAACTCGACCTCGTTACCGGAAATACACGTTTGGAGCATCCCTGAATCAAATCTCACTATATTGGGAAACAATATAGAGAAATCCAAATAAAAGGGTGAAATTCCCTACTAAAACTGTATTAAAACCTAATTTGTTTAATTCATTTTAATGAAAAACAAAAATTTTACACTCATAAGTGAGTTTAAACCTTACAGAGAATAGTAATTAAGATTAACTAGGTTTGGTACGCGTAAAACGCACCAATGCGTAGAGATCTCCTTTAGGTAATGCGTTGTGAGCCGTGGTTTTTAATTATTATGGCCTTTTGGTTAACAATTTGAAAATATATTATAGATCTTACAATATTTTGTAGATTATATTGATTAAAATGCAAAATTATAGTATTTAATCATTTTTTTCAGGCTTTGGGTTAACAATATGAAAAAATCTTGTAGATATAAAATATCTTAGAATCTATAGTATTATTTTTGAGTGTTTTAGTTATTTTTGTCATAGAACAAACTGGAATTATTACAAGTAATTTCTATGCTTAATTACTAATTGGTTCGCTGTGAATACTGCTTTATCGTGAATTTACTGACATAATTATGTCTCAGTTACTAAGAAAACAACAAAGTGTCTTTTTTAATATTTCCTATTATAAAGTTGAGTGTCCGAATTATGATTTTAAAATTGCGCTAAAATAATTGTAGTTACATTGACAATGTGCCTAGCTTTGTATTTTATTGCACAGAAATGAAACATTTACTGTTTCAATTTAATACAGTAATTTTAAAATCGTAAAATGAAACTATTCAAAAGATAACATTAAATTATAGCACTTAAATTTTAACTTTAAAAAATTCTAATTAACTGAAGTTCTTAGTTGTAATCTTGAAAAATATCAGACGTTATTAATATATACTTATATCTCTAGGCATTTTATTATTTTGTAACATAATTCGCTTTAAGTAAATTGTCTAATAGTGTATTAACTATACTAAAAGTAATGAGAACTTCACGGCATATACCACCAAAGTGGCAAAACCGGTTTATTACCCTGATAAAAATATATTTATAGACGCTTAAAGAACACATTCCAATATGATGACGAAATAAAACAAAACAACCCTTAAGATAAACCAGATATATTTAGTTCAAAGAAATTCCTTTTCGCTATAAGTCATTTATATGTATACATATAAAGTTATAAACCTGTATTCTAGAAATAAACTATTTTTACACTACAATCAAAGATATTCATCAAATAACGACTGTTTACTTGCACATTGCTCCATATTTTTGCTCATAGTTAGATTTCTAAATACCATAAAACTTCTCATAACAAATAAAATATCCAATCTTTTTGCTTGGCCATAAAAATAAAATAGGCACTTATTATCTCACCGTACGAAGCACAAAAAAGCTTATGCCTTCGGTCGTGTATCTGTAACATACACAAAAAAAAAACATATATAATTTGTATACTTGGAGGTTAGTCTCTACTACTCTGAAGGTACCCGACCGATTTGGACCAAATTTGCTAAATATATCGGAGAATTCTACAGACACACGACCGATTGCTTTAGGTCTTCTGTGCTTCGAACGACGAATTAAAAATCAATGAGTACGTTAAGCTAGCTTAATATGTCATGGTTATTTGATTATATGAGCGACTGTCAACTCTACACGCTTGACGTTTGTAATTTCTTATTTCACACTGTGTAGTGCACCTGTCATTTTGAATTACGTATATATTCGCAACGGTTTTATTATTATTTTGATAAATAAATCATTTTTAATTTGTATACTTTATTGTTTTTACTGTTGGATATATAAATAGGTCTAATTATTTCTGCGGTAATGCCGTCATTAATATATTATTAGCACATGTGTCATCATCAGGACTGTGTTTATATATCAGGTTAGCCATATTTTTTTATGTCTTGAATTACAGCTTTTACTTAGTGACATTTCTTATATATATATATATATAATTAATACACTTGGTTTTAATTTCACAAATTACTTAAGTTATCAATAAATAAGTTGGGAAATTAAACCAAGTGTATTCATTTAATTTATTACTACAACTTATACCTATATTCACACTCCTGACGATGACACACGTGCTTAGACGTCTACTGTTCTAACTAAAATACAAGAATATTGAAACTAATTAAATCTGACTGTTTTCGAGATACAAAAAAGAAACTGTATTATTTTTGTTGAAGTTACATACTTTTTAGCATTATTACAACTAATTTCTATATTCACACTCCTGACGATGACACACGCGCTTAGACGTCTACTGTTCTAACTAAAATACAAGAATATTGAAACTAATTAAATCTGACTGTTTTCGAGATACAAAAAAGAAACCGTATCATTTTTGTTGAAGTTACATTTAATTTATTATTACAGCTAATACCTATATTCACACTCCTGACGATGACACACGTGCATAGACGTCTACTGTTCTAACTAAATACAAGAATATTTAAACTAATTAAATCTGACTGTTTTCAAGATACAAAAAAGAAACCGTATTATTTTTATTGAAGTTACATTTAATTTATTATTACTACTAATTCCTATATTCACACTCCTGACGATGACACACGTGCTTAGACGTCTACTGTTCTAACTAAAATACAAGAATATTTAAACTAATTAAATCTGACTGTTTTCAAGATACAAAAAAGAAACCGTATAATTTTTGTTGAAGTTACATTTAATTTATTATTACAGCTAATACCTATATTCACACTCCTGGCGATGACACACGTGCTTAGACGTCTACTGTTCTAACTAAAATACAAGAATATTTAAACTAATTAAATCTGGCTGTTTTCGGGATACAAAAAAGAAACCGTATTATTTTTATTGAAGTTACATTTAATTTATTATTACTACTAATTCCTATATTCACACTCCTGACGATGACACACGTGCTTAGACGTTTACTGTTCTAACTAAAATACAAGAATATTTAAACTAATTAAATCTGGCTGTTTTCGGGATACAAAAAAGAAACCGTATTATTTTTGTTTTACATATTTTAAAATGGTCAAAGATTTTTTTTTTTTTTTTTCCCAATCGGAAGAATATTTTAAACTCGGGTGGGGTAAATTTAACCAGTTTTTACGGAAGTGTCACAGGAATAAGGGTTATATGTATTTCTGTGAATTAATTTGCTAATTTTATAAAATGCCTAAAGCATTTATGGTAAATGTATGAGTAAAATGATGAAATTCGTTTAGTGAGAAAACATGTTATTCCCGTGCAGCGTAATGTTTATTATATTATATGTTAACGTTAATAGGTATAATGCGTAATTTGATACGTGCGGTGAATATTGTTTTATTTTACGATGCATTTGATGAAAATTATGAATAAAAGTGTAATTTTTTGATGCAATATAACCACTTGAGATGCTATTATTATACGTTACATTGAAGGTCAGATGCAAATACTTCTATGGTCATTGACTTGGTACATTACATACGCTCTTCTCAAAAGGGTATTTGCATTACCTATGCACTTACAAAGTCTTAGAAGAAGAAATATTACAAAAAAACAAACTAAATCTCCACTTGAAATACATTACTGCTTCGACCAATTCGCATACTCCTCACAATTACCACAAAAAAACACGTACTACCGCAATATTACTTCCATCTATTTCTTTCATTGTTGCTATATTACAAAAATATATTGCACAAAATTAAATAAAGCATGTTTATATACTCAAAAACGTTGATTTCCGTTAAAATCTTCATAATTCTAATACTAATACAAATTAAGATTAGAAATTACAATTAATAATACACTTAGTTTTACGATAAACAATGCTTCGTGATTTTAAAGGATTGTTCACAGCGAAACAATTAGTAATTAAACTTAGATAATGACAAATAATAATCTAGTTTTATGACAAGCAATGTTAACATTCCAAGCAACACAATTAATGATAAATGTTGTTGCTGTGAACGTTAACCTTGTATGTCATACAACAAACTGGAATTATTACTTATAATTTCTACGCTTAATTACTGATTGCTTCGCTGTGAACAATCCTTAAAGGCGTGAGCAAGCCAATTAGTAATTAAGCTAAGAAAATTACAATTAATAATCTAGTTTTATGATAAGCAATGTTAACATTCCAAGCAACAAAACTAACATAATTTATGATAAATTTGATTGCTGTGAACGTTAACCTTGTATGTCATACAACAAACTGGAATTATTACTTATAATTTCTAATGCTTAATTACTAATTCTTTAGCTGTGAATAAAGGATTGTTCACAGCTAAACAATTAGTAATTAAGCTTAGAAAATTACAAATAATAATCTAGTTTGTATTATGACAACCAATGTTAACATTCCAAGCAACACAATTTATGATAAATTTTGTTGCTGTGAACGTTAACCTTGTATGTCATACAACAAACTGGAATTATTACTTATAATTTCTAATGCTTAATTACTAATTCTTTAGCTGTGAATAAAGGATTGTTCACAGCGAAACAATTAGTAATTACGCTTAGAAAATGACAAATAATAATCTAGTTTGTATTATGACAAGCAATGTTAACATTCCAAGCAACATAATTTATGATAAATTTGGTTGCTGTGAACGTTAACCTTGTATGTCATACAACAAACTGGAATTATTACTTATAATTTCTAATGCTTAATTACTAATTCTTTAGCTGTGAATAAAGGATTGTTCACAGCGAAACAATTAGTAATTAAGCTTAGAAAATTACAAATAATAATCTAGTTTGTATTATGACAAGCAATGTTAACATTCCAAGCAACATAATTTATGATAAATTTGGTTGCTGTGAACGTTAACCTTGTATGTCATACAACAAACTGGAATTATTACTTATAATTTCTAAGCTTAATTACTAATTCTTTAGCTGTGAACAATCCTTATTCCTTAATATTAATACAAATTAAGATTATAAATTACAATTAATAATTCAATTAGTTTTACAATAAACAATGCTGTCGTTCACAGCAAATTTAATTTTGTTGTCAATGCTAACATTGCTTATTATTAAACAAACTGGTTTATTATTCATAATTTATAATCTTAATTACTAATTATTTCATTGTCAATGCAATTTAAGTATGAAAATTGGCAGAAATATCTACAAAATACTTTTAATCATTTTAAAAATAATTGTTTATAACAAATTTGGGGTGTCCTGCCCTCAACTGTCTTATATACTCGTAATATCCTATTAATTTTGTTATAAATTGATACAGTGATGATTATAAAACTATAAAATATATTTAGTACCCATAAAATTCACCAAAAAAAAAATGCTAATCATGCTGATCTTATTGAAACAAATACGGTAGTAAATCGAATTGTTATATATCCGGTTTATTAAATTGGTAACCGCATTTAGTAACACCTAACCTCACAAAATAAAAAATTAAGTGATTCATTTAATTTCGCACATTTTCAAACGTACCTGTGCCAAAATGATAAACAATACTTTCGCAAAAAATACCGAGCAATTTTACAAGTTTTACCGTACAATATTCAATCATTGGAACATGTACAGGTATATATATATTGTAAGAATGCAACGTGTTTTACAACAAAAAGAATTATAACAATATCAATTTGTGGTTGACGATAATTTACTATAAAGATTTCAGGGGGAAAAAAATGTTTTTATTGCAAGTGTGAATAAATATTTTTAAATTACAACTGAAAATACAGGATATGATCCATATTACCCATACTTTTTTTTAAAATCGAATTGGCTCCGTTGTAAATGCACCTTATTTTTACAATGTACACATGTAAAAAATACAATTAAAATCATGTAATTATACAGAATGAAAGTGTATTCACTGTGAAACAATTAATAATTACGCTTAGATATGCTAATTATTAAATCTAGTTTGTTTAATAATAAACAATGCTAGCGTTCATAACAAGAAAATTTATAATTGTGTTAATTCTCTTGTTAAGAATACTAGTATTGCTTGTTATACTACAAACTGGATTATTATTTGTAATTAGTAATTAGTTCGGTGTGAATACAGCATTATATTCTTTGTTATATTTTAATTTAATTCGTGGATAATCCTTATTGCAATATTTGATTATTTTACAATACTGCAAAAATAGTTGTAAATTTATTAGACTTCAGGTGTATTTATTACACAATTAGTAATTAAGCGTAGAAATTACTAATAATAATTCCAGTTGTATGATTTACAGCAACAACATTTATAATTATTTTGTTGCCGTGAATGCTAGCATTGCTTGCCGTAATACAAACTAGATTATTATTTGTAATTTGGTTCGTTTTTCAATTAAAATTAAAAATCTTGTAATTATAGTAAAATTATATTTACTAAATTCGTTTAAATTCTTTGTTTTTGATAAAGTTATATGAATTATTTTACAGTAATATAAATATGAAATTAGCGAACATTACCTTAATTGGGGTAAAATTGAGTTATTAAGTAAGAAATTAAAATAAAAAATCATGTAATTATAGTAAAATTATATTTACTAAATTCGTTAAAATTTTGGTTCCAGTTTTTTAGTAAATGGGATGTAAAGTTATATGAATTATTTTACAGTAAAATAAATATGAAATTAGCGAATATTGCCTTAATTGGGTTAAAAAGTGAGTTATTAAGTAAGAAATTAAAACAAAAAATCATGTAATTATAGTAAAATTATATTTACTAAATTCGTTAAACTTTTGGTTCCAGTTTTTTTAGTTAATGTGATGGAAAGTTATATGAATTATTTTACAGTAATACAAATATGAAATTAGGGAACATTGCTTTAATTGGGGTAAAAAGTGAGTTATTAAGTAAGAAATTAATACAAAAAATCATGTAATTATAGTAAAATTCTATTTACTAAATTCGTTAAAATTTTGGTTCCAGTTTTTTAGTAAATGTGATTTAAAGTTATATGAATTATTTTACAGTAAAATAAATATGAAATTAGCGAACATTGCCTTAATTGGGGTAAAAACTGGGTTATTAAGTAAGAAATTAAAATAAATAATCATGTAATTATAGTAAAATTATATTTACTAAATTCTTTAATCTTTTGGTTACAGTTTTTTAGTAAATGTGATGTAAAGTTATATGAATTATTTTACAGTAATACAAATATGAAATTGGCTAACATTGCCTTAATTGGGGTAAAAAGTGAGTTATTAAGTAAGAAATTAAAATAAAAAATCATGTAATTATAGTAAAATTATATTTACTAAATTCGTTAAAATTTTGGTTCCAGTTTTTTAGTAAATGGGATGTAAAGTTATATGAATTATTTTACAGTAACATAAATATGAAATTAGCGAACATTGCCTTAATTGGGGTAAAAACTGAGTTATTAAGTAAGAAATGTAATAATAGCAAAATTATATTTACTAAATTCGTTAAAATTACTTTGTTTTTGGTTACAGTTTTTTAGTAAATGTAATGTAAAGTTATATGAATTATTTTACAGTAAAATAAATATGAAATTAGCGAACATTACCTTAATTGGGGTAAAAAGTGAGTTATTAAGTAAGAAATTAAAATAAAAAATCATGTAATAATAGTAAAATTCTATTTACTAAATTCGTTAAAATTTTGGTTACAGTTTTTTAGTAAATGGGATGTAAAGTTATATGAATTATTTTACAGTAATATAAATATGAAATTAGCGAACATTATCTTAATTGGGGTAAAAACTGAGTTATTAAGTAAGAAATGTAATTATAGCAAAATTATATTTACTAAATTCGTTAAAATTACTTTGTTTTTGGTTACAGTTTTTTAGTAAATGTAATGTAAAGTTATATGAATTATTTTACAGTAATATAAATATGAATATAGCGGATATTGCCTTAATTGGGGTAAAAAGTGAGTTATTAAGTAAGAAATTAAAATAAATAATCATGTAATTATAGTAAAATTATATTTACTATATTCGTTAAAATTTTGGTTACAGTTTTTTAGTAAATGGGATGTAAAGTTATATGAATTATTTTACAGTAATATAAATATGAAATTAGCGAACATTATCTTAATTGGGGTAAAAACTGAGTTATTAAGTAAGAAATGTAATTATAGCAAAATTATATTTACTAAATGCGTTAAAATTACTTTGTTTTTGGTTACAGTTTTTTAGTAAATGTAATGTAAAGTTATATGAATTATTTTACAGTAATATAAATATGAATATAGCGAATATTGCCTTAATTGGGGTAAAAAGTGAGTTATTAAGTAATTATAGTAAAATTCTATTTACTAAATTCGTTAAAATGTTGGTTCCAGTTTTTTAGTAAATGTGATGTAAAAAGATATGAATTATTTAACGGTAATATAAATATGGAATTAGTTAACATTGCCCAAATTGGGGTAAATTTGTGTGCTCACCTGGCTGATGTTGGCCGGAGTTTTGGTTTGCACTTTTTCGAATTTCGTGTGTATGTGCTGGGCGATTCGGGCGTTATCTTGAAAATCCAGCGTCACGTCCTCAGAACCGGTCGTAGTGTCGATTTTTTCAGTGACGATCGTCGTCGGGTCGGTCATCGTGAGTCGCTGCATCATTTTCGAGTTTAAGGTCGTAATCGTAGGGTCATTCTGGCTGAAAATAGTCGTTACCGGCGGATTGTATTGTGTCGTTAAGTCAATGATCGTGAATTTGGTCGTAGTGTCGATATTGGGTAGGGTCGTGGGCGCGCGCGATCTAGCTTGTCGAAACCAGTTGAAATTCTTGAAAAAGTCTTGTGGGGTACTCCATTGTTGGCACTGAATTTTGGTGACGGTTAGTAACGTTGTTAAAACAAAAACTAATTGCATTATTGCAAACTGAACGCGCGAGTAGAATTCACTAAACTTCGCACAAACGACACACTGAAGATGCAGCCGGGAGTTCTGATAGAGTTGTGTGCAAAATTTTACTAGTGCATGTACTAAGTACTATAGAGTTACCTGCCTAGAGTAACTAACCCACT
This sequence comes from Leistus spinibarbis, assembly GCA_933228885.1. NCBI lineage: Eukaryota > Metazoa > Arthropoda > Insecta > Coleoptera > Carabidae > Leistus > Leistus spinibarbis. The sequence continues at coordinate 15,641,094 of OW121792.1, read as the reverse complement.
TGTTAACCAATCGTACGGTTACCACCGGTTTGGTTTCCCTCACCAATCGCACGGTGCTTACTGAATACATCAAAAAATTCAATTGATTTATATTTTTTCACACTGTTTACTATTATTCTATTATACTATCATATTGAATTTCAATATGGAATTAACCATCTTATAATTATACAGCTGTATTTAAGCTTAAATCAACTTCCTAATGAGATATTTTGCATTCATTCATAATTATAAAATACTTTAAATAACTACATATTTATTTAAATTATAAGTGGCTTTGTTATACACTTAATAAACTTAATACCGTTATATTATTATTACGTAAATACATTGTTTAACTAAAATCGTTTTAAGTCAATTATTTAACACAAATATTATTTACAAACATATTGCAGTTAAATATTCATTTATTTCATTTACGACAAAACTTGGATACTTGTCGAAGAAGCTAAAGCGTTCGGTTGTGTGTCTGTAGCATTCTTGGAACAAAGAATTTCCTTAACCAAAAGTGTTTGTCTCGTCGCTCTGAATGTCTGAATCCAAAAATATATATAACTTATATACTTGGATGTTAGTCGTCGCTCGCTCGACCAAATTTGTGCTTACTACTGCTCTGAAGGTACCCGACCGATTCACTCCAAATTTGCTACCCATATTATTTAGTATCCCAATTGAATCTACTAGCAGTTTAAATCCAATCGCCCGTATACTTCCCGAGTTATAGGGCCCCAAAATTTAGAACCCCCCTTAATACTGCCTTATAAAAATAATTAAATTACCCAAAAATGCTACTAAAAATTCTAAGATATTTTATGTCTACAAGATTTTTTCATATTGTTAACTCAAAGCCCAAAAAATAATTTATTAAATATTATAACTTTGCATTTTAAAATATGCACTAAATTTATTTTTTATTTTTTATTAATATAATTACAAAAAATTGTAATACTTTTTATATCTATAATATTTTTATATATATATATATATAACAAATTGTTAACGAAAAGGCCATAATAATTAAAAAGCACTGCTTACCTAAAGGCGATCTCGACGCATTGGTGCGTTTTACGCGTACCAAATCTTTATTTTATTTTTAAATGCATAAATTAAAAAATCTGTAGTGTCCTACACTGGACTTTTGTATAATCCAAGAATATAGATATATTTATCATATTTTATTACTAGACCATAATGTGCAACTATTCCGATATTTTATATATATATATATATATATATATATATATATATATATATATATATATATACTAGGTTATGGCGTGGCCACCGTGTGCCCATATCATATACTGCTTGCCTGGCATGCTTGCTGTTAGTGGTTTGATGCCCCATACCAGTTTGTACTTTTATTAATGAAGCGTTCTACACATTGACACATATACATGCCACTTCTAGGTCTTTATATATATATATATATATATATATATTTATTTTTTATTTTAAATATTCAATAATTGACTAAAATGTAGATTTTTAACAAAGATAATTAAAATTATTTATTTACTAGGTGAATAGGTTTAAATTTTTGTTTAAAAGTACATATATGTAAATTCAATAAAAAAATGATTTATAATGTCGTAAAAGTATATAAATAAAAAAGCCTTTATGTTAGTGCAGTTGGTTGACATACTTAATAACTTTTTTTTTTTTTTTTTTTTTTTAAACGCGATTTGAAATCAATTAATGTTTGTAATAATAGCCGCAAATGCAACAAAAATGAGTTGATATCCGGATATTTTGAAATAAAATTGTCGATAATAAAAGGAAAAGCCTGCACATAATGACATCTGTCTATAAATATAACACGAATATGTTATGATCGAAATGATAGTGTATGTTTGCGATTTTCTATTGAAAAGAAATAGACAAATAAATAATATCCGGAACACCGCTGCTGTTAACCCATTTTCAATACAGAAAATAATAAAAATAAGAAGAATGGTAGGAAAAAAAAAAAACAATTATTAAATTACTAGTTGTAATAGAACTATTAAATTGTTTACTTATATGCATATGCTTGAGACATTCTCCTACACATGTAAACGCAGATCCGTATTTGGAATATTTGAAAGCCACTTCATAGAATTACAGATTTTAAACGTTTCCCATTTCACTAAAACGGGTGTGCAAATGTCCACCAATCAGAAACAGCAATTAAATATTAATATATTTTGCTAAACATGCATCGATGTTACGAAATATATTTAAATATATTCCGGTTTGATAGCTTTTTAAAACTATTAAGTTTTTTAATGGTTTCATTCAAGTCGAAAAATAACTTTTGTTTTCATACTCCTATATTTAACACTTCGTTTTTTATTTATTTGTTCATACAACAAACGAATGAAGAACTATTAAAATGGTTACTTTCAGTTTTATTGTTAATAAAAATTAGTAGTTATAATCTTAAAAGTGTAATTAAGTTTAATAATTATTATATGTCTGTTGATGGCGAAATTATAGCTCCCGTTAAATATAAAGTATCTTTTAAATGTTCGCTGAAAAGAGGTTAACGTTAAAATAATATAACTAGTCTTAAAAAGACTTATTTTTATAATAATAAAGTAAGAAGAACTACATCCTATCATATCGCTTGTTAACTGCTGTTGCTTTTAAATATATATATATTTTTTTTCTTTATTGTGGTTTAAATTCATGCAACGATTACTATGAAACAAGTAGATAATTTCAAATCCTTTTTTTTTTAACTAAATTGGTACATTTTTCAAACAAAAGTTGTTATATATCTTTAACTTTTATAATACTCCCTTTCTAAATATTGAAATAGTAGCAGAAGTAAACCGTTACTTATGGTTTTCTTTCCCAAAATATACTAGCTTTAAATTCAAAACATCAAATTATTACGTTCAATTAACTGTAGAACGTTCACAGACACACACAGGAGTCAGAAAACAGTCAAAATGGATAATTCTATTAAAATTTCGAGATCGCTTTATTTTTGTATCATAATACTTTTATACATACACTAAAATGTGTAAATTTACAATATATCTAATAAAATTACACATTAATGGTGAGATTCTGAACCAGTCTATAGATCTATAAGAAGAAACTGTAAGATTTAAATTAAAAAAAAAAAAAAATACTCAAATCAATATTATGTTCGATATTTCTTATAGAATTGGTTTGCAATATCAATATTTTTCAGATTCTGCTTATATATTGCTCAGAATTGCTAAATTGTGGTTTAAATTCATGCAACGATTGCTATGGAAACAAATAGCTAATTTCAATAGTCTTTTTTTTTTTTAATGCTAAAAGTTGTTAGAAATTTGAATATCTGTGTAACTTTTATAATACTCACTTTTCTCTAACTAACACTATTTTCTAAATATTGAAATAGTAGCAGAAGTAAACCGTTACTTATGGTTTTCTTTCCCAGAATATACAAGCTTTAAATTCAAAACATCAAATTGTTACGTTCTATTAGCTGTAGAACGTTCACAGACACACACACAGGAGTCAGAAAATAGTCAAAATGGATAATTCTATTAAAAAATTTAGATCGCTTTATTTTTGTATCATAATACTTTTATACATACACTAAAATGTGTAAATTTACAATATATCTAATAAAATTACTCATTAATGGTGCAATTCTGAGCCAGTCTATAGATCTGTAAGATTTGAAAAATAAATAAACACAAATCAATATTATGTTCGATATTTCAAATAGAATTACTCTATAAATGGTTTGCAATATCAATATTTTACAGAAAAAAAAAAAAAAAAAAAACATCAACATTATGTTCGATATTTCTTATAGAATTACTCTATAAATAGTTTGCAATATCAATAATTTACAAATTCTTCTTATAGATTGCACAGAATTGCTAAATCACGCAAAGATTTGAAACGTCTCAGATTTGTAGCAAAAAAATATATTAATAAATCAGTGGAAAATACATATTTTACATTAAAAGATTCCAACAGCAGAAGTTATAAGTAAATTATTCTGTATTATACGTAAAATTGCTTTTAAAATTCTCAATTGTTAATGTATTAAACACAGTCATGGCAATGTATCCAAACTTTCGATTTGTTAACTAAATTATTAACGGATCATTTATAAATGTAATCGATAATCTATTTTGTCAAGCAAAATGTGTCAAAAGCAAACTTATCGATCATCAGCGAAAATTAATTATGTATACGAGTGTACGGCGCATTAAATGTATACGTAGTTTTTTAAAATGCACAATGAAAAGTCATTCAAATATTTAAAAATCAAGATTAATTTAATCCCGTCGGCAAAAGATCTATAATACATGAAAGTTATTCTATAACAACTCGTTTTGAATGGAATTAATGGCGAAGTCCATTTGAAGTTGAACCATATTTAATTTATTTTAATGATGACAGCTATATTAAAATAGCCAAAAAAAAAAAAAAAACATCAACAACAAAATTCACATAAAAACAAAAAAGCACAGTAATAATGAAAATCTAAGTAAGTAGATAAATCATATTCTGAAATGCTATTGTCGAGGAAACGAAAAAAAAAAAAATATATTACCCGAGAAACAACACGGCTACCATCTTAACAAAAACAAAAGAAATGCACAGACTTACATTGTTCTTTGTGGAATTTGTGTGCTCATTACTAACGCGCGTATACACAAGTACGATGAAGTTCACATGATTTACACGACCGACCCACATTTTACAAACAATATTATTATGAATGTACCTGACTCAAATTTAGATTTATACATTATTTATTATTGACACTGAATCCTAACGCACGTATTGCACATTACTTACCTTATAATAATGTGTGAAAAGAAAAAACTACCGTATACTTTGCTTTCCTTATGTTTTATACGCACCACTCAAATTTTTTACATCTCAAGGTTATTGCAACAGTTCCTACATTTTTCTACAAGATAATACTATTTATTTTACCCTTTTTCAGTCATTTCAACACATGCCATTTCATAATAAAACATACGAAATAGCCTGCACTCGACTTTCCTATACTATACGTAGCTTTCACTACAAATATACACACCTAGACCATATACAAGTCTTAAAGTTTTATAATTGTACATGTTGATAGTTTTGACTCGCGTTTACAGACTTCAGGGAAGGTCAAAACTTGTATATCCGTTGAAATCTCAACACCGAAGTTTTTCATCAATACAAGACTTACTTATTACTGCTTATAAGAAAGTAAAAACAGTTTTTACATAGAATCAATTTTAATGATTCCTTTCCTGCGTAATACACTATTTAAATGTATTAACAACGACCCAAGTAAACTCTGCAGAGAACGCATCAGGTCTCACAGACCCATTCGACTAATCAAATACTTACGACAGTCAAAATTAATTACTCGTATCGATTAATCATTTTTTTAACCTATTAATCGATGTCGATTAAATCGTTCTTAAAATACTAAATTTTTTAAGACAATCATATATTAATTAATTGTTAATAAAAGACAATTAAAAAGATAGTTAATGGCCCCAATAATATTATTTTAGCCGCCGCCACTGATGTCTACGGTTAAAATGAAGGGAAGTTGTTAAATATAGGCTTGACTACAATACTGAATAGTTGGTTTGGTTGCTGGCTTTTTAAACTGAAATTAAAATGCTCAGGTTTATAGCGCTTTTAACCGATTTGATTTATACAATTGCTGTACTTTGATATTATCAGCCTTATGCTCGTGACTATTAAATTCGAAACAGTACTGTTTAAAAATTTATTAGCTCGCCGTACGAAATATAGAAGCGCTAAACCCTTTGGTCGTGTATCTGTAACATTATCGGATCAAAAAATGTCTTGTCGCCCATCCAAAAATATATATAACTCATATATACTTGGGTCGTATGATCGTGCCCTCTACTCCTCTGAAGGTACCAGAGCGATTTACACCAAATTTATTATACATATTATTTAATACCCCATTTGGATCCACTCGCAGTTTAAATCCAATCGCTCGCTTAATACTGCCCTTATAAAAATAATTAAAATACTCAAAAATTCTAAGATAATTTATGTCTACAAGATTTTTTCATATTGTTAACTAAAAGCCCAAATAATAATTTATTAAATATTATAATTTTGAAATTTAAAATATGTACTAATCTACAAAAAATTGTAAGACTTTTTATATATAACAAATTGTTAACCAAAATGCCATAATAATTAAAAACCACGCATATCTTACCTAAGGCGAGTTCTACGCGTTGGTGCGTTTTACGCGTACCAAATCTTGTTATTTTTTTAATTAGGCTACAATAAAACACAAACACCCATATTCATAGTAATTAAAAATCGATATTTATCAAACAATGAATAAAACAATTTAATACACCTTAATTTTATTTTAAAATATGATTAATCAAAAACATTTTTCGATTTTTCTATGAATACAGGTGTTAGAAAGTTTGGAAAAATATTTTATTAAAACGTTTAAATAAAAATATTTATAATATATTGTTAACCTTTCTAAAAAATACATCTTAACACAAACTGCCATGTCAGTCATTAACCCTTAGCGGTCACATTACAGCCATGTAACGTAGCGGTCACAACGAGGTAACAATTTACCACCACAACGATAAAAAAATCGTAAAATAGCGATTTATGAATATTAAGCCTAGAAAAAAATCATAAGAGTTCTAAAACATCGTTTAAGTTTACTAAAATTAGTTTTCAAAAATAAAAAATCGCGTTTTTGGCAAGGGTTAATAAACAGACATGGCAGTTGGTGTTAAAGAAATAATTCAATATATTTATGACTACAATAAACAAATAATTTTTATTGTGACAATATTTTTTAATTTATACAATTTGTTGTCAGTACAAAATTGCTATGTTATAGGCAAGCAATATCCGCTATATATACTTATCGATTTTTCTATATAATGTTTGCCCATAAGCACGCCATATTCTGTGTGGTGATGAGGGCAACGGTGCCCATAGGGGCAATGGCAAAGTACATTCGTGTTGACTTCATCTACTTCGTGACCTTGACGTTTTCTGACAGTGAACAATCGACACGGCTCTTTTCTACCACATCTCAAATTCTAAAATAAGAACATAAAGCATTCATTACTCAAATGATTTATTGTTTCGGCAAAAATAAGTCACATAAACATCATTCTGTTATCTTCTTTATTCTATATAGATTACTTTTAATGAAAGATCATTATAAATTTTGAATATTACTCATTTTTTGAGCATTTACAATATTTTGAAAAATTTCTGTTATTTTTATGCTGCACAAAACTGTCCTACATCAAAACTATCGTGAAATTACACATCAAACAGAATCAAGTCGATGTTACAAGGATTATGAACGTTCGAAACTTTCGTATCCGTTAGTAGTTCAGTTTACACGCAATTCAGTTGCGTGAAGTTGGTTGCATATGAACAGGGGTGAAATGTTCAATTTTAATAAACCAATGACTGAACTCTAAAGTGAGCTATAATTTTATTGTGTTAATAAAACCAAATTAAATTCAAGAATTAGTTTAATCAAAATTAGTTTTAGATGCAAAATTTAGCTATAAGGTTTTTTAAAAGTACTAAATTAGAAAATAAGCGTTCAAAAATCACTAAACTAAATCTAACAAAATAAAATTCAAGAATAAGTTTAATAAAAATTAGTTTTAGAAGCAAAATTTAACTACGAGTTAATTAAAAACATTAATAGAGAATATAATGCTTTTAAAAATCACAAAACTAAGTGTAACAAAAGACAGTTCAAGAATAAATTGGTTTTAGAAGCAAAAATTAGCTAAAAGTTGATTAAAAATATTAAAGGAGAATATAAGCCCATAAAAATCACAAAATTTCTTGTAACAAATTAAAATTTTAGAATTAATTCAATTTAAAATTGGTTTTAGAACCACAATTTAGCTAAATGTTAATTAAAAATGTTTAAGGAGAATATAAACCATTAAAATACACAAAACTAAGTGTAATAAAATAAAATTCAAGAATAAATTTAATCAAAATTTGTTTTAGAAGCAAAATTTAGCTAAAAATTAATTAAAAATGTTAAAAGAAAATATAAGACTTTAAAAATCACAAAACTAAGAATAAGTTTAATCAAAAATGGTTTTAGAAGCAAAATTAAGCTAAAAGTTAATTAAAAACGTTAAAGGAAAATATTAGCCTTTAAAAATCACAAAATTTAGTGTAACAAAAGAATAAATTTATTCAAAACTGGTTTTATAAGCCAAATTTAGCTTAAAGTTAATTAAAAGTATTAAAGGAGAATATAAACCTTTAAAAATCACATAACTAAGTGTAACAAAATAAAATTCATGAATAAATTTAATCAAAATTGGTTTTTGAAGCAAAATTTAGCTAAGAGTTAACTGTATGAAATATCGCAAATAATTTAAAACGTTAAATAACACCAATTTTTTTTTGTGAAAGTTTACAAGATTCAATAATAATCTTCTTTATTTGAATTAAAAGTCTTAAAATGCAAACAGATGCTTAAAAGTTCTCGTGTTAAGGGATCGTGACGTCATTCTCCTTCAGTATTCATTATCTTACCATATCAAACAATTTATTTAAAATTATTAGTACCTAATTTTAAATGTGAACACATTTGACGTGACCGTTTTAGATAAATTAGATGAAAATATACTTACTCGTTGTGGTGAGCAAGCAAATTGATATTTGTAGCCCATCGCGGCCGCAGGAGTCCGATACACTTGTCGTTTGATCATATAAGTCACCGAATTTTTCGGACAGTTACAATTGACAATATGTTTTGTTGTATTTTCGGGAGTAACCAGTAATGTCCATGCGGTATCTTGAAAATATCTAAAATTTAAAATAAAACCGCTAATTATTTATACAAAATATTTTTGGATTTAACAATTCGTTTACCTGCATTTTGGTAAATTTTTAATGGGTTCGCATAGTTTGAAATAGCGATTTTTGTCGATAATCGTGTGGCCATCTTTTGAGGTAATGTGGCTTGGGCATTTCTCAGCGTTTGCGCACTGGCATTGGTTTTCGATCCACGGGGATTCGTACAGGTTGATTTTGTTGCAAACTTCATTCGATTTGCAGATTGGTAGCTCCATTTCGTAATTCTAGAATTAGCGATAAACCGATATTACATTTTTAATTCACCCATCAGAATAGAAACTTTTATTGCTGAATAAAGACATGCGAATTTAATTGTTTTTCTGTAGTTAGAAAATAATAATAAACTTTTTACTACGAATTTAGTAAATTTCTTAGTTTTTAATTGTACAAAAACAATTAGTGTTAATGTCACGAAAACATATGTTCATCTTTCGTGTAGAAATTAATGAATGATTCATATTAAATGAATGAATGTATGAATGAAATTTTTCGAATAATTTGCCGCTATTGTATGACGGATATAATTGATGGCAGCTGTCCCTATATATATTCTTTAACTTTTTATTACATAACAAATAACAATACAATGATACGTTTAAAATGGTGCACCGGGATAGGGTTGAATTGAATACGTTACTGTCAGATTATATATTGAATCAGTTATTCAATTTGGCAATTTGTTAATAAATTCGTTTAAACTTCTTGTCATCTGTTGAATGCATTAAAAAAACTATAGATTCTCTTTCTCCTAATTCGAATAATTAATGTAAATTTACAAGACAATTTAAAATTACTATTAAAAAACATTTTTTAAGTATCTCGAAAACAACACAAGTTAAGGAAAAAAAAGAGATTTTTCTGTAAATGGTACATTTTTTGAAAAATCTTTTTAAACAAAAGTTGCTAGAAAATTTAATATCTTCAACTTTTATAAGAAACATTTTTCTCTAACTCATGCCAATTCCGAGATATTGTAACTAGGGAAACGCTAATATAAAATAATCATTTTCAATCGCGATTTTTCAGTAAATGGTACATTTTTCAAAAAAACTTTTTAAACAAAAGTTGCTAGAAAATTGAATATCTTCAGCTTCTATAAGAGACATTTTTCGCTAACTCATTCCAATTCCGAGATATGGTAATTATGGAAACGTAAATATAAAATAACCATTTTCAACAGTGATTTTTCAGTAAATGGTACATTTTTTGAAATAACTTTTTATGCAAAAGTTGCTAGAAAATTTAATATCTTCAGCTTTTATAAGAGACATTTTTCTCTAATTCATGCTAATTCCGAGATATCGTAACTAGGAAAACGTAAAAATAAAATAATTATTTACAATTGCAATTTTTCAGTAAATGGTACATATTTCGAAAAAACTTTTTAAACAAAAGTAGCTAGTAAATTTAATATCTTCCTCTTTTATAAGAGACATTTTTCCCTAACTCATACCAATTCCGAGATATCGTAACTAGGGAAACGTAAATATAAAATAATCATTTTCAAAAGTGATTTCTCAGTAAATGGTACATTTTTCAAAAAAACTTATAAAGCAAAAATTACTAGAAAATTTAATATCTTCCTCTTTTATAAGAGACATTTTGCTCTAACTCATACCAATTCCGAGATACTGAAAAAGTTGCAGGAGCAAACTGTTACTTCCGGCTAAGATAGTCTAAACGTGTATTTCCGTTGAAATCTCAAATTTGACATTTGTCATGATTAAACTTTGTCCCAGAAAGTAAAAAAAAAAATATCAAAGAACAGTTGTAAATAAAAATGAGTTTTAATCAGTAATAAATATACAATATATACTTCACGTTTAAATATAATATTTTTAAATAATGTTTCTACTTTAATTTTGACAAAAACTGTCTTTACACAATGTATAAAAGAGCATCCGGTGTCGTATGTCGTAGATATCGTCGGCAAACTTGTCAAGCTTGATTTTGCAAACCTTAGAAATGTAAAAAAAAAAAAAAAATACCTTGAATTGAAGTAAATATAATTTAGGCCTATAGGTAACTTTCGCCTCAATTATTGTTGCAAAAAAAATGGCGAAAACCAGTAAATGAACACGTAAAATGTATTTACCATTTTGCAGTATAAAAAATATGCCATATTTAATTTATAATTTTACATATTTCGAAACTAGACTATAACGGACATAGCATAAATTAGAATCAAAATGAAGCGAATAAATAGATATAATTTATATGTTATGAAAATAAATGTTGCCATTAATATTTAATAATTATTTTATATATATATATATATATATATATACAATACAGTCACAGGAAAACTATTTATAAATAATATCAAGTTGCATCAACTACACTTGAGCGTAGACTAAATAATTTACATTAGTGTTTTAATTACGAATCTAAATGGTTTTAAAGGGGCACTTAAACCACTATTAATATCTTGTAGTGCCACATTAGTAGAAGACCTACCTAAATTTTTAGCCCTTAATATGTGCAAAATTAATATTTTCATAAAATCACTTTTGGTTTCCCTATTTCAATTTTTTAAAGGTACTTAATTACATTTTTGGCCTATTTAACTTATACTAAAATAAAAAGCACACTTTCAAAAGGCTACAAAAAAAAAAATGAAGCAAAAATATTCAGTAGTTCATTGGTTTTGACGGTTTTTGTCACTGGGGTGCACACGACCCCAGTGTGCAAACATCTATGCAACACAGTAATAAAAAACCTATTTGTAAATATTTCCTGCAGTTTAGAGTAGAATAAATAATTAATATTACTGTTTAATTAATCTAAAATTATTACGAACATTACTAAATGTAAAAAAATTAAGCTCTACTTAAAGTAAAGCGAATTTAGAATGTTTAATACGTACGCCAGTTCCAAATATGGATTTCAGGTGTAAAATCCGCCAATTCCGAATGGACGCTAGTTCCTCTTCTAGTTTGTGGTAGTCGAAGGTATGTTCCAAATGTTTCAACGGAAACCGGAGTCCGACAGTCGGGCAAAAAATTGTCACAAAAAACACAGTAAACAGTTCAATATACATGATCAGTTCGTGCAACACTAGCAAATATCTTTTCAAAATGAGCAAATTGCTTTTCAAATCACATTTTATCGCAATCGCAGTCGTTTATATAAAACTGCTGCACATTTCCCAACTCAATAATTTGCACTGACCGCGTTTGTGAATGTTTGAAAATGTTCGTGTGTAGCACGCGTTGTATGATAGTAGTTTTACTACTAAAAACTTTTGTCTTTTCGAGATGAATGGAGCTAGGGAGACGTTTGAGATATTGCGCATGACAGTATGAACATAAACACCTGTTGTTGACCAGGTGTGTTTAGCTGCTTTTTTTTTTCTTTCTTTCTTTTTTTTTTTTTTTTTCAAATCTTTCTCTCTGTGTAAGGGGGATCTGTTGGGCTCCAATCCCTGTTCCTGAATAGTTTTTCTTTTTGTATGAAGCAACAAGGATGGCTAGATAGCGTGCTCTTTCTCGTTTCATTCACATCTTTGCCTGCCTGCCTGCCTTTGTAGCTATTTCCTTTTTGAACAGTGTCAAGCTATTTTACGTTAGAAAAGCCCCGGGGGCTATTAGACCTCCGTTCATTCAAAACTGTATGAATAAACGCTAGCTACTTTCATTTTTCGGTTCATATATATATATATACGTCATTGCATTTTTACTACGAATTTACTATAACTTGTAAGGGGATTATAAATGCTTTAAAATTACTTTACATCGTTAATTATATTTACATTTTGCGAATAGAAATAAATATCAAAACATATTAAATCTATTAGCCAATTTCACAGTTTTGCCTCTGTTTAAAAATAATTAGGAGTGGCCATTTCCCTCGATTTATACTTATGTATTCCGAATTTGAATCACACCGGTTACACATTTATGTCGTTTCTAAATAATTAGGAGTGGCCTTCGCTCGATTTATACTTATGTATTCCGAATTTGAATCACACCGGTTACACATTTATGTCGTTTCAAAATAATTAGGAGTGGCCTTCGCTCGATTTATACTTATGTATTCCGAATTTGAATCACACCGGTTACACATTTATGTCGTTTCTAAATAATTAGGAGTGGCCTTCACTCGATTTATACTTATGTATTCCGAATTTGAATCACACCGGTTACAAATTTATGCCGTTTCTAAATAATTAGGAGTGGCCTTCGCTCGATTTATACTTATGTATTCCGAATTTGAATCACACCGGTTACACATTTATGCCGTTTCTAAATAATTAGGAGTGGCCTTCGCTCGATTTATACTTATGTATTCCGAATTTGAATCACACCGGTTACACATTTATGTCGTTTCTAAATAATTAGGAGTGGCCTTCACTCGGTTTATACTTATGTATTCCGAATTTGAATCACACCGGTTACACATTTATGTCGTTTCTAAATAATTAGGAGTGGCCTTCACTCGGTTTATACTTATGTATTCCGAATTTGAATCACACCGGTTACACATTTATGTCGTTTCTAAATAATTAGGAGTGGCCTTCGCTCGATTTATACTTATGTATTCCGAATTTGAATCACACCGGTTACACATTTATGTCGTTTCTAAATAATTAGGAGTGGCCTTCGCTCGATTTATACTTATGTATTCCGAATTTGAATCACACCGGCTACACATTTATGCCGTTTCTAAATAATTAGGAGTGGCCTTCACTCGATTTATACTTATGTATTCCGAATTTGAATCACACCGGTTACAAATTTATGCCGTTTCTAAATAATTAGGAGTGGCTTTCGCTCGGTTTATACTTATGTATTCCGAATTTGAATCACACCGGTTACACATTTATGCCGTTTCTAAATAATTAGGAGTGGCCTTCGCTCGATTTATACTTATGTATTCCGAATTTGAATCACACCGGTTACACATTTATGTCGTTTCTAAATGACTTAAAAGAGCTAAATTAATATTTTTCGATAGTTTTAGCGATTATAAACAATTTTACTTGTAATTTATCGTCAAAATGCTTTTCAAATTCGATATATTCGACATTTAATTCGTTACCAGTTACAGTGGTCTAATTTCGGAATATATGTACGAAATTTGGAGCTTATATAAATAACGAAAACACTAAAAATTCTAAGATATTATCTAATAGATTTTTAGCTCGCCGTACGCAGTACCGAAGTAGCTAAAGAAATCGGTGGTATGTCTGTAGCATTCTCAGATCAAAAAGTGTTTGTCTCGTCGCCCTGAATCCAAATATATATATATATAATTCCTATACTTGGATGTTAGTCGTCGCTCGCTCGACCAAATTTGTGCTTTTTACTCTTCTGAAGGTACCGGAGCGATTTACACCAAATTTACTACACATATTATTTAGCATCCCGTTTGAGTCTATGCGCAGTTTAAATCCAATCGCCCGTATACTTCCCGAGTTATAGGGCCCCAAAATTTCTAGCCCCCCTTAATACTGCCCTTATAAAAATAATTTAAGCACCCAAAAATGCTACTAAAAATTCTAAGATATTTTATGTCTACAAGACTTTTTCATATTGTTAACTCTAAGCCGGAAAAAAATTCTTAAATTTTAAAATATGCACTAATAGAAAATTATAAGACTTTTTATATCTATAATATTTTTCAAATTGTTAACACCAAAAGGCCATAATTATTAAAAACCACTGCTCGCATCGTATATTTTACCTAAAGGTGAGCTGGACGCATCGCTGCGTTGTACGTACCGAATCTTGTTTATTAACTCGTACGACAATATCAAAAAAGTGACGGAAAAATATGTATAGTTGTGTTGAACGTAATTATATTTGTAAGTGTTTAAAAACGAGGCATGTGGTGTTTTTCTTTCTGAATCAATGCTAAAAAAAGACAAGATTACGTATACACATGTTTTAAGTATCCGGGATGTGTAATATACAAAGTGTCCCAAATGATACCTAACTAACGGAAACGGACGAACGGAATCAAAAATTGTTGCGTTCTGTTGCGTTTTGCGTTCCGATACAAAAACAAAACCAACATGTGTGAATAACTCAGTAAAATAAGTGTAATAACACACATCATTTAACTGCTGCTAGATTCAAACCATCAAACCACTTGCGGCATTTCGTAGAACTTAACATTTTTTATTTTTTATTTACCTTAGAATTGTTACTTGCGTCCCAAAATTATAATACCTAATTTCTTAGTTCTCCATTCAAAAGGAATTAAATAGAGCTTTAATTCATTTAGAAATTTAAATCAATTTAATTGGAGCCCTTTTCATTATAAGGACTTTGGAATTGAATTAATTTGAAAAAATTGAATTGAATTTATGAATTCATTAAGAACTTCAAGCCTTCAAACTCTCTAAACGGCTTCATAATCGTTAAAAAGGCGAATGGTTTCAACATAAAAGTTACATAATTCGTTTTAATTGTTGATTTACAATAAATAATCACAAGGCTTGTAATTGTCCATAAGGTTTCAATTCCTTTTGAATTATGTTTGTAATTGATAACCAGATCTTAATTCTTTTTAATTTATAATACAAAATCACATAAATGGTTTGTAATTGTCAAAAAGAGTCGAATTCCTTTTGAATTATAACAGATTTGTAATTGTCCAAAAGGTTCCAATTCCTTTTGAATCATATTTGTAATTGATAACCAGATCTTAATTCATTTTGATTTATAATACAAAATTACATAAATGGGTTGTAATTGTCAAAAAGAGTCGAATTCCTTTTGAATTATAACAGATATAATTGTCCAAAAGGTTTCAATTCCTTTTGAATCATATTTGTAATTGATAACCAGATCTTAATTCATTTTGATTTATAATACAAAATCACATAAATGGTTTGTAATTGTCAAAAAGAGTCGAATTCCTTTTGAATTATAACAGATTTGTAATTGTCGCAAAGGTTTCAATCCCTTTTGAATCATATTTGTAATTGATAACCAGATCTTAATTCATTTTGATTTATAATACAAAATCACATAAATGGCTTGTAATTGTCAAAAAGAGTCGAATTCCTTTTGAATTATAACAGATTTGTAATTGTCCAAAAGGTTTCAATTCCTTTTGAATTATATTTGTAATTGATAACCAGATCTTAATTCTTTTTGATTTATAATACAAAATCACATAAATGGGTTGTAATTGTCAAAAAGAGTCGAATTCCTTTTGAATTATAACAGATTTGTAATTGGCCAAAAGGTTTCAATTCCTTTTGAATCATATTTGTAATTGATAACCAGATCTTAATTCATTTTGATTTATAATACAAAATCACATAAATGGCTTGTAATTGTCAAAAAGAGTCGAATTCCTTTTGAATTATAACAGATTTGTAATTGTCCAAAAGGTTTCAATTCCTATTGAATCATATTTGTAATTGTTAACCAGATCTTAATTCTTTTTGATTTATAATACAAAATCACATAAATGGGTTGTAATTGCCAAAAAGAGTCCAATTCCTTTTGAATTATAACAGATTTGTAATTGTCCAAAAGGTTTCAATTCCTTTTGAATCATATGTGTAATTGATAACCAGATCTTAATTCATTTTGATTTATAATACAAAATCACATAAATGGTTTGTAATTGTCAAAAAGAGTCGAATTCCTTTTGAATTATAACAGATTTGTAATTGTCCAAAAGGTTTCAATTCGTTTTGAATCATATTTGTAATTGATAACCAGATCTTAATTCTTTTTGATTTATAATACATAATCACATAAATGGTTTGTAATTGCCAAAAAGAGTTCAATTCCTTTTGAAGTATAACAGATTTGTAATTGGAAAATAGGCTTTAATTCCTTATAACATAAATTCACATAAAACACTTGTAATTGTATCAATTCGTTTTGAATTGTGGTTTGAAATCAATTGTAATTGTAATTTGAGTTTGTGAATTACCGAAATAATTGAATTGTGCATTATGAATTCAATTCCACTAGTAATTGAATTTGCCCAGCTTTAGTTATAGATTACCTAAACAACTTTATTTGTACAAAATCGTTAAATAATTAATTTTTGTTATAATTAAACAGGAAAGTTATCCCACTGTATCGACCAACATCGAGGCCGAATTATCAATTGTTACAGCGTCGCCCAAGGTATAACTAGCATGCATTTCATTCTTCCGGTGCTGGAAAGCACATCATTTTCGGAAAGCCTTAGGAAAGCTACGCAAGGAGTTGTTAACCCGCTGCTAGAATTCTCCCACTTCGAGGTACGTTTCCAAACATATTCCTAATTTCAAAAAAAGTTGATTGCGTTTTTATTTTTTTATAGATGATCCCCGTATGCCCGCTGGCGGAGGGGATTCCCGAAAATAAATCGGAATACGAACTACAAGCGTACAACGACGCTCGCAAGATAATGAATAATGTTCGACGGCGCAAGGGATTAGTTTTGGACGAACCACTCGTCGATTCTGCTGAGAAGCAGAGAACTTTGAATAAGAAGAAGTAGATTTTTGTTCAACATGTCGTTGGAAAATATCTTACAATCATTTTCTGTGTAAGATATTTGAAAATTTAAGTATTTCTTCTACTTAAATATTATATATGCTAAAATTATAAAAACAAATCGTCGAAATTTAATTTATTTGTTCTTTTAATACATATTGCTTATATAGAAAACCATATATTAAATATGTATTAAAAGATTTATAATGTTCCAAATAAAAAAAAAAAGCATGTGTCTTGCACGAAAAACTGCGATATTCAGTATTATAAAATTGTCGAAACTTTGAAACCCTTTTTTTTTTAAAACCATAAACACATTATGGTCAATAACTAATTTATTAATTACTTGTTCTATGTTAAATAAAGTGTAATGAAAAACAAAAATCTTTTAATACATATTTTTTAAATAGAAAACCTTAGAAAATTATTTTTTATATTAAATATGTATTAAAAGATTTATAATTTTCAAAAAAATTAAAACTCCACGAACTCGTGTGTGTCTGTTGATAGGTATAGAAGAAAATACCGTCAGAAAATAACTCCCAAACCTTTTCTGCGTAAGATATTTATTAAAAATATTTCTTCTATACACTTTAAGTATTATAAAAATCGTTGACAATTCTAATTTATTTATTAACGTGTTTTTAGAATCTTTGAATACATATTATTGTTATGTAGAAATCATCGAAAACTGATTTTCTTTTAATACATATTAATTATGTATTTATAGATTTATAATTATCCTACCAAAAAAGCTTTAAAAATATGACTGTGAGGTACTTGTTACCATTAGGAATAAGTGTTTTTGTTACCTGTACCTCTTAAGCATTTTATACGTCAATTAAATAAAAATATATATATTATTTCGTATTTATTATATCGGTAATTCACAGTTCTACGTACTATAGGGTGTGTGTCTGTAACATTCTCTTATCAAAAAAAATCTCCATAACATAAATTGTTTCATCGTTAACTCGAAAATATATCTCATACTTGGTTTGCTCATTCAAAAGACTTTGTGGTCGTATTTCTGAAGGTGCCGGGTTGATATTACCGAATTTACACATACATCAATGCCTAAAAAGTTCCCATTGCAATTTAAATTCAATAGTACTTATACTTCCGGAGTTATAGGGCCCTAAACAATGAAAACACCGTAATTTGGCCCTAAGTTTAAAGTTTGAACACAAGACTTTGTAGAGTCGTATTTCTGAAGGTGCTGGGTTGATTTTACTGAATTTATACTTATATCAATACCTGAAAAGTTCTCATTGCAATTTAAATGCAATAGTACTTATACTTCCGGAGTTATAGGGCCCTAAAAAATGAAAACACCTTAATTTGGCCCTAAATTTAGACTTTGTAGTCGCATTTCTGAAGGTGCCGGGTTGATTTTACCGAATTTATACTTATATCAATACCTGAAAAGTTCTCATTGCAATTTAAATGCAATAGTACTTATAATTCCAGGAGTTATAGGGCCCTAAAAAATGAAAACACCTTAATTTGGCCCTAAATTTAGAGTTTGTAGTCGCATTTCTGAAGGTACCGGGTTGATTTTACTGAATTTATACATATATCAATGCCTGAAATGTTCTCATTGCAATTTAAATGCAATAGTACTTGTACTTCCGGAGTTATAGGGCCCTAAAAAATGAAAACGCCTTAATTTGGCCCTAAATTTAGAGTTTGAACGCTCTAAACATTTATAAATAATTCATAGCTCTAATTTAGTATTCCTAAATAATTTGATGACATATATAGTAAATTTTAGTCAGTATTTACACCTTTTCATTATGGGAATCTTCCGTATTTAGTCATTATTTACATTACAGAATTATGAAAATAGTCTGATTTTCGTTAAAATCTCGAACTGTTTTATGATTACAATTCCTTTTAGACTTTGTCCAAGAAAATAAAAAAAATAGTCTTCTGTGTATAAAACAAATTAGCACTTCTATGTTATGGTTACCATCAGAAAATAACGGAGTTTTGAAATTTCTAGAGTAATTTATCTCACAAGTAACGATTGTAAAACACGTTCAATATATTAATAACTTAAAATGTGTAAAAGGTAAATTGTTTAACAATTAAACATAATGAATTATATTAATATTTTATTTATTTTGCAAGGATTTTAATGTTAATTGTAATAAATACAGTCTTAAATATTTCTGTGGCTGTAATCGAGTATAAAAATTGGGCATTTCATTTCCCAAGTAACTCCAATATGGGGGTAAGTGTACTTATTTAAATTATTTATTAAATATAAACAAATAACTGATTTGTTATGACCTTGAAATGACCAGGAACATAAATATAAGTACTACTTTATTTTGTTTAGTTGCATTACTAGAATATTACTTTAAAATGGATTTATAATTCAATTTTATTTTATATAGTTTCCTCATTAAAAAAAAAAACTAGCCATTAACGGTAGTGTACTAAGAAATAAAAAACTGGAGTGGCCTTCACTCGACTTATACTGGCATTAATTACGTAATATAATAATTAATTTTGTTTCAAATACGTTACGATGACTCAAAATCTTACCCCAACGGTTAAAAAAATTCGTAAAAACACGATTTATGAATATTAAACGTAGAAAATAATCATGGGAGTTCTAAAACACCTACTTTTTAAGATAAGATAGTTTACTAAGTTTTATTTTAAAAAATATTTCCAGAAAAAATACATAAAGTCAATTTTTTTTTAATTTAGCCAATAGTCGTACTTTTTGAGTAATTTGACCATTTTGAAAACTATTATAGTCGTAATTAAGCACCAAATTTGTTTTTTTCCTACAGCTTTTTATAGCAGTCGCAGTACCGATTGATTTATCCGAAGCAAATGTATTTGTCGCTTACAATTTCGAGGCAAATTATTTATTACCATTTAATGAAAGTGAAACAGTACAATATCCCCCTTTAGTCACCGATGAGGCAAGACATAATAAAATAATTGATAGGGCCAAAATTTACAAAACAATGGAAACTAAATTTGATGTGTAAGTTCGAAATTTTGGTCCCCTTTTTAAACCTAAATTATTTTTTAATTATTTTAGTCATGGATATCCCGGAAAAAAATGTTTATTACGTATTATTTGTGATGCAACTATGTCGAATTTTGAATATAACGGAGTTTTAGGCGATATTTTTCATATAATTCTAACGTAAGTTTTTAAATATAATATTAATTAAATTAAAAAATATATATAAAATTAAATTTTTAGGCCATCGTCGTCAGTTGAAGCAAATATTTCTACTTCGTATACAAATGCAGAAAATTACGGAAAAATTAATAAAAATTGTAAAAAATATCATAAAAAATGTCCGATTAATTTTTTAGATATGTTATCTGCGTAAATATGAAATAATAATGTAAATAAAAAAGATTTTTTATTATTGTGTACTATTTATTTATTTTTGATTGCGAAAATTAAAAAAATTAATAACAATTGTGTTGCATTTTGCGTGAAAAGACAAGAGTTTTTGTTATTTTAATTGGATAATTATTAGTAAGCGCATGGTACAAAATAGTTGAATGTATACATAAAAATAATAAAGTGATATTTGCATTTTGTTTTAATAGTTTTATTAAGCCGTATATTATTTAAAATTGCTAAATAAATGGATCAATAATTCGAACCTAACCGCCGAATAAACGGTTTACCTGTGACCAGGCGCCATTTTATATCAGGCTCAGTACAAATAATCTAATTTTATCTGACCGAATTTATAACTATTCATAGTGATTTAAGATATTTAAACATCTCTTCGGATAATCTATAAGCGTTAGTTGTTGTATTATTGCTTAATAATTTATGTTAATATAATATGTAAATAATTGTTTTAAATATATGTATTTCATGTAGTTTCTTAATGTTATATCGTGTTAATTGTGATTCTTATTGGTTGTATATTATTTTTATGCATGTTTTGTATAATTGTACATTGTTATAAATTGTAAAATATAAGTAGGACAATTATAGATTTGTAATAATGCAATGGTTCTTATGTGAGCCATTCACTTTTACGTGAATCACCGATGCCGAGGGCGTAGTATTGTGATAAGTGACACAGGAATTTTATAAAATATAATTTTATCTTTGTTACACCAATTTGTGCACCAAAAACTTTGGATGTGCTGCGTTGTAGTGTTAATAAATTACCAAAAAACTACAAATCTATTGTTCTAAGGTAAGTGTCAAGTGTACGTGAACACGAAAACAAATTTCGTTCACACGTAAAACAACAATTACTCTCATGAAACCTGTACAAATGCGATTGATTACTAATTCAAACACTGAAATTCATTGATTTACTTTAAAATTAAACAATGTTTCATTCAATTTGGGTCAGAATTTTGATCCGTTCGGGTGAATGACACAATTTTTTCTACCTATATTATAATATCCAGGTTAAGAGATAAGATTATGACTAATTCTGAGTCAGACAATTTTTCGTTGAAGATGTCCGAACATTTTGGGCCGATTACCTTGAAATGGGACCCAAAAAACTTGGAAATTCGCACAATGTCGGTGGAGAAGACGCTCGAACCGTTGGTACTGCAAGTGACGACTTTGGTTAACACAAAGGGTCCCAGCAAAAAGAAAAAAGGGAAATCTAAAAGGGCTAGTGCTTTGGTGGGCACTGTGGAAAAGGCTACGGAAAATTTTATTGAAAAAGGTGAACAGATCGCGTACGAAAATCCCGATATTACACAAGAAATGCTGTCTGCAGTTGAAGAAGTCCGGAAAACAGGTTTGTTTTCTTTCATTTTTACTTTCTTATGCGAATGTATATAAGGACGGATTGTAATTAAGTATTTTGTAAGCCGAATATTCTGAAAAACCGTATACCTGTTGGTATACACTATATTTTACTCCCGGTTAGTGCACACTGGGTGTTTTTCACCCGCCTGGATTTCAAACTAATATATCTCGGGTTCTAATAGCCCAAATTTCATTTTTTGTTTGTTTTATAGCTTTAACTGTGTAAAATAGTAAGAATTAGTAAAAAGAATCATATTTTTCTTTTTAATTTTGAAGATATTTATAAATTTAAAAAACAGGGCTAAATGTTTTATTGCTTTAATTGTGTAAAAGAGTAAGAAATAGTAATTTTTTTAATATATATTTACTATTTCTGAATTTCAAACTAATATATCTAGAGTTCTATTGGCCAAATTTCATTTTTTGTTTTGTTTTATAGCTTTAACTATGTAAAAGAGTAAGAAATAGTAAAAAGAATCATATTTTTTCCAATTTTTAAGTGAAATTTCTTTTTAATTTTGAAGAATTTTATAGATTTAAAAAAAAAAAGCTAAAATAATTTAACCCCCTAATTAGATTGCTCCAAACTTCATTTTGTTTTTGTAGCTTTAACTGTGTAAAAGAGTAAGAAATAGTAAAAAGAATCATATTTTTTCCAATTTTTAAGTGAATTTTCTTTTTAATTTTGAAGAAATTTATAGATTTAAAAAAAATGTTAAAATAATTTAACCCCCTAATTAGATTGCCCCAAACATCTTTTTGTTTTTGTAGCTTTAACTGTGTAAAAGAGTAAGAAATAGTAAAAAGAATCATATATTTTTTATAAAATATATATTTTTTTTACAATTTTTAAGTAAACTTTCTTTTTAATTTTGAAGAAATTTATACATTTTTTAAATATGCTTAAAAAAGTTAACCCCCTAATAAGTTTAAGTTCCAAATTTTAGAAAAATATTATTAATTACTCGATGTTAAAGGAAAAACATTTTTTTTTTTTGTAAACTGAAAGCACCTATTTTTTATTTCTAAAAATGTGTACTTTATTTGCATTTTAATAATTTTACACAATTATAGTAAGTCTTTATGTTAATTTTATTCAAAATTAATATTTTTAAGTACATAAGTGTAACATTAATAAATAAAAATCGGATACATAAAAATCGTTACATAAAATATAAAATAAAAGCGTAAAAAACAATAGAATATCTTCAAACACTGTAATTGAACAATATAACAATTTATAATCACAATTTTTACACTTAAAATTAAAAAAATTCACATTGTTTATATATATATATATACCTTATTCAATGTTTTTTTATACGATCGCTGCATACTGGGTGAATTTTACCCGGCTCTCAACTTTGAGCGGGTATAACTCTGAAACAAAACAATTTATATTAATGAATTTAGTGTCTAACGGCGTGTTCAGAGCGAACCAAATAGTAATTAAGATTAGAAAATTACAAATAATGATCTAGTTTGTATTATAACAAGCAATGCTAACATTCCAAGCAACAAAATTAACACAATGTATGATAAATTTTGTTGCTGTGAACGTTAACTTTGTAAGGTATACAACAAACTGGAATAATTATTTATAATTTCTAAGCTTAATTACTGATTGTTTCGCTGTGAACAATCCTTAATGGTATCTATCTAGATTTTTCCCCTCCTATTCTGGAATCGCTTGCAAAGTCTGTTTTAGAGTACGACGTAAAAAAATTATACCGGGTTAAAATCACCTAGTGTGCACCGTTGGAGTTAAAACATAAACTTGCCTAATTCGTTTCCAAGAACAATCACGTTTTTCATTACTAGTAATATTAAGGAGTTGCTTCTCACATTTTACATGACTACAGTCAAAATTGCCCATTTTCTTATGTCGAAATTAGTAGATACGATCTTTTCAATTTTGTTATATATATATATATAATTCATATAGTAAAAATAATTTGTTATTCAATTGTGTTTATTCAAAAATGTCGTTTTGCAAAGGCAAAGCAATGAGTTTGGCAGCCCGGGAATTTTCGGAAGATCCGTGTTCATCGCTAAAACGCGGTAATATGGTTCGGGCAGCTAGAAATCTACTATCAGCCGTTACCAGATTGTTAATCTTAGCTGACATGGTCGATGTGCATCTACTACTAAAGTCTTTACGTGTGGTAAGCATACATTAAAATCAACTATATAAATATATATATTAAAAATATGATTAAAAGGTCGAGGACGATTTGGAAAAATTGAAAAACGCGTCGAGCCAAAGTGAGCTTCTCGATCAGATAAAAGCGTTCGGTTTGAACGCGAACGAACTGATGAATCAGGCAGCTAAGCGCCAGCAAGAGCTAAAAGATCCGCAGCTTCGCGATGATTTAGCTGCAGCTCGTGCGATCCTCAAGAAACATTCCACAATGCTATTAACTGCGTCCAAAGTATATGTGCGACATCCTGAACTGGCGGCCGCGAAGGCAAATCGTGATTACGTGCTGCGACAGGTGTGCGAAGCGGTGCACACTATTAGCGATGTTGCCCAAGGCAAATGCCCACAGAACCAACAACATAACTTCGACGGGCCCGGAGAACTCGCTGCTGCATTAGATGATTTCGATGTAAGTTGATATATTTATCTTTATATAATATAATAAAGACATAAAATTTAATGTATTGTTCTAATGAATTGTTTCCTAAGTAAATTGAAAAAAAACAAACTAAATAGATTATACGGCGAGATTATAGCATTGGTGCTTGTACCTATGCTTGTTCCTATAACATACCGCAATAGAGTTAAACATCCAATATAAAATTAAGTATCTTCTCGTTCGGATTAGGAACACATGGTGATGGACCCGTTGGCATACAACGAAGTGTGCACGCGCCCATCTCTCGAAGAACGTTTGGAATCTATAATAAGCGGTGCAGCGTTAATGGCAGATTCATCTTGCACGCGCGACGAGCGTCGCGAACGCATTGTCGCCGAATGCAACGCGGTGCGACAAGCTCTGCAAGACCTCTTATCCGAATACATGTCCAACATGGGCACCAAAGAGCAATCCGACGGATTAGAGCGCGCCATCGACCAAATGGGCCGTAAAACTCGCGATTTGCGCCGCCAATTGCGCAAAGCTGTTGTCGATCACGTTTCAGATAGTTTCCTGGAGACAAATGTACCACTTTTGGTCTTAATTGAAGCAGCTAGAAACGGCAATGAGAAGGAAGTTGAAGATTACGCAGAAGTGTTCACTGAACATGCGAATAAGTTGGTTGAGGTCGCGAATTTGGTGTGTTCGATGTCGAATAATGAAGATGGCGTTAAAATGGTGCGGTATGCGGCGGCGCAGATTGATAATTTGTGTCCGCAGGTTATAAATGCGGCGAGAATTTTGGCGGCGAGACCGCGCAGTAAAGTTGCGCAAGAAAATATGGAGGTGTTCAAGCAGGCTTGGGAGAATCAAGTTAGGATTTTAACGGAGGCCGTGGATGATATCACCACGATTGACGACTTTTTGGCCGTTTCTGGTGAGTTTAGCCAATTCGAAATGGAACATTATAATCAAGCAACAAAATTGAAATTAAAAAAGAATTGGCACGGGTTTATTTTTATTAATAATAATATCAATCGATGCGAAAATGTCTGCTAAAAATATTAATTTTGTTGAATACAGTCTTAGGATTAATAAATAAAAACCTCGAGTTATTTTTATTAAAATTATCAGGTTTAATACACAGTTATGGAGATAAAAACCTTCAAAAGAGGCCCTTTTTATAGTTTTTTTTTTTTTAAATTAATTTAACACTTTCGTTGGTGAAACATTTTCAAATATTATAAACAAGAAAAAAAATTCACAATATATTTATTTATTAGTTTACATATGCTTCGACCTCTCAGTCATCATCAGAAATTAATCATTAGTGCCTGATGACCGAGAGCTTTTTCTTGTTTATAATAAATTATTTTTATCCCCGAAACTGTTTATTAAAAAAAGATTACCAGGTGTTTTTTATGTTCTTATAGTTTATATTTTTAAAATTTATTTAGCACATTCGTTGCTGAAACATTTTCAAATATTATAAACAAGAAAATAGTTTCACAATATATTTATTTATTAGTCTACATATGTTTCGACCTCTCAGTCATCATCAAAAATTAATCAGTATGACCGAGAACATTTTCTTGTTTATAATATATAATTTTTATCCTCGAAACTATATATTTAAAAAAAAAAACTAGGTGTTTTTTATGCAATTACGCATCAATTGATATATGTTTAATAAATATAACTTCGACTAATTAATATTATCGAGTTTTCTTTCAATATGAGTAGTTTTATGGAATCCATAAATATAATTATGCCCAAAAGTGTAAAAATGTGTCCGAAATATCTTTTTATTAATTTAATAATAATTATTCAACGGATTATCCAATAAATATGACCAAAAGTATGCTATAAATGTATTCGGATTACTTTTTTGTCAATTAAACAGATATTATTCGATTGTAGCGTAAAAATAGCAAATTTCTAATACTGGTTTTATTAAAATATAAAGTGTATATAAGAAATAGCCCAGAGCGGAGCGCGACTTTGTACTAATGGATTTGATAGTTTACCTTAATATATATATTTTTGCAATCAAGAAAACCACATTCTGGAAGATGTGAACAAATGCGTGTTGGCGTTGCAAGAGGGAGACGCCGATACTTTGGATCGAACCGCAGGAGCGATCCGAGGACGATCATCTCGAGTTTGTAATGTTGTCGGGGCAGAAATGGATAATTATGAACCATGTATTTACACTAAACGAGTTCTGGAGGCTGTGAAAGTACTTAAAGAACAAGGTATGTATTTGAAATAAAATTATTATTGTTCATTTCTCATCGAAACATTCTTTTTGTGGCAGTGATGCCAAAATTCGGGCAACGCGTTGCTGTGGCTGTTGAAGCACTATCCAGCAGTCCCACAAAAGAAGTGGACGAAAATGATTTTATTGACGCGTCTAGACTGGTTTACGATGGTGTCAGGGAGATTCGAAGAGCCGTACTTATGAATAGAGTTAGTACTTTTTAATAATGGGGTTTGGATAGTCGACTATAAAAATATTTTGTTTCTCTTTGTTTAGGCTGATGAAGAATTAGATCCGGAAGATGTGGAAATGGATGAGAATTACACTATGGATACACGAAGTAAATGTATGTATTTGTTTTTTATTTATTAATTTGATTTATTGTTTTTTATTTTTAATTACAGCGAGTCATACAGAACATGGGGTTGATGAGTACCCCGATATTAGTGGCATCACAACAGCTAGGGTAAGTTAGTAAAAACTGTGTAAATATAAAAATTAAAATGATATAATAACCGTTGTACATGTGCGTAAACTTTCAATGTCGCAGAGTAGTCCATGAAAACAAATTCGAACAAATTTAGTTTTTATTATGTATAAATACTTAAAATGTATGTGTTTATATGAATGTGTGAGTAGAACGCTTTATTTATATGTTGTGGTTACTACCAGTGGTGGAAATAAACAGTTCTACGTTCTTAAACATCAATAAAAATAATGTATGAACTGTGTAAACTTACAATGTCGCACAGTAGTCCATGAAAACAAATTCGAACATTTTTTTAAAAATATGTATGTGTTTGTATGAATGTGTGAGTAGAACGCTTAATTTATATGTTGTGGTTACTACTATTGATGGGATTAGACCATTTTTACAGTTCTACGTTCTTAAACATCAATAAAAATAATGTATGAACTGTGTAAACTTTCAATGTCGCAGAGTAGTCCATGAAAACAAATTCGAACAAATTTATTTTTTATTATATATAAACATGTATGTGTTTGTATGAATGTGTGAGTAGAACTCTTTATTTATATGTTGTGGTTATTACCAGTGGTGGAATTAGACCGTTTTTACAGCTCCACGTTCTTAAACATCAATAAAAATAATGTATGAACTGTGTAAACATAATAATTAAAATGATATAATAACCGTTGCACATGTGTTTGTATGAATGTATGAGTAGAACATTTTATTTATATGTTGTGGTTTCTACCAGTGGTGGGATTAGATCGTTTTTACAGTTCTACGTTCTTAAACGTTAAAATTATTATTAAATGTCAAGATAAATATATTGTGTATGAATAGTGAACCCAGTTAATATTAATTTAATGACTGATTGGAAATTAAAATGGTTTAGTACCAAGAAAATGAATCATTAATAGATAATTATGATGTTTTTCGAGCAAAATTTTGATAAAACGTTCGCCAAAACAAAGTTGTAAACTTTAGTTTGAAATTTTGTTTTGTTTGTATGGTTTAGGAAGCAATGGGTAAAATGCCGGAGGAAGACAAACAAAAAATCTTGCAACAAGTGGAATTCTTTCGCAGTGAGAAACTTAAATTCGATCGTGAAGTTGCGAAATGGGACGATGCTGGCAATGATATCATCGTACTAGCAAAACATATGTGTATGATTATGATGGAAATGACAGATTTCACCAGGTATTTAGCTAAAATAATAACTTTAAAATGTTCTAAACTAACATTTAAACTAATCCACTCAACAGAGGAAAAGGTCCATTGAAGACAACAATGGACGTTATCAACGCCGCAAAGAAAATCTCTGAGGCCGGCACCAAACTGGACAAACTCACCCGCCAAATCGCGGAGCAATGCCCGGAAAGTTCCACCAAGAAAGATTTGTTAGCGTATTTACAACGAATCGCACTCTATTGTCATCAAATGAATATTACCTCTAAAGTTAAAGCGGATGTGCAGAATATTAGTGGCGAATTGATAGTTTCTGGGGTAAAATAACTAAATATTTAAAAAAAAAAATGTTTTATACATTTCTATTTATTTTTTAACAGCTTGATAGTGCGACTTCGTTGATTCAGGCAGCTAAAAACTTAATGAACGCAGTTGTGTTAACTGTGAAATCATCGTATGTAGCATCTACCAAATATCCTCGACAAGCTGGTGTTGTTTCGGTAAGTATTTAATTAAATTATTTTTGAAATTCTCTCACTTTAAACGTTTTTTTTTTTTAAGTCTCCGATCGTAGTTTGGAAGATGAAAGCGCCGGAGAAGAAGCCGCTCGTGCGACCGGAGAAGCCGGAAGAGGTTCGTGCGAAAGTGCGCAAAGGTTCGCAGAAGAAAGTACAGAACCCAATCCATGCTTTATCCGAATTCCAAAGTCCCACCGAGTCCGTTTAACCGACTTTATAAATATTTTAAATCAACCCCAGCATTTATAAATTACACTATATAAATCCAATAATTATTGTAGTATTATGAACAATATTGTATTAATTTTTATACTATGATTTTTCGTATTTTTTTAATTAATATAATTGAATTGTGGCTCTGTGACGCGGTCTTTTTCCATTTTCTGCAAAATGGCCCGAATAGGAACCGAAAACTCGGCCTGATAGAACTTCAAAATTTACCATAATTATACTAATTAATTTATGATATTTATTGACTTGACGCCGTTTTGAATGGTCCTATTTTATTATTTAATTGTTAATATATTATATTTTACTTCTTTTTTTTTCGTTAGACTTTGAAGTTTTATAGCAGCAAAAGTAATAAAAAAAAAATAAGTGTTTAAAAGAAAAACAAATATAGAATGTGTATGTGAATATTATATGAAATAAATAAAAAAAATGTTAATTTTACATTCTGTAGGTGGCATTTTTGTTTTTTATTTGTTTGCTAATTTTATTCACATATTTTCCAATTTTTTCACATTTATTAGCCGTATTCAACTAAACAACGTTTAAACTCTGATCCTAATCGCAATCGAGAATATGTTTGCACTTATTAATTATGTACGAAGTGCCGAAGAAGCTAAAGCATTCGGTCGTGTGTCTGTAGCATTCTCGGATCAAAAAATGTCCATCTTACACTGACAAAAAAACTTGTCAATTTATAGTTAATTAATCTATAATTTGGGCATATTTTTATTAAAATTTCTAATTTCAAGAAAATTGCCATTAATATTTCTCAATTTATTAATTATTACAAATACATTATTAGATCACCATACGAAGTAACGAAAAAGCTTAAGCATTCGGTCGTGTGTCTGTAGCATTCTCGGATCAAAAAGTGTTTGTCTCGTCGCCCTGAATCCAAAAATATATATAACTTATATACTTGGATGTTAGTCGTCGCTCGCTCGACCAAATTTGTGCCCTACTCTGAAGGTACCAAAGTGATTTGAACCAAATTTGGTACACATATTATTTGGCATCCCATTTGAATCCGCTCGCAACAAAATTTATCATAATTTGTGTTGCTTGGATTGTTAACATTGCTTGTCATAAAACTAGATTATTATTTGTAATATTCTAAGCTTAATTACCAATTGTTTCGCTGTGAACAATCCTTTAGACTGAAAGAAAACAAAAGAAATACTGCAAATTATTTAATTATTATTAGTACTTCGATTTTATTTTACAATAATAAAATTACAAAAACATAAATTAACGATTATTAAATAACTCGGTTACGGTAGAAATCCATGACTATATGACTTAAATTCCAGTTTACCATTAAGCTGGAAATATAGAATACAAATAAAATCGGAACCAACACTAAAATCATATGCGTTCTTCTTAATATTGGCAATGCTAAAAAAAAAAACAAAAACAATAAATTAAATAATTATTCCTTTCGGTCATTCCTACATCATGCAACTATAAACATAGCTGATTGACCTATCATAATTTTAAAACATCAAAATATAGATTATTTTATTTATTTTTATTTAATTCTCACATTCAATTCAGTTCAATAATTTATCGAATGGTAGAATGAATTTAAAATACAATAAAGCATACATATACAGTGAACACTAAGGAAGTCGAGTGTAGGCCACTCCAGATATACTTACAGCTATACCCGAGGAAAGTTATATATATATAATATAATATTGCGACGAACCAAAACGTATTTCCAACTAATCTCGATAGGAACCAATCATGACTAATTAGACCTATTATAACATAAACATATTTAATATATATTAAAATTCCTAATTACTTCATAAATATAATTTACCATTATAAAAAAATAATTGGCATCCATGAAGTATTATTAATGGGGGGAAAAATGCATTTAAATGTACGTCGAATGTGTAGCCCCATTCAACGTCTTGATCATCGTCTATATTTAGACGAAAATACCGATTTGCTATAAACCTAAAATAAAATTAACCCCCCTTAATACTACACTTATAAAAATAATTAAAACCCCAATTTTTTAAATTAATAATTCTAAGATATTTTATATCTACAAGATTTTTGAATATTGTTAACCCAAAGGCCATAAAAAATTATTAAATATTATAATTTTTAATTTCAAAATATGCACTAGAATTTCTTTTTATCAAAATAATTTTATTTCCTTAAAATATTGTTAACCCAAAGGCTATAAAGAATTATGAAATATAATTTGAATTTTAAAATATGTACTCAAAAAATTGTTTTTTTTTAAAATTATTATTATACAAAATTAATCTACAAAAAATATTGTAAGACTTTTTATATCTATAACATTTTTTCAAATTGTTAATCAAAATGCCTTTATAATTAAAAAATCGCTGTTTGCATCGCATAATTACTTATAAGGCGAGCTGGATGCATGCGTACCTAAGCTTGTTTTCTCATAAAATTAAATTTTTAATTTCATTTCGAAGGAAAATTTGTGAAACATAAAACTTAACCCTTGCATAAAACCCAGTTTGCACCCCCTATTAACCGGAAATAACCGTTTACTCCTGCTACTATTTAAATATCTTGAAAATGGACGAGTAAAAAAAATAATCATATAAAATTGAAAATAGATATTAAAATTTCTAGCAAATTTTCTTTAAATATACAATTTACTGACAAAAATATTTAAAACAATTAAATATTCGAGTTTTTTTGATTATAAATAGTCGAGTTACTATTTAAATATCTTGAAAACGGACGAGTAAAAAAAAAAAATCACAAAATTGAAAGAAGATATTAAAATGTCTAGCAAATTTTGTTTAAATATAAAATTAACTGACAAAAATGTTTAAAACAATTAAATATTCGAGTTTTTTTGATTATAAATAGTCGAGTTACTATTTAAATATCTTGAAAACGGACGAGTAAAAAAAATAATCACAAAATTGAAAGAAGATATTAAAATTTCTAGCAAATTTTGTTTAAACATAAAATGTACTGACAAAAATGTTTAAAACAATTAAATATTCGAGATTTTAGATTATAAATAGTCGAGTGAAGGCCACTCCAGATATTTTCTCTTTACATAAGCTCTAAATAAATATATATACCTTGAATTTGAATAAGTAATAAACTTACCACATACACTTATAAACTACCACTTATGAAGCTGCTCACGTCATAAATATTCGAATTAAAACCAATCAACTTGTATTATTTTATCTTTGTTATAATAAAACTAATGTCTAATATCGGCATTTTTATGCATATAGTTGACGTGAACAGCTTCATATACTGTATAAAAGCTACATATGAGAACCAAGTGCATAGAATTTGAATTTAACTTACCAAAATAACGTCGCAACTAGGATCCCACTTCCGATACAGTCAACGAAAACTACATAAAGTAAAAATCGTAGAAATTGCCAAAACCCTAAATGTAAAACTATTGCTAAACCGACCGACGAAACTAAAATCAAATATTACTTATTTCAAACCATAATAACAACATAGAATGAATGAACTTACCGCAAAGACATCCGCTAAGTAACACTAAAAACGCTGGGTCATCCCTAGCGAATTGTGATTTAGTTTCTGTAAACATGAAATAGAAAAACACTCAATAACAAACCCCAAAACTGTATTCAAAATTATTACGTTTTCTATAGTAAAAATTTCTATATACTTTCTGTGGCGCCGCAAATAAGTAAAACATTTGCCACAGTGCGAATTCGAAGTCCATTTGTTTAAACATAATTAATCTCCGTAAGTATTTATAACGTTTCGTGGCCGCAGTCATACAATCGGAGTGTGGCCGCATGTTTAAAGGCAGTGGCGAAGTACTACGAAACGACATTATTCTATATTTATTAAATGTTGCTGGTATAAAAACTAATTAATGAATTTTTAAGCTATGTTGTCAAACCCAAACTGTCAAGTGTCAAATATAGTGAACCAAAACCATTTGTATCTGATATATTCAATAAAACGCAAAAACGCTTCATTTGTACGTGTAAACGGGCCATTATATCATATTCTCGGTCTTGGTATTACTAGCCAAAGACGTACGCTTCAAAATTTAGAGTCAATCAATCCCAGTTTAAGGTTCATTCACAAACGAATGTTTAACATACGGGAATATGTGTAACCATTCAAAATTGGCTCTGTGAACGGATATACATATACCGGTATGTTAAACTAAGACAATATTCGTCGAATTTCGTTTGCGAATGAACCTTTATGTTGTTAAATAATTACGTATTTTATAGATTAAAGGTTCATTCACAAACGAAATTCGGCAATTAGTCCATGTTTAACATACGGGAATACGTGTATCCATTCACAGTGTTCAAATATGTCTGTGAACGGATATACATATTCCCGTATGTTAAACAATATTCGTCGAATTTCGTTTGCGAATGAACCTTTATGATGTTAAATACTTACGCATTTTATAGATTAAAGGTTCATTCACAAACGAAATTCGGCAATTAGTCCAAGTTTAACATACAGGAATATGTGTATCCATTCACAGTGTTCAAATATATCTCTGTGAACGGATATATATATTCCCGTATGTTAAACTTCGGCAATATTCGTCGAATGTCGTTTGCGAATGAACCTTTATGATGTTAAATACTTACGTATTTTATAGATTAAAGGTTCATTCACAAACGAAATTCGACAATTAGTCCATGTTTAACATACGGGAATATGTGTATCCATTCACAGTGTTCTGTGAACGGATATATATATTCCCGTATGTTAAACTTCAACAATATTCGTCAAATTTCGTTTGAGAATGAATACCTTTACTATGAAAAATAATTACGTATTTTATAGATTAAAGGTTCATTCACAAACGAAATTAGTCGAAGTTTAACATACGGGAATATGTGTATCTATTCAAATTTGCAATCTGTGAACGGATATACATATTCCCGTATGTCAAATTTGGCAAAATGTGTCGAAGTTTAACATACGGGAATATCAAAATTTGCACTGTGAACGGATACACATATTCCCGTATGTCAAATTTCGTCTAATTCGGCAAAATCTTCCGAAGTTTAACATACGAGACTATGCGTATCCGTTCACAGTGTTCCAATTTGGCACTGTGAACGGTTACACATATTCCCTGTGTCAAATTCGGCAAAATTTGTCGAAGTTTAACATACGGGAATATGTGTATCCGTTCCCAGTGTTCAATTTGGCACTGTGAACGGTTACACATATTCCCTATGTCAAATTCGGCAAAATTTGTCGAAGTTTAACATACGGGAATATTTGTATCCGTTCGCAGTGTTCAAATTTGCCTCTGTGAACGGATATTCTTAATCCCGTATGTCAAACTTCGTCGAATTTCGTTTAACAAAAGTTAATATTAGAAAATTTAACAATTTGAGTGTCCCAGTGGTACGGCACTGGTGCAGCTATAAAAATTATATTTAATTAAGAGTTATTTCGGTATAATATGATTGAATTACAGTAAAAGAGATGTGTAAAAAGGCTAAGATATTATTAAAATTCGTGAATATGAGCTAATTAGTGTAAATTTGTGAGAATAATTCGGTGAATAGAGCAATCTAGCGGCAATGCATGTAAACGGTGTGAAATGAAGTTCGGCTGAATTTAGAATAGGTCGGATCAGTAGAGCTACCCTTTTACTCGTATTGTACGTCTAATATTTGTTCGTAGTTGTATTTATTGTTGTATAGTTGAATTTGTAATATTTGTGTGATAAATGACAGTCTACTAAATGTGAATAAAATCGTTGAAACGTCGGACAATATGTTGCATAAAATGTTCTACCAACTGTGTTCACAAGTTTGATCTATAACGTTAGTGTAAAAGTTGCAAATATTGATTTTACTAGTTCAGTGCTACTTTACCTTATATGCCGTCATATTCTTGTATGTATTACTTCGATATTTATCGTAAATTACTTATTTATTCTTAGATGTAATTACTATTTAAATGTAGATTTATTATTTCGTAGATATGTTCATTTGAAACAGCAACAATTTTTACTCAATATTATTATTTTAAATGTCAAAGTTTCAATAATTAGAAATAATAGGCGCATATTTTAGCAACAATTATTTTACTTTCTAACGTTTAAAACTGTTTTAAACGAATTTAGCAAATCTTTAAATATAGCTTATGGAATTTTAAAGCGAATTTTTAAACTATATTTGTTATAATTTATAATAGATTTTATTAGTTTCTTTTTAAATTGAGTCTATTTTATCTTTCGAGTTTAATTTCCAGTAACTTTTATCTTAACCATATTTATTTGAATTTATACATTTTAATATAAAGGAAATATTTGAATGGTTTTTATATGAATTTTAATTTTTATATTCTTTGATTAAATATCAATTAAGAACCGATTATAATTATTCCATAGGCATTGATAATTAAAATAAACTTATGTAAACTAGGGATATCGTATTTACGGTTCTTTGGGGATTATTATAAGTGGGACTTAAATTATCATATATATTACTTCAAATTGAAAAAGCGCATAACTTTTACTTAGAGAAATTTCATAATTTATGTAAATAATTATTGTAGTTTTTACTTATATTTATGTAAAAAAATACTAATAATTCAGTCAATTATACATTATTAATTAAAACTATTCCTCTAATAATTTAATCTTCAACGACTGCAAACAAATTATTAATATTTGATTATTTGCAAATTTTTTTAAAGTTTCGTACAGATAATTGTTGATTTACTTATTAAATAAATCAACCAAATTTGTGCCCACTATTCCTCTGAAGGTACCGGACCGATTCACACCAAATTTGCTACACATGTTATTTAACATCCCATTTGTATCCGTTCGCAGTTTAAATCCAATCGCCCGTATACTTCCCGAGTTATAGGGCCCCAAAATTTCGAGCCCCCCTTAATACTGCCCTTATAAAAATAATCAAAACACCAAAAAATTCTACTAATATTTCTAAGATATTTTATATCTACAAGATTTTTTCATATTGGTAACCCAAAGGCCACAAAAAAATATTAAATATTATAATTTTGAATTTTAATATTTGTGTGTGCCCTCTACTCTACTTTGAAGGTACCGGAGCGATTTGAACCAAATTTGCTACACATATTATTTAACATCCCATTTGAATCCGTTCGCAGTTTAAATCCAATCGCTTGTATACTTCCAGAGTTGTCGGGCCCTAAAAATCTATCCGATTTGTCTGTTTCATTTGAGTGCCATTTTTAAATAAATATCAAATTGAAATGCAATTAGACTGCAAAAGGAACTGAATTATTATAGCATTTAATTTAAAAAAAAAATGGTGGAACACAAATAGAATTCATTTTAAATTGAAAGAGAACAAACATACAAATTAAATAGAACTGTTATTCATATGAAATTAAATTGGAATTGATTTTGCATAGACATGAAAAATAAATGACATACAATTTATTCTACTTTTATTTTATTTGTATTTTTTTTTTACCAGGTTTAGCATTTAAATTTGTAAACATAGAAATTACAGTAATTATTAGGTTACTTGTAACATCTTTGCGATGTAAATGATACATATAACTTGCTCATGTTACATCCCTGCAACATCCCAAAGATGATACACGGGGAGTTAAATTATTTACTGGGATTCTATGATTACTTTAGCCATGATTATATAAGTTCTATAATTTAAGTGATCAATGTAATGAATTTTATTTGAAACTAATTATTATAAACTCAGTTTATTTGCATTTTAATTTGTAGTAATTTTCAATTGCGAATTAAATTTAACGCACTAATAATTGATGAATAAAAAACTCGTCTGTTTTTATTTCTAGAATGCGCGGAATTCTTAAACAAAATATTTCTAACTAGGTGTACTTATTATGCATCTAAACCGGTCGAACTTGTAATTAGTCACAATACACAAAATGTACAAATCAATTATACGAATTAAAACAACTGTTACAATAAACAACCAATTAAAAATATATATTTTAAATCGCGCAAATAAAACATGATCAACATTTGTAGAACATAAATAATTTCAAATACACATTTGAGCAATAAATATACATTTTAAATGTGACCCTCGAGTATATTTCCATTTTGTTCCTCTAATAATATTTACTTTTAAGTAACCAGTTTATATCTCGTTCTTTGTCTAGCAACAATACATATCAATTATTTTCTGGCATATTAAGCTTTATATAAACAATTTCGTAAACGTGCCGTGTAAAACAATACAATATCTACAATATGGCATGTTTTTTACGACGACATTTCATTATTGTTGCTGTAAAATGATAAATATAATAATATTAAGGGGGGCTCCAAATTTCGTGGCCCTATAACTCGGGAAGTATACGGGCGATTGGATTTAAACTGCGCACGGATTCAAATGGGATGTTAAATAATATGTGTACCAAATTTGGTTCAAATCGCTCCGGTACCTTCAGAGGAGTAGATACCACTAATTTAGTTTCCCGAACGGCGGCTAACAAAGACTTTTAATTATACAATTAATTTGAGAAATTAAGAGATAAATGTATATATATATATAACAAAATTCGTTCTTTTTAGATACACAAAATTAATAAAAATTCAAATGGTAATAATGTAAACGTAAATGATAAAAATTATATGGAAACTATCGGTTTGGGGGCAAAACGGGCAAAATTCGAACGTTTTTAAAATTGAGCAATGACAAGTTTGGCACTACAATTGGATAACGTTGATGTATGCAGCAGTAGCACAAGTGTCTGCGATAGTGCCGAACAAATAACGAAACTTTTCCCCAAGTGCAGACCACGCAGTGATGTCAATTTGAATCCGATTTTTATCACAACCACCAAAGACGATGAACTTATAGATAATACCGCACTAACAGTCATGAATATAGAACGGAACTCGGATAGGTGAGTTTTTCTATTTCTTTTTTTACTATATATATATATATATCATTTTTGTTGCCACTAAAAAAAAAAAAAAAAAAAAATCAACAAATTTAAAATAAAATAGAAGAATTATTTTGTATTTTTTTTAAAACATATTTTATGTACTATTTTATAATTAATATTACGTCACTGTTTTAGTGATATTTATGCTAAAAAAATTAATAATGTAATCATAAATATTTCACCCTATTATTAGTCCATCAACCCCGCGCGCGTTTATATACCAGACATCAAATAACCTTTACATGAATGCCAAAATCATAATAAACATTTTTTAAAAAATATTACATTATAAATCGACCCTTTGATATCTCAAATATCACATTTTAAATATAGCATTGATTGTCTAAAGTATTTATATCTTATTTAAATCTATATATTCTTTAATAATTTATTTCTGCATCAAAAACCATGTAAACGTCGCGAATAGGTTTAAATTATGTAAAACTGAATAAATCCATGCATAAATTTAAAT
This sequence comes from Leistus spinibarbis, assembly GCA_933228885.1. Taxonomy (NCBI): domain Eukaryota; kingdom Metazoa; phylum Arthropoda; class Insecta; order Coleoptera; family Carabidae; genus Leistus; species Leistus spinibarbis. The sequence continues at coordinate 15,602,339 of OW121792.1, read as the reverse complement.
ATTTAGGGCGAGGTTAGATGATCTCAGTCTCACTAAGCATGAATGACTAAATCAAAATCCTGATGCAAAATAATTATTACTCATACAAATCTCCGACAAACAGCGAAAATCGAATTATATTATAAAAACACAACATCTCTTTGTAAAAACAAATGAGCATGCCAATCTAATTTTGTAAACATCCTATATAAATGTGTAACCCTTTGAACAAAGTTAAATAGATTTTGTAAATATTGAGCGAAACCAACACACGAAAATGCAACTTACACTGTTCCCAGAATAAATTATTATTGATTTTACACTATATAATCAATTTTATATTGCTTTCAAATTATTTTATATGCAGCAGACATAAGAAATGCTATAAGCAAACAAATATTGTACAGTTTAACTCTAAATTATTCATTAATTTTTACTTCGACGTACTCTAAAACGGAATATTGCGATCATGCCATTTTTAATTCGAGACTGAATTGAATCGGCTTTAATACCAAAAAAATACAGTTTAGTTTATTTCTACGGCTATTAATTTTATAATTTGCAACCAAACGTATAGGTTTTTAACTGTTTTATGACTATTTAACGCTAAACGTGGCTTAAACAATATATATATATTCAGTAGTCTCAATTTAGCGAATTTTCGGAAGATTATTCATTATTTTAGATTTGTTCACTTTTTTTTTTTGAGATTAGGAAATATTAGTAAATTAACGACATATTAAGAAAATTAACATTTATTTTAAAGCAAAGTAGCACTAATAATGCGCCAATGCAAATTTATTTTTAATTCGAGATTTTAACATCGCTGAATTGAATTGAATCTTAATATTTTCGGGTTTAATACCAAAAAATACAGTTTAGTTTATTTCTAGGGCTATTAATTTTATAATTTGCAACAACACGTATAGGTTTTTAACTGTTTTATGACTATTTAACGCTAAACGTGGCTTAAACAATATATATATATATTCAGTAGTCTCAATTTAGCGAATTTTCGGAAGATTTTCATTATTTTAGATTTGTTCACTTTTTTTTTTTTTTTTAATTAGGAAATATTAGTAAATTAACGACATATTAAGAAAATTAACATTTATTTTAAAGCAAAGTAGCACTAATAATGCGCCAATGCAAATTTATTTTTAATTCGAGATTTTAACATCGCTGAATTGAATTGAATCTTAATATTTTCGGGTTTAATACAAAAAAATACAGTTTAGTTTATTTCTAGGGCTATTAATTTTATAATTTGCAACAACACGTATAGGTTTTTAACTGTTTTATGACTATTTAACGCTAAACGTGGCTTAAACAATATATATATATATATATTCAGTAGTCTCAATTTAGCGAATTTTCGGAAGATTTTCATTATTTTAGATTTGTTCACTTTTTTTTTTTTTTTTAATTAGGAAATATTAGTAAATTAACGACATATTAAGAAAATTAACATTTATTTTAAAGCAAAGTAGCACTAATAATGCGCCAATGCAAATTTATTTTTAATTCGAGATTTTAACATCGCTGAATTGAATTGAATCTTACTATTTTCGGGTTTAATACCAAAAAATACAGTTTAGTTTATTTCTAGGGCTATTAATTTTATAATTTGCAACAACACGTATAGGTTTTTAACTGTTTTATGACAATTTAACGCTAAACGTGGCTTAAACTATATATATATATATTCAGTAGTCTCAATTTAGCGAATTTTCGGAAGACTTTCATTATTTTAGATTAGTTTACTTTTTTAAATTTATTTTGTAACTATAGATCAGTATTGGATGGTTTGGGCTCTAGTGAATATAATTCAAAGAAACAAGATGAAATAGTAAATGATGTAATTCAAATTCAAAATGGTTTAAGACCCATAGAACAAAATTTGGACGTAGACGATGAAAATAGTGATGAATTAATTATAGATAATTCAGATAATTCAAGTAAAGATAAGGTAGTTATAATCACCTGTAACAAGGGCGAAACTTACAAATTAAGAGATTCCAGGTAAATGAAACCGAACTCTTCTTGCGGCATCTTATCATACCACAATTTGTGTTTTACCAATTAATTTTTTTACGGAAAGTATTAGTCTCTAATTTCACCGAGCAATTTTTTACTACAAAATGTTTAATCGTATTATAAAATGCCGCAAGATTAATTCAAACAAGATTTTAACCCGTATTATAACAAAAAATGTGATTATTTTTATTGTAGAATAATCGAAATAGCGGGAGGTAGGGAAATTTTCTCTCATAGTCGAAGTAAAGCCTCGCGAAAATCGCGAAATAGCAACAACAGTTTACCCAGCGATGAATTAGACAAGAAGAAACAAAACAAATCCCTGATCGGGCAAGGGGTTTGGGAACTGCGTGGTGGGACGTACGGGGAAGTGAAGAAATTTAAATCTGCGCGTGAATTTACTGAAACTATATTCAGTTCTGAGGTCAGTTCGGTGAAACACCAACGGCCTGAGACGCAACGGCGAACAAGTAATCTAGATTCTCCGCCGGAGAGCGCGCGAAACACGCCGGAAGAACCGCTTCCGCTACAACAACAACAACAACAACCGCAACAACAAAGTCCTCCGTCGCCAACCGCTGGCGAGGTGGTCGTTTTTGACGATATTGATGAAAGTTGGAAAACTCCGAGATTGAACTATTTCCAAAATAATGAAACTGATTGCCAAGATACTGAGCCATTTGAGAACTCTAGCGCTGGTAAGTTAAATTATTATCTGCCTTCATTAAACACAAAAAAAAATTCTTTTTTTTTTTCTAGACGAAACCACTGAGTCCGAGCCGGGGAGTCGCATAACAAAGATAATCGGTAACCTTCCCATAGCCGAGTACGAAGGTTCGCCGCGGCGTTACGGCCCACGGCACGTAGAGACCGTGAATCAATCGCACCCCACTTTGCCCACGGCCCACAGTCTGTTAGCGTCGCCGTCCGCGTACCCGCCGCGGCCAGGGTTCCCCCAACGGGTGATCTGTTCGCCGACGTTGGAGTCGCCCGAACCAGACACTGGCCCAAACGTGGGACAGATGGCCCAACTGGGCTGTGACTCTGATAAGTCGGTGCTAACTTCCAGCGGAAAATCCAACATGTCCACGTTTGATTATCTGTACGAGTTTTCTGAAACTCGGAAGGTTTTGGAGGAGTTTTTCAAGTGTCCTCCAGCTGATGAAGAGAACAGATATGATGCTGAATTTCAGGTATATGGATTTATAGAATTTTGTACAATTATAAAATTGCCGTTCGCGTTATTCAAAACATGGCGCCGCCATTTGCTTTTTTTACGAGAATTATAAAGGGCTATCAAATAAATGTGTTTTTTGAATTACAATGAGATTTTGCGATATAATTAGATTATAATCGAAATACAAATAAAGAAAACTGTTTTATAAATAGGATTTAAATTATGAACTTCGGCGACAAGCCAACGGAGAGGGCAATTCGTATGTTGGTCAACGATTAGCGAAATGTTTAAGCGAACAAAATGATTTATGCTTACGTATTGAATCGCCGAAAAAAGAGAATAGTCACAATTCTTTCGTAGGTTTACAGGTTAGTTTCAATTTAAAAATAATAGATAGCGTCTTTCGCCCATTTGCATCGTTGTCGCTAACCATTAATTACGAAATCGTTCAAATAAAATATATATATATTAAAAAAAAAATATTTTAGTTATTTCTTATAAATTTAAAAGTATTCCCTGAGGTATATTAGATACTATTATTACACTATTTCTCTAGCACATAAGGGGTATAGAAAGCGAAATAATATTCTATAGTAAAACACAAATAATTTAAGGATAATTTTTGAAAAATCAGTACTATGAATATTTTGTAGGACAGCTTTTTATGCCCCTTAACCCAAATCGGTGCAAATGGGCATTAGTGTTTAGTATATTCTTACTATCAATAAACTGAAAATGCCGTTATGATATATTAAAAAAAAAATAGTATAAAATTTACAATAAATTTTCGCGTGTTCTAGTAGAAACTGGAACATGCCGAATTATTTGAAAACTACGCAAAACAATCAACAATTAAAGTAATTTCTCATTTCAGAACCACGAAATTGAGCAAGAGAACAACTTCCTAGACCTATCAGTGGGCACAGGTTCCAGCGAGGATTTAGGCGAAACTGAAGTGGGGCTACAAGTGGGGCACAGCCGCAATTTCACCCTGTCACCCGAAACCACCGATTGCGACTCAAACTGCGGCGATTTAGACTCGGAAATGTCGCTTATGCTGATGGAGGAACTCGAGCCATCTGTTGGACTTTTGGGCTCGACCGGAGATCTAGGATTACCAGCGGATTCTATGAGATTATATTCTAGTATGCCGGTTCTAGAGGATGGATTATCTTCGGGTAAGTTTCCTGACTAATTATATTATAAAATACAGGGCTTCCACGCATTCTCTATTTTTAAATGTCATAAATGTATGAAAAGTATTAAAGACGCTAAAAATTCGTCAATGTTTTAACTTCGTTGACTCAAAACCGATTTTTAACATTTTTTTAATTTCGGCAAAAGTTTATAGAAAAGTTCCCCATAGGTGTAAGAAGGTGTCCATTTTATTTTTTCAATTGTCAATTAGCCAATAAGTGTTTTTACTTTCTTTTACAAAGTAATAAGTAAGTCTTGTAATCATGAAAACTGTCGAACTCGAGATTTCAACGGATATACACGTTTTGACCCTCCCTGAATTGAATGTGACTATTTTCGGAATGACGTCTGTGTGTCTGTCTGTGAACGCTCTAGAGCAAATACTGTACGTTAAATTGTGAAACTTCACACTTAAGAAACCGGAAGTGCATGTGTTTCCTCTATGCATTTTTTGTTCTATTTCCAATATCACTAGAACGGCTGCACTTATGGCAAAATTAGTTATATTCATAATGATAGATATTAATATTGCACACAATTTTTGTTTTAAAAGTTTCTTCAAAAAATCAACCAGTTACGAGAAAACTGCTACGGAAAATCTTAAATATCTTATGTTGCCATGTATTTACATATAGTTTAATCAATCATATTATGATTTGTGTAAAAACTACGTAAAAGAAAGTCGAGTGCAGGCCACTCTAGCTTTTTTAATACACTCTTAATTAATATATGTATAACTCTTTTATTTATTTAATCGCCTGAAATTTGATAACACAAGGTTTTTGGGGTCGCAAATTACTGATCTGGCCTCAAAATCGGTCTAAAAACAAAATAGCGACTACAAAATGAACATTTTATTCGCTTTTTTTATCTTTTTTCAGTCACTTATTTCACTTTGTTGTATACAAAATTACTGTGGAAGCCCTGTATATCGCGACTCTCTATAATATAATTTAAAATATTTGAATTAATTTTGTGGCGTTGAATTTTCAATTTCCGGTTTCGCTACCCGTTAAAATATCGTATCAGTTGAAATAATGAGTGTAAACACAAGTTTTAATCCAAGGTCAACTGAGAGCTTCCGCCATCGGTCATCCATTTCCTAATAATGTTTTTTTAGGACATACAAGCGATACGGATAACAATAATCCGACGGTTATGTTGATGAAAAAACAAATCACTGAGATTGAACGAGAAATAACGCATAGAACGCATCATGATACGAATAGCAAGAGTAATGGGAGTAAAGAGGGGAATGGTGCGATGTTTGGGAATAAAGAGTGTTTGAATATAATAAAAGTGACGTCGCCGACGAATGCATTTTATAGTTATAATAATAAACCGAGTAGTTACGTTAGTGAGAGTGATCTCCAAGAAAATCACTCGGAATCTGTCGGTATGTATTTTTATTATATACACGTTAAGGTTAATCATCGATGCGTATTTGTATAAATAATGCCTGCTTTGCAGTAGTTAGTTTTTCAAAAAAATGATGGTTTATATATTTTTTTTTTTATAGTTGTATCTGATATAACTCCGCCCCCGCCGGCCCCGGCCCCTCACAGAAATTTAGTGGAAGAAATATCTGCGTACGATGTTGAAGCAGCCATTAAAGATATTCGATTAACGCTTCAGCGCACAAAGGTTCTTCCCCTTAAATCCCCCACGAATGAAGAACCCGATGAAAATATTTCTAGTCCTATTTGGGTACCCAGGTAATTTAAGAAATCAAAAAACAAAAATCGGTTAATGTTTATGTGTGTGTTTAGAGAAGTGTATGTATAATTACAGCAAATTACACGAATGTTCAGAGTAGAGTAGAGATTATTTTAGTGAGAATATTAGTTTGCTGCGTGTAGACACAAGTTGGTAGAAAAAGTGTGGTTTTTATATAAAATATGTTACATTATATTAAGTGTGTTCCCACTAAGATAATCTTCATCTATAAATTGTTTGCAATATTTATTATAATTTATCTAATAGGCAACGTGGGTTATCTGCCACCAGTGGGGACTCTGACACCCGGAGGATTCATAGCGGCGAAGAGGGCGGCGATGAGGGTAAGTTAATTTTCACTATTTTATACCATTTTTTAATCTAAACGGAAGTAATAAGTAAGTCTTGTAATCATGAAAAATTTCAACGGAAATACATGTTTTGACCTTCCCTGAATCGAATGTGACTATTTTCGGAATGACGTCTGTGAATGCTCTAGAGCCAAAACGGTCGTAAACGTAAAATTATGAATCTTCAAACTTAAGACTTGTATATGCCCTAGATGTGCACCTCCTATTTTTGAAAAGAATATTTAAACCGAAAGTGCATGTGTTTACTCTATGCATTTTTTTGTTCTATCTCCAGTAACACTAGAACGGCTGCACGTACGGCAAAAATAGTTATGTTCATAATGAAAGATATTAATATTTCGCACAATTTTTGTTTGAAACATTTCTTCAAAAAATGTACCAGTTGCGAGAAATATTCCTCTTTTTCTCCTCTCTTTCCTTTTAAAACCAAATCAAAATTACTAACTGATTTGATTTCAGTATTATTTTACCAAAACTGCAACTGATTCAGTATTTAGGGAGTTAATTTACGAGAAATCAGCTTAGATTATTTTAATTCTTCTTTGTTAGAGCTTTTTTATTATAACCGAACTTTAAATACGTGTGTTAATCGTGTTTTCATGTGGTTTAGAAGAAGCAGATACAGATCTAGAAACTGATCGATTACTTGGCCAACAGCGGACAGATGACCAAGGATTCTATGACGAAAAGGTAAAGGTAAAAAATCACAATTTTTTTGTAAATTAATTTTAAAACAAAACCCGATAAAGCATTTAATTTGTATTAGTGGCAATGTTATGATTTTGGCATTTTGTGTATGGTAGGGCTGGCGAAAACCAAAGAGTCGAACCATAATGCCACCCAGTAATATTGCAAAAAGTGCCGTGCCCAAACAAATAGTGCCTGTGACATCACAACTAATAAACAATAACGCATGCGACGGCAGCATTTCCTGTACAATGCCCGATATTCCGGGGCCATCGTCGCCCCCCCTAAGTCCGCGCGCCAGCGAAGTCACCTCGGAAAAGACATCCTCGCCGCAAAGCCAAAAGGGCTCGGTCGCATCTAGCAGACCAAAAGTAAATATACCAATTTTATTTTTTATTTATTTATTTTTCTAAAATCCTTTTTTTTCTTTCTCAGGAAAAGGAACCAAAGAAAAAGAGTCGAAACAAAGAAGGTAGGTTTATTTAAAATTGCAATTACTATTTAATAAATGTGTAATTTATGTTTAAAATTAACTTGTATGTGTTTAATAACAAACGGATTACTATTGGATATACCCACAGTACATGATTTGAGTATAACAAAATGGCGTCTTTAGCACAACCACCCCACTTATTTGTTAAATGTTAACTGAAAATTTTAGCACTTGATTTGTATAAAAAAACACATGATAATAATTATAGAAGATGACTGTAGACGTCTACATTTTGAATGCGCATTACCGCACGGCCTTAACACGTTAGAAACCGGCTCTGTAGGTAAGCGGTGATGTTCAGTGGCATTGGACGTGTTAAGGAAATTATATTCGATTATTACATTTTTTGTTGTACGAACATGGAAATAGTTCTTTTTTTGTTTCATATATATAAATAATTATATTTAAAAGTCCACAACATAGAATATCGAAATTTTTATTTTAAAAACAAATTAATTTATTTCTATACGCCCAATCGCTTGGAACTTATTTTTGGTAAGTTTGGATAAATGCATTTGTACATATTTCTATCGTAGTATTTTTCAAAAATTTCGCCTTGTTTAATATATATAAACTGTTATTGCATTGAAAACTAGTGTGTCATTTTGTTATTTTTATAACTGAAATTATTGTTTGAAATAAATTTATTTCAATTTATATGATATTCGTTTTGGATTTTTTTTAAATACAAATTTTCTATCTGCAGTTATGTTCTATTATTTGTGCACGAGTTAAATTGTTTTCTTTCCAACATACCCATCTCTTAGAGCTCAAACGGGCCATGTCCTCATTCTTAAACAATAGTTTAAATAATCTACATTTTACACTTAAAAACTCGAATTCTGATAAATTGTATTTAGCCCATTTGTGCTCTAAGGGGTCGTAGTCACTTAATTCAGCTTTTCATGAAAAGACTAGTTCATCCTTTCATGAAATAACTTTAGGCATGCCATTTTAAACGCTTAAATTTACGCAAAACTTAACAATAAATTTACTTAAATCTAAATATAACAGACATTTTGAAGTTAAAAATCACATTAACAGTTAAATTAACTACAAAAACAAAGTTTAAACTAAACAGCTGCAATACACGATGTTGTGGGAGGATTTGCACGAGGCTTATAGCAATATTTTATTCAAATAACGCGTTTATTTGTAGGAAAGGAAGTGTTTTTATAAAAAATATGTTTTATTGAATTTAAACAAGTTATGTATACATGTAGTTTTAGAATTCTCGTAAATACGAGTTTTTTGCTAGCTCTAATCTTCATAAATATCAATATATGTTATATATAATCAAGGTATATAAAGCTAAGAAATAAATCCATTTTGTTGATACAATTTCATTATTTCAATTCTTTAATCTGTCCGATTTATTTCTTGTTATAATATATTTACGTTGGAAAATAATTATTAGTACTTTCGCATTATTATGATTTCTCAATTTTTAATTCACATCCAGTAGATAAAAAGATTAAATTGAATAATATTAGGGAATAATTTATTTATTCTTTGTCAAATTCTGGGCATTTATTTTTTAGCTTTGTTGTCCTCTTAAATTAAAATAGTGTATATATATGTGTGAAAAATAGGTTTTTCTTTTAAATTAAATAGATTACTGTGATCCTGCAGTCCTAATCGAAGGAGTCCTGTTTCGAGCCCGGTATTTAGGGTCTACACAACTAGTTTGCGAAGGACAACCTACAAAAACTACCAGAATGATGCAAGCCGAAGAAGCAGTATCGAGAATAAAGGTATATGCTTTCATTTATATTATTTGTAAAGTTTTGTTTGTCGGTACAACGTTTACACTTCAAATATTTCGTTTTGTCCTCCATTTTTAATCAAATTATTAAAATTAAATTATTTAGAGCTATTTATTCTCAATTATTTTCAATAAGTAATTGTTTTTGTACATTTTTATACAAGAACTTTATTTTTTGTTTTTGTTATCACAATCATTTAAAAAAAATACGATATAAGTGAAGTCTAATCGTTGTAAAAACAAAATGTTGATGCCTGTGATTACAAATTGTGTTTGTGTAGGCACATCTAGTCTTTAGTCTTTAGTTGACTGTTTATTTTTTGTGATTCGTCTCATTTTCAACTGCTTGGGTTTTTGTATCTCTCATTTTATTCACAGATCACGGTTTTTCGTACATATTCTAATTATTGTAAAATTTTGCATTTATTCAAGTTTATACCTTATTTAAGCTAACCTTAAGCTCTTCGTCTAGCTTAACTTAATTTAATTATACTTCCAGTTAAATTGTTGCGTGAAAGAAATAACTAATTTACTTAATACTTAATAGAAAATAATTTAATAATGTATAAAATGAGAGATTGTCTGTTTAGTTATTTTTCTCTGTCCTTTCTAATGATTTTTCTATGTAATTTACATTTTGTTTTTTGTACATGTTTCCCTTTTTGTGCCATTATGCATCTTGCGCAAACCTTTAAATACTTTGCTTATTAAAATTTTCACATTTGTTGAAATATATTCATCATAACCTTACGTTATTTTTGATATTAATAACTATTTTATTTAATAGTTAATCACATATTACTTACAAACAGTAAAGTTAACTGTATTTATAGTTAATCTTTAATTAAAACAGTATTTATATGATTTTTATTTACTCGAATTTTGCTAATTATTTTATTTTTTAAACTTATGTAACAATTCGCTATCTAAAACTAATTCCACATGGAGCGTTGCCACCGTATAACGGACATAACGGCACCTGCGTACATCAACGGTTAAAAATACAAAATACAATTAATTCCAGAATTATTTAAAAATTCCCTTGCCTTTATCAATCAAATTGAATATTATTCATTATTTAAATCCAATAACTTTAATTAGCAAATTATAAACTTAATGTATACGGAACATGCGTAGATAACGTCCGTCAAGTACGTAAAAAGAAATTAAACTATGTTAACGTTATGAACGTCAAGGTTGATTCACAGCCAATCAAAAGTTGAAACGGCCGTAACGTTATTACGGTGACAACGTGCCCTGTGGTATACGCTTTAGAGTAACAGTGCTCTATGCCAATTTTACAAAGAAAATAATATTTAAGTACTATTCTATTGTATGTTTATGCAAACAGTGATCAGTCATTCAAATAATTTTTAAGGCTCCGTTCAATGTCCCGTCGCGGCACTATATAGTATTAGTGTAATATAAGCTCACATATTTAACGGGAAACTGTATAGTTAACGCATGTTAGGGACTAGAACAGAGCTTTAAATGAGCACAAATGAAAATAAGAACAGAACTAGAAACCGGATTGTGTTTAATTGTAATATTACGGAGTATGTTTCAGTTTAGTGTTGTGTACCCCTTCTCTCCCTCCACGCTCGACACACCGGCCCGAAGCTCTTCGATATTTAAACTAAAAATAACTAAAAAAAAAAAATAAATAATAATAAAAATATATACAAAACCGCACGCTTGTGCTCAAATATATATTTAATATATATATTTTGGTTGGTTGCCTGCAAATTGTTATGTGTCAATGTAATAATTGATTATGTTGGCTGAATTACCCATTTTTCCCCCTTTTTGGTACCCTTTCTAAAAACACTATTTTGATATTAAAAATTGCACACCTTAAAATGATTATATCATATATAAGGCTACGCTTTATCATGCACCTTGTAAAAAAATACACATTGTTTTTTGGGTAATGGTTATATATATATAATTGTTGTTTTATAAATTTTAACCCTTTTTTAACCGAAATTTGTATTTTTGTTTCATGTTTCCATAGTTGTATTATTGTTGGTTTTAAATTTAATGTTTTTTTTTTTTTTTTGTTAAGGCTCGAAGCAAGTTCGCGCTATGGGCAGACCTGTAAGGCTCATTCATACATCGAAATTATAATTATAATTTGGATTCACATTTATGTTTACAAACCTCGTTACATGCACTCATTTACTATTTGTAATTTAACTTAAGGCGTGTTCAGAGCGAACCAAATAGTAATTAAGATTAGAAAATTACAAATAATAATCTAGTTTGTATTATGACAAACTATTCTATCATTCTAAACAACATAATTAACAGTATAATAAATTTTGTTGCTGTGAACGTTAACTTTGTATGTCATACAACAAACTGGAATTATTACTTATAATTTTTAATCTTAATTACTGATAGTTTCACTGTGAATAATCCTTTAAGGCGTGTTCAGAGCGAATCAAATAGTAATTAAGATTAGAAAATTACAAATAATAATCTAGTTTGTATTATGACAAGCAATGTTAACATTCTAAGCAACAAAATTAACAGTATGATAAATTTCGTTGCTGTGAACGTTAACTTTGTAAGTCATACAACAAACTGGAATTATTACTTATAATTTCTAATCTTAATTACTGATAGTTTCACTGTGAATAATCCTTTAAGGCGTGTTCAGAGCGAATCAAATAGTAATTAAGATTAGAAAATTACAAATAATAATCTAGTTTGTATTATGACAAGCAATGTTAACATTCTAAGCAACAAAATTAACAGTATGATAAATTTCGTTGCTGTGAACGTTAACTTTGTGTCATACAACAAACTGGAATTATTACTTATAATTTCTAAGCTTAAATACTGATAGTTTCGCTGTGAATAATCCTTTAATGCGTGTTCAGAGCGAACCAAATAGTAATTAAGATTAGAAAATTACAAATATTAATCTAGTTTGTATTATGACAAGCTATGCTAACATTCTATGCAACAAAATTAACACAATGTATCATTTTGTTGCTGTGAACGTTAACTTTGTATGTCATACAACAAACTGGAATTATTACTTATAATTTTTAAGCTTAATTACTGATTGTTTGGCTGTGAACAATCGTTTAAGGTAATTCAGATTAGAAACTAACATCGTAAGTATGCCATTTGAGACCGCTAGTCTAATTTATAATTGCTAAATGTAAGTGTAATTTCGATTTGTGAATGGCCAACTATATATTTAAAAAAAAATCATTTTCGAATTTAATATCATTCAATTTATGTATGAATCTAATTTTTAAATTATTTTTCACATTAGTAACCGGTTATGTAATAGAGTCTTTAGTCGATTGTGCTAATAGTGGTGACGTAATACCTTTTTTCTTAGTATTATGTGGCTATGAAATAGAATAGGTGTTTTGTACTGTATTCATCTAGACTCTAGATACACTGTAGCGTCATTAAATGGCTATGTTCAACCGGAAGTAGCACTAGGTGCCAAATGGTAGTTAAATATACTATTTAGCACCTAGTTCTACGTCCGGTTGAACCCAACCAATATGAACGTGCGTTCTAGAATAGCCAATTTGAATTTAAAATGAAATCAGCTTCAAAATTTACTAACAATTGTAGGTAAAAGGGTTATAATTTGTGCTTTTTAATGTAAAAACTTTGTAATAAATGGGGGTGCAAGGTTGCCAACCAAATGTACAATTAACAAACTTAATACGCGACATGTATGAACTCGTAGGGTGAGTATTCCGACGATGACCAAATGGCCCAGTTTACTGAAGATTACGATAATGCTGACGACGATAATGACACAAATGCATTCGCCGATAATCAATCGATGATTCATCTTCAACAACAGCAACAGCAGCAAATACAACAACTTGCGACTAGTGGTAACGCGACAGGTACAATGTTTCGGCTGCATTATTTGGGCTCGGTGGAAGTGGAGGAAGAGAATGGGCGAAAGAGTCGGAAAAAACTTAAGAAAAATATGGTCGAGGAGGCTGTCGTTAAGATCAAGGTCTGTTTTTGTGCTTGTTTAATGTTTTATTAAGGTAAACCATACAGATCGCTTCAAAATTCTTCCTGATGGTTTATCTTAAAGGGAATATAAAACTAAACATGATCAAATTTAGAGAATATTTCTTTATTTGTTTGTACAGGGGGTCTCAGCGAATAAATCCTATATTTATATATTAGCTTATTAGAGCCATCTTGTTTTTCTCTTCTATCTACATTTCTATATATTCACTAGTCGTGCAATCGGATTCTCAAACGTTAACACAAAACCAATCTAGACCGATTGCAGTGACCAGTTTGTAAAAATAAATCCATTTAGCCTTATGTTCATAAGTTAGGTCGACGAAAGTGGTCTACAATGATACATCTAGAATATATTTGCGCCAAATGTTCTTTTGTTCAGCAGATTTGGGCAGATAAATGTTTTTTATTATTCCATATTTTGCTACATTACAGATAACTGTTAAGTAGATATTTCTTTGGCTGCTCCATGGTTTATACGCATGCGCAATCACTTTAAAGCGGGGGCAATCGTCGTTTAATAGTTGATTGTGGTTTAGTTAGCGTTTTTTGTTGTGCGGAAATTACATACTGCGTTTTTAGCTCGTATAGAATAAACAGCTATAGTGGTCGGTCGTGTGTCTGTGACATTTTTTTGTCAAAGAATTCCATTGCCCTAAATCTAAAAATATATATAACTATACTTGGATGTATACATATAATTTGGGTGCCTCGTCGCATTTTATAGGACCCCAAATTTGGAACCCCCTTAGATTTTTTTTGGAAATATCTACAAGCACCAATGCTTGTTTTTCACGCAGTTCTGCAATCAGTTAGGCGCAGCTCTCAAATCGCAGTTTTTAACTTGAATAATGAAACATGTCCTAAGGTTTCTTAAATATTTTTATAATTTTTTAATATTACTAGTGAACTTAGCATCTTAAATGCAGTAAAATTGCTTGAGTGGAACAGATAATGAAGAAAAATCCCATAAGAATCATAACATTAAATTCTCTATACTGAAATGTCTCATCGTAGACCACTTTCATATTTATTAACAAAGATTAATGAATTATGTAACCTTTTTTTAAATCATGCTGCTTTGACTACACAAAAAACTAATTCTAGGCATTGGTAAGTAAAAAACGATGTCCCATATATAAATTTATTTGTAAAATGCGTCAGGTTTTGTTTTCTATTACAAATTGAAAATCACGAAACCGAACAGGCCCCGGACGGTGAGACGCAACCAAGTACCGAAGTCGATCTGTTCATATCCACCGAGAAGATAATGGTACTGAACACAGATCTAAAAGAAATTATGATGGACCATGCGTTACGCACCATCTCGTACATCGCAGACATCGGTGACCTGGTCGTCTTGATGGCACGGCGACGATTCGTCCCGCACGAAATGGATGAACCGCCGAAAATCAGTCGAACTCCCAAAATGATTTGCCACGTTTTCGAAAGCGAAGAGGTATTTCGAAAAAGGAAAAATATTTATGGTGCGATGCTGAAATGGGTGTTTTTTTGTTGAAAATCGTAGGCTCAATTTATAGCGCAGTCTATTGGTCAAGCATTTCAAGTAGCGTATATGGAGTTCCTAAAAGCAAATGGAATTGAAGATCATAGTTTTGTTAAAGAAATGGATTATCAAGAAGTTCTGAACTCGCAAGAAATATTTGGCGATGAGTTACAAATGTTTGCAAAAAAAGAAATGCAGAAAGAGGTATTCTACTTAATGCACATTTTACTAATCTAATCTCAGGGCTTCTACGCATTCACTATTTCCATTTTTATTCACTTTTTTCGAAATCGATTACACTATTTTAAAATTTTATTCACTATATTCATGTCATAAATGTATGAAAAGTATTAAAGACGCTAAAAATTCGTCAATGTTCTAACTTCGTTAACTCTAAACCGATTTTTAGCCATTTTTTAATTTCGGCAAAAGTTTATAGAAAAGTTCCCCATAGGTAAGAAGGTGTCCATTTTATTTTTTCAATCGTCAATTAGTCAATAAGTGTTTCTACTTTCTTTTACAAAGTAATAAGTAAGTCTTGTAATCATGAAAACTGTCGAACTCGAGATTTCAACGGATATACACGTTTTGACCCTCCCTGAATCGAATGTGACTATTTTCGGAATGACGTCTGTGTGTGTCTGTCTGTGAACGCTCTAGAGCAAATACTGTACGTTAAATTGTGAAACTTCAAACTTAAGAAACCGGAAGTGCATGTGTTTACTCTATGCATTTTTTGTTCTATTTCCAATATCACTAGAACGGCTGCACTTATGGCAAAATTAGTTATATTCATAATGATAGATATTAATATTTCACACAATTTTTGTTTTAAATGTTTCTTCAAAAAATGTACCAGTTACGAGAAAACTGCTACGGAAAATCTTAAATATCTTATGTTGCCATGTGCATATAGTTAAATCAATCATATTATGATTTGTGTAAAAACTACGTAAAAGAAAGTCGAGTACAGGCCACTTTAGCTTTTTTAATACACTCTTAATTAAAAATATGTATAACTCTTTTATTTATTTAATCGCCTGAAATTGGATAACACAAGGTTTTTAGGGTCGTAGATTGCGAATCTGGCCTCAAAATCGGACTAAAAACAAAATGGCGTCTACAAAATGAATATTTTATTCACTTTTTTGTATACAAAATTGCTGTGGAAGCCCTGTAATCTAAACAGCACCAAATCAACTAGTTCATTGACCCGAAACAGCGTGTCAGTTTTTGATTCTGTTAATTTTTGTGGTAGGTAGTAGTTCCTAAAGCAAAAGGTGAAATTCTCGGTGTAGTGATTGTCGAATCGGGTTGGGGCTCTATGCTACCAACAGTAGTCATCGCTAACTTGGCCCCAGCTGGGGCTGCAGCGCGATGTGGCCAGTTGAACATTGGCGATCAAATAATCGCTATAAACGGCGTCAGTTTGGTCGGATTACCGCTGTCGACTTGTCAAAATTATATTAAGAATTCGAAGAATCAAACTGTTGTTAAGTTAACAGTAGTGCCATGCGCCCCGGTGGTTGAAGTCAAAATTAAAAGACCGGATACAAAGTACCAACTAGGATTCAGTGTACAAAATGGAGTAGTAAGGACCTTAAAATTTTAAACTGAATTAGGATATATTTAATTTTTAATTTCACAGATTTGTAGTCTATTAAGGGGCGGTATTGCGGAGCGGGGCGGCGTCCGAGTGGGGCATAGGATCATAGAAATCAATAATCAAAGCGTTGTAGCCGTTCCGCACGAGAAAATTGTAAATCTGTTAGCAACGTCTGTCGGCGAGGTAAGTATCCATTTTATTTATGGATTTATTCGAACTGAATAATGCTTTGTACTTCTGCAATTAAATATATTTGTTGTGTGCTAGTAAGTATATAAAAATGTGTTTTCTATTGTCTATGATCTAGATATTAATGAAAACTATGCCGACATCAATGTTTCGATTGCTGACTGGTCAAGAGAATCCAGTTTACATTTAAATAAACGTTAAAATGTTTTAAAACAAGTTACCAAAGGACTCGAAAGTGCCTGCTCCCAAAAATAAAACAAAACAAATATAAAAAGAAAAATAAAAAACCGAAAAAAAAATAATTATGTATCACAGTACGTTGTTCACGTGACAAATTACACAATCAAGAAATAATATACAATTAAATTAATTATTATTGCATACATTGTTTAGTAAAAAATAATAATAATAATAAATATGAAAACACTTATGGCACACAAACATAATACAATATTATAATGAAAATAAAAATATTAGAAGTACAAGAGGGCATGGAAATTGGGGTGTTAATGTCAGAAACTTCTATAATATTTTTTAAATAAATAAAATCGCACAGTAATATCGAGGATCTGGCGCAATTGGATCTTTAGGGATCATCGATCATATTAAGGCATCTGCATTTAGGGATCTGCAGACATCAGATCATTTTTAGGGATCTGAAGATATCAGATCAATATTAGGGATCAGCAGATACCGGTCATCTTTAGGGATCTGTAGATACCGATCAATTTTAGGGATCTGCAGATACTGATCATCTTTAGGGATCTGTAGATACTGATCATCCTTAGGGATCTATAGATACTGATCATCCTTAGGGATCTATAGATACTGAACATCCTTGGGGATTGTAGATACTAATCATCCTTAAGGATCTGTAGATACTGATCATCCTTAGGGATCTGTAGATACTGATCATCCTTAGGGATCTGTAGATACTGATAATCCTTAGGGATCTGTAGATACTGATCATCCTTAGGGATCTGTAGATACTGATCATCCTTAGGAATCAGCAGATACCGATCATCTTCAGGGATCTGTAGATGCCGATCATTTTTAGGGATCTGTAGATACTGATCATCCTTAGGGATCTGTAGATACTGATCATCCTTAGGGATCTGTAGATACTGATCATCCTTAGGGATCTGTAGATGACGATCATCCTTAGGGATCTGTAGATACTGATCATCCTTAGGGATCTGCAGATACTGATCATCCTTAGGGATCTGTAGATACTGATCATCCTTAGGGATCTAGATATTGATCATCCTTAGGGATCTGTAGCTACGGATCCCTTAAGAGTGATCCAAAGAGATTTGTAGTGATTCCTAATGATCTACAAGGATTTCTGGATGTATAGTAATATTTAGGATTCGGATCGCTGAGATCATTGAACTTAAATCTCTAGGAATCCGTAAAAGATCTGCAGCGATCCATGTAGATCTTTGCGATTTCAAGGGATCTGAGCCCTAAGAGATGTGAAGAGGATAAATGGACGGTTGGAAAATCGTATTTACGTTCAAAAGAATGTAATGTTTTTTATAAGTGTAAATTCGCCTGCTCCCTTGTACTATTCATATATTTGTGGTATATTTGTTCAACAGCGGAGTGCTTAATTTAAAAAAATGCAGATAATTAATGTAAATACAGGCTCAAACTAGTCGAAATGAGCCCAATTTCATATCCATTTATTACTACTACTACAACTATATTGAAAAAATAAAAAATAAATGAAAAAAATATATTATATATAGACAATAAACGATGTCAGTATGTATTGTCAGCCATAATTTTTTTACACCGAAAGAATTTTAGCAAGTAAGGGCTAGTATTTATTGAAAAGTTTAAAAAAATTGATGTTAACCGATGGATCATATATATATATATAAAAAAAATAATAAAAAAAAAAACGCTACACCAATTTCAAATATTAAAATTTGAAAATTCTAACCTACATGCCTGTGCAATAATATTGTCTATGACTAGCGGGCACTAGTACGAATCACACTGCATGTGGCCAATGCGCTCGCTAAATGTGCAGTGTGAAACTAAAAGTGTCGAGAATAGGTCTATTTTCCTTAGAAATTCTCCGAATTACCAAAAAATAATTATTCTGTAAATAAATTCATTGACTTATGTAATTGAATACATAATCAAAACACATTTATTACTAATAATCATTTGTTAAATGTTCCAGAAAGCAATTGGATATTAAATTAACTTTGTTTATTTACAGAATTACAAGAATTTTTAAGTGAAAATTACAATAAATACTATTTAATATTCCATCTTCAAAAATCGCATGCGTTTTATTTCGTATTTAAGTTGCATATCTACAACTATACAATTAGTATTTTGTAGATTTTAAGTTAAAATGTTCCAAAGAAATATTACTAATTTTTTATGATTAGTTTTACTATTTTATACTCAATTCGCAATAATATGTTATTTTTAATCGTCTTTTTGTATAATATGTCGTTCTAATAGCTCAGTCGTAATTGGTTTTAGTTATTACCAGTGAAAACATTTTTTGATACAACCAATCAGAACTCTTAGTTATTTTTAATAGCGTCATTGTAATTACTAATTACTAAATTACTTGTTGGTTGAATTACCAATGAAATCCCTTTGTTATTATTAATAGCGCGATTGTGATGAACCAATGAAACCACTTGAATTATTCTAGAATATTTTCAGATTTATTTGAAATTCTTGTAGCAAATATTGTATACTTGCTAAATTAAGGTATTTGTTTTTGTTGATATTTATTTTTTAAAAGTGCACAAATTCGAGCACAAGAAGACCGACCACTTTAATCATTATTTATTTATTCATTTCTATTTGTTTTTTATTTAAAAAAAATAACTATGTAACTGAGAAGTTCATCATTTTTAAATATTGTTAGTAAAAAAAAAAGAAATATTCTCTTTTTATAACTGTGAAATGCTATATGTGCTTAACATCTGATCAAATTTAATGCAATGTGAATAAAAACATGCTTATTACTATAAAAAAAAAATGGGTTGTTTGTTTTGCGCATGTTCCCTGTAGATTTGACACCTTTTATGTTATTTGAGTCAATATATGGGTTTTAATTATTTTAGATTCACGTTTTTTGTTATGTGTAAATATTTTTGTTATTTTCTATGTTGTTTGTTTTTAATAAACCGTGTTTATATATTTTAGTTGTGTAAATAATTTTCTTTCAGCCACAAAAACACGTTCAGTTCAGGTAAAGTCGCCATTTATAGATTGTGATTGGGTTTTCGTGCCGTACGGTCGTGTGTCTGTAGCATTTTCGGGTCAAAACAGTGTTTGTCTCGTCGCCCTGAATCCAAAAATATATATAACTGGATGTTAGTCGCTCACTCGTAAGACCAAATTTGTGCCCTCTACTCCTCTGAAGGTACCAGACCGATTCACACCAAATTTGGTACACATATTAATTAACATCCGATTTGAATCCGCTCGCAGTTTAAATCCAATCGCCCGTATACTTCCCGAGTTATAGGGCCCCAAAATGTGGAGCCCCCCTTAATACTGCCCTTATAAAAATAATTAAAACACCCAAAAATTCTACTATAAATTCTAAGATATTTTATATCTACAAGATTTTTTCATATTGTTAACCCAAAGCCCGAAAAAAATTATATTAATTTTATTATTTCACTTGTTAAGAGTTTTTTTTTAAGTCCACGCCATTTCAAAAGCGGAAGGAGAGTAGTATGGCGGCCTATGTGACACACTAATTGGTCATTTGAGCATGTTCCCGTTATATATATATATTGCGTAACATAAATAAACAGTTACGGATTCGAAATTATATTAATTTTATTATTCCACTTGTTAAGAGTTTTTTTAAGTTCGCGCCATTTCAAAAGCGGAAAGAGAGCAGTATGGCGGCCTATATATATATATATATATATATATATATATATATATATATATATATATATATATATATATATATATATATATATATATATATATAATATGGAGCGGGGCATTTTAAATTGCCGAAAAGGAATACGGTGATAATTTATTTTTAGATAATTTAATAAACCTGAAATTTAATAATAAATGATGGTGAATGTCAAAACGCAAATATGTAACCTTTATTTTTAATATATATTTCAATTTTCTTGTACAAACATATTAACAACAAACTATACTAATTTATTTTTATACATTCTTAAAAGTACCTCACGACCAATAACCAATATATCCCCTCTTATTTTGGTTAAGATTATTATATTGGTTATTTGACGCAAAGAGTTTTACAATATAGATAATTCGATACGGAATTATGTTTTGATAAAATTATTACAATATAATGATAAATACTTATATATACATAACTTTTTCTTTATAAAATCTATAAAAATTATAATATTTTGGTTGAAATTATAACTATAGGTCTGTTTTGAATATAGCTGTGTTCGTATTTTACGCAAAACATAGAAACCTTAAAATAAGCTGCTGTATAAAATATATTTTGATCAGAAATTATTGTCAAAATGACTCCAACATACAGTGGACATATTTAACGCTAATACTTGATACCAATTACAATTTGTACAAACATATTTACCGAATTTAAATGTTTATTGTTATTTTTGTATTCATGTTTCAAAATTGTTATAGAAATTAAGTGTTGTATTTATTGTAAGTGTTGGGCTCATTTCGTGTTGAATATCGCCACTGTATTTTTGGTAAGTAATATTAAAAATACTAAATTTGGAATGTATTTTTTATACTGTGTCAGACTAGAACTTATAATATTTAAAGAAATGTTTTATAGCTTATAATCTAAAATTGGTAAAATACTTTTGTTTTATTTTGATCATTATTATTATCATGTTTATGTTGATGTGACACCTTTCCGAGCGACGAGTAAATTTAGAACGGGATGTTTTCTTATGTAGCTTACCGCCTTTTTATGCGTCACCTAAAGTTCAAATCATTTTATGTATCTGGTATTCCGTATGCGTCAGTTAGTTAGTCATTTTTAGAATATTTATTTCATGAATCGGTCCGTTCGAAAACAACTAACATTTCTCAGAAAACCTCTAATCCTTGTTTTACAAGATGCAATAAGTTAACTTGATTAACGGGGGTCTTCAAAAATTCGATTTATTTTTTCTATTTCAAAGTATATATATAAAAATTATATTCTATTGTTTTCGAAAGCAAATGGACAATTTTCGCGAACGTTCTTGCAAGGCAATTTCAACGAAAACGGAGTTTTAGGCCTATTACCTACCTAAAATCATTTACCTTATGACTAATTACCCTTGCAACCTACCAGTATACAACGTGTATGCTGTTTACTGTTGAAATAATTTGAAAGAAGAGTC
The DNA here is from genome assembly GCA_933228885.1 of Leistus spinibarbis. NCBI lineage: Eukaryota > Metazoa > Arthropoda > Insecta > Coleoptera > Carabidae > Leistus > Leistus spinibarbis. The sequence goes on along the minus strand of OW121792.1, from coordinate 15,580,238 downwards.
CTAACGGCTATAACCGTGTATGCTGTTTACTGTTGAAATAATTTGAAGAAAGAGTCCTAACGGCTATAACCGTGTTTACTGTTGAAATAATTTGACGGAAGTCCTAACGGCTATAACCGTGTATGCTGTTTACTGTTGAAATAATTTGAAAGAAGAGTCCTAACGGCTATAACCGTGTATGCTGTTTACTGTTGAAATAATTTGAAGAAAGAGTCCTAACGGCTATAACCGTGTTTACTGTTGAAATAATTTGACGGAAGTCCTAACGGCTATAACCGTGTATGCTGTTTACTGTTGAAATAATTTGAAAGAAGAGTCCTAACGGCTATAACCGTGTATGCTGTTTACTGTTGAAATAATTTGAAGAAAGAGTCCTAACGGCTATAACCGTGTTTACTGTTGAAATAATTTGACGGAAGTCCTAACGGCTATAACCGTGTATGCTGTTTACTGTTGAAATAATTTGAAAGAAGAGTCCTAACGGCTATAACCGTGTATGCTGTTTACTGTTGAAATAATTTGAAGAAAGAGTCCTAACGGCTATAACCGTGTTTACTGTTGAAATAATTTGACGGAAGTCCTAACGGCTATAACCGTGTATGCTGTTTACTGTTGAAATAATTTGAAGGAAGAGTCCTATCGGCTATAACCGTGTATGCTGTTTCCTGTTGAAATAATTTAAAGAAAGAGTCCTAACGGCTATAACCGTGTATGCTGTTTACTGTTGATATCATTTGAACGAAGAGTCCTAACGGCTATAACCGTGTAGCTGTTTACTGTTGAAATAATTTGACGGCAGAGTCCTAACGGCTATAACCGTGTTTACTGTTGAAATAATTTGACGAAAGAGTCCTAACGGCTATAACCGTGTATGCTGTTTTCTGTTGAAATAATTTGATAGAAGAGCCCTAACGGCTATATTCGAGCGTTTTTCTCGAAACCGTATTTTAGCTTCGCCAACTTTCAATTAATCTCCTTGTTTTTTTTTTAATATAATCGTTACTTATTTTTTTATCAAAATACGTAGGATTTAAAAAAAAATGATACATCGATTTTCTATAAAACTTTAAGTAACGAAATTATTGGCTAAAAATGTATGTTTTACTTTAAATCAATGCCGTTTCATTAAAAATGTACATTTTTTTAAACGAGTGTATGCTGTTTACTGTTGAAATAATTGGAAGGAAGAGTCCTAACGGTTAACCGACGCTTTACTCGAGCATTTTTCTCGAAACTGTATTTTAGCTTCGCCAATTTTCAATTAATCTCCTTGATTTTTTTTATATATAATCGTCACTTATTTTTTTTATCAAAATACGTAGGATTTAAAAAAAAATTGATACATCGATTTTCTATACAACTTTAAGTAACGAAATTATTGGCTAAAAATGTATGTTTTACTTTAAATCGATGCCATTTCATTAAAAATGCATATTTTTGAAACGAGTAAATAACGTGTATGCTGTTTACTGTTGAAATAATCGGAAGGAGTCCTAACGGCTATAACCGACGCTTTATTCGAGCGTTTTTCTCGAAACCTTGTTTTAGATTCGCCAATTTTCAATTAATCTCCTTAATTATTTATGTTTTATACGTAGGATTAAAAAAAATTGATATCTCGAATTTCTATACAACTTTAAGTAACGAAATTATTGGCTAAAAATGTATGTTTTACTTTAAATCGATGCCATTTCATTACAAATGCATATTTTTTAAAACGAGTAAATAACGTGTATGCTGTTTACTGTTGAAATAATCGGAAGGAGTCCTAACGGCTATAACCGACGCTTTATTCGAGAGTTTTTCTCGAAACCTTGTTTTAGATTCGCCAATTTTCAATTAATCTCCTTAATTATTTGTTTTATACGTAGGATTAAAAAAAAAATGATATCTCGATTTTCTATACAACTTTAAGTAACGAAATTATTGGCTAAAAATGTATGTTTTACTTTAAACCGATGCCATTTCATTAAAAATTAATTTATTCCTAAATAATTTTTTTCTCGTTCCGATTGCAAAATTATAATTTTTTTTTCAAAATATTTCGTAAATATTCACTTACCATCGTAAAGTCGTACCCGTTACATTGTAATATTTTGTCATGAACCCGCAAACCGCTTCTAGACGCCGGACTAGACTCATGCACTTCAGTCACGTAAATCCCCTGTAAAAAAAAAAACCACCAATTAGATCTAAAATATAACCCAAAAAAAAACTCCCACTTACATTATCAGTGTAGCCCTGCGGACTTTTATGATAGTCTTGGTCGATCCCGCCGCCAATCTTGAAGCCACACCGCATAATATCCCCATCGCACTCCTTGTGCAATGTTATCGGAATCTGTTACAAGAGTTTAATAAGGTATTATTCGCTTAAGTGCCACTTAATTAGTAAAACTAACGCTTAAACATTCCATAACTGTGCCAGCTTGATGCTGGAATGCCATTTTCGCACACATTTTTAAGGTTTTTAGGTTTAAAACGAGGTTAAAAGTTAGAAATGTTAAGTATATTTGGTTTATATTGGTGTTATAATGCACTGATTATAAAGGTTTATTTTACTAGAATTACAAGCGTTGCAAATTTATTAGCACTATCGCAATATTTATATTTAGATAAGTATGTTGATTTTTACTGCAAGTGTAATGTAAATATGAGATCATTATGTCTCTGTCACACTATTGGACATTTACAGCAGTGTTGCCACACCTACATAAAATATGACCCCAAATCATTCATGAAAAGTAACCAAATTTCAAAATTTTGTACAATTTTTAATTAATGCAATGTTTACTAATTGGGGATTAAATATAATATAAGCAGTTTACAAATAAATTGCCTATAACTTCACCCTAAATCTATTTTTGTTTAATTTATAATAGCTAATGCATTCTGTGTGTGTCTGTAACACTCTCAAATCATTTTTTTTTTTAAGAATAAGTAATTTTCTCATCGCCCTGAATCAAAATAATTTATATATATATAGCTATACTACTTCGTTTGTAAGACAAAATTTGTGCCCTTTACTCCTCTGAAGGTACCGAACAGATTTGAACCAAATTTGCTACACATATTATTTAGAATCCCATTTGAATCCATTCGCAGTTTAAATCCAATCGCGTGTATACTACCCGAGTTATAGGGCCCCAAAATTTAGAGCCCCCCTTAATACTACCCTTACAAAAAAACTAAAATACCCAAAAATTCTACTAATAATTCTAAGATATTTTATATCTACCAAATTTCTTCATATTGTGAACGCAAAGGCCATAAGAAATTATTAAAAATAATCATAATGCATTTTACATATGCAGTATTTTTTAAATATAATATAAATAAAAGAATATTTTTAATTTCAAAATTATTATTTTATAACGTTTTGGCCCCCAATTATAAGAAATTTAAAAGAAATACGATATATTAAGTATTTTAAATTTTTTGTAAGGGGGTTTTAAATTTTGGGGCCCTATAACTCCGGACCTGTACAGACGATTGGATTTAAAATGCAACAGGGACTTTATAGGTACTAAAATTAGATGTATACCAAATTTCGTTTAAATCGGTCTGGTACCTTCATAGGAATTGCGGTTACAAACTCAGGTCTTACCGAGCGAGCGAGATACATACATACAAGTAATATTTTTGAATTCAGGGTGACGAGACAAGAACTTTTTGTTAAGGAAGTTATTTGATTCGAGACTGTTACAGACACACAACCGAGATCACTATAGCTCTTTTGTATTATTAATTTATTATTGTGATCATGGTTAAGCTAAAATAATTTATTTAAACGAATTTGTAAATGTAAATAAAATGTTATAAATTGGCAATAAAACTAGCAGAGTAAATATTCTAAAAATAGGGAATAATTCAACAGGATGTTATTTAACATCTTGTATAAAAAATCTAGCGTACGTAATGCGATTTAAATCGTATTGTAATCGAATTTCAAACACTTTATCGCTTTGAACCGGGCGAAAATCAATTTCGGCATCCCATTTCCGCCGTATTGTCTTCATACACCCGCCTGCACTGAAAATGAACAAAAAAAAGCGAACTGGTGTCCGCTCGTAGGTGGTTCGTGTAGGCGTAGTGTAGGGCGTAGATAAGCAAGAGAATCGCATCAGTGCGCGGATATATTAGCTGAAGTAGACGTGTACGCATAAAGACACAAGTAAGGCACATAGGGCCCACCTGTGAAAAATTCAATCAACGTGAAACCGCTCATAATTCACAAAATAACCTCGTAAAATTGTTTCCTATGTAACAAAACTGGGGTATTCTAGTTTGCAAACGTGTTTGAGCGCGCTTGCGTCGACTGGTGCGTAAACACGTTAGTGTGGGGGTGGCGCGTGCGCGTACTGGGTATATGCTAGTAACGTCTCGACGTCGTCGTTCGCTAGGCAGTTGTTATTCTGTCCGTTGCAGCAATTCGGGAACGTTTGTGTTTATTTCTTTCGGCAGCATTTTGCTAACAAAATAAATCTGTATTTTTTGGTTTTGTTTTGTGCATTTTACGCAAATTCTACTTATTTGCCATTTTAATATATATAGTATAACATTTTCGTTGTTGTTATGGCACAAACAGTAGCGGGCAGTAATAGTCATTCGCTTATAATTGCAACATTGATGGTCGCTGTATGTGCAGCGATACCATACACGGTTTTAGCGTTAGATTTGAGTCGTCTGTACGGTCATATTAATTCTAAACGAAATGGTGAGTGCAAATGGACAAATTGGACGAGTATTTGAGCACAATTGTTTTGTATACGCACATTTGACTTTCTTGCACCAATGCACAGCACTTATATATATTTTATAAACACATATATTATGATATACTTTTTATTGTAGTACAAGCTTTACAATGTATTTATCAATAAATATCTATATATTATTTTGAATTGTTTTTATTTTTGCAACTATATAGATATCTCGCACAATTATACCTATGTTTATGCATTTGCTACGTTTTCTACGTATAATATACATGAATTTAATTCCATATATGACGTGATACATACATAATTTATACATTTTTAAATTAACAAATTTGAATACCTTTGCTACGTTTTATGTATATAATTCGAGTAAATATATATATTTTTAATTAACAATAGGTATAAATAATATTATTTATACAACTTTTCAACATTTTCATAATTAAATAATCGAACAAACTTAGTTTTAAGTATTGAACTAGTTTAATTACACGAAATGAATTTAATTACTATATGAATTCATAATTTATAATTATATTTTTATTTTTATAAATTTAAGAGAATTTCAAAAAAAAACAATCTTAGCAAATAGTGGCTTTTATATATTACCGAAATATTTCTCTTTATGAAATTACATTAAAAAAAAAATGTTTGAGAATTAGTCTTTTAAAAAGTTGTAGTTAATAATTATGAAAAAGACTTACATTTTATATATGTATATATATAAATTATGGTCGAAATTTTCGGATTTTGTAAATATATTTTTGAAATATTTATATTAGGCCCTTGGTATAGTTTTATATTTATTACCATTAAAAATCGTAATTTTAATTATTTAATTAAAATTTCACTATTAATTATGTGTTTATTTTTATTAAATTACGTACGTGAAACTTAAATGTAAATAGTTGTGTAATTTCTTTTAAACATTAATAATAGAATTTCGAAGCTACACTGTTAAAAAAGATGCTTTTAAGATTTGATTAACGTCAAACATCGACAACGGAAATATATTAAACAAATAGATTACAAATACAAAAACAGTTGATGCGTATTTGTATAAAGAATGCCTGGTAAAAATATCAATATTTTTGAATTTTCAATTTCAGAGATAAAAAATAAAAACAGTAAAATGGACTTATTTTGCAGGTTTTATTTTTTATCTCCAAAACTGAACATACAAAAATATTGATATTTTTACCAAGCGTTCTTTATACAAATACGCATTGACTAATTAGTTTATTTATATTATTTATTTTAATCCTGAGTAGTTTTATAAAATTAAGTATAACTATGACCATAATTTTAACAATATTTCTGAAATGGATTTTTATTCATTAAACAGTTATTATTCGATGGAATATTTTTGATTGTAGCGTGAAAATAGCTTATTTCTATTACTGGTTTATATGAATATTTGAAGTGAAATGGTGGCGTCGCTTATATAAATAACCCAGAGTGGAATAACATTTCCTCGAACTAATGTACGTAATGTACGTAATTGTGTTAAAGAATCGTCTACCACTCGAATTCTATTTGTAAATATAGTAGAAATATTTTCATTCGTATAATAAAATTCATATTTTTATTTGAATGAATATATTGTTAAAGGAGATAAGCATGGAAGTTTTTATCTTTTGGAAATCTATTTTTAATAACAATTCATCAAAATACGTTTTTTTTGCCAATATTCAACCGTACAGTTATAAAAAATCATCTGAATTAAAAATATAAAAGCGTAAATAAATTCATTGCAATTAACAACGTGAATTTTTCCCAAAACAACTTTTAGTTATTTCTCCGACTTATCGCTTTGTCTAAATCTGGGTAAGGTGAGGAAACACGGACATTCTTAAAAAATTAAAAGTAAATCGTAAAACAAACATTTACGGAGTATTTTATCCTGAAATTATCCTAAACTGTAAAAGAACTATAACTAAAACCAATGAAATTATATTTAATTTTGTATATTTACTTAAATTTTTATGTAATTTTACTGGAATTTTGTATAATTACATAATTTTTAACTGTGATCTTACTTGAAAGTCTCTTTTTTTAATATATTTACTTAAATATTATTGAAATTTTACTTGTTTTTTAACTATAATTTTGCATTGAAAGTCTTGTAAATCTAAAGCAATCATTTACAAAATTAGTATTTTTGCTTAAATTTTAATGTAATTTTACTATAATTACATGTTTTTAACGCGGTTATTTTACTATAATTCTTTATAATTACATATTTATTAACTGTAATTTTACATTGGAAGTCTTGTAAATGTACAACATTTTAATGCAAATTTAGTATATTTACTTAAATTTTAATGTAATTTTACTATAGTTCTGTATAATTACATGTTCTTAACTGTAATTTTACTATAATTCTGTATAATTACATAATATTTAACTGTACTTTTACATTAGAAGTCTTGTAAATTTACAGCAGTTTATTCAAATTTAATATGTTTACTTAAATGTTAATGTAATTTTATTATAATTCTATATAATTACATGTTTGGTAATTGTAATTTTACTATATAATTCTGTATAATTTCATAATTTTTAATTACGATTTTAAATTGGACATCTTGCAAATTTACAGCAATTTTTACAAATTTAGTATATTTTAACGTAATTTTACTATACTTTTGTATAATTACAAGTTTTCAACTGTAATTTCACTATAGTTGTAGTCTTGTAAATTTACAAATTTAGTATATTTACTTAATTTGACAATAATTCTATATAATTACATGTTTTTAAACTGTAATTTCACATCGGAGGTTTTGTAAATGCACAGCAATTTATTTGGAGTGTAACCTTGGGTAAAAATATGTGTCGAATGACGTGTTTATTTTCCGAATTTCTATCGAAAATGTAAAAATATCCAAGAAAATTTGTATGAATATTTGATCTCTGGCCTACGGGTGAAAGATGACACATTTGTTAAAATGTCAAAATTTGGGCGTTGAACGCATCAAAGCGCAAACTCACACCACCTGTGTACCTTCACTGGGAATTACACACGTACACACTGACAAACATATAATATACATATATATATATATATATATATATATATATATATATATATATATATATATATATATATAAATGATTTCGATCGATATTTGCTACCCAGAGACCTCCCCTCCCACACATACGACTAGTAGTACATGTGGTGTTATTTCATTATTGTTATTTTAAAGTAGCTACCCTAACCGTGTCAGCCGGTAGCTATGATTATAGCGCATTTCAAAATTTACATATTTCATATTTAGACCTGTGGAGTTACTACATTTAGCGGATAAATGTTTCGGTAGGATTACAATTAAACCAAACGTCTTTGGCTACGAAATTCATTTGTTTTTAATTTAAACATTATTAACTCGGGAAGTATACGGGCGATTGGATTTAAACTGCTAGTAGATTCAAATGGGATGTTAAATAGTATGTGTACCAAATTTGGTGTAAATCGCTTTGGTACCTTCAGAGCAGTAGAAATCACAAATTTGGTCGAGCGAGCGACGACTAACATCCAAGTATATAAGTTATATATATATATATTTTTGGATTCAGGACGACGAGACAAACACTTTTTGATAATGTTACAGACACACGACAGATTGCTTTAGTTTCTTCGGTACTTCGTACATTAAGCTAAAAATTAATAATTAATCCCTTGAAGCTGAAATGAAAACCGTATTAAATCGTAACGAAAAAATACGGCTCAAAGCCCTGTAATTTAAAATCATGTAATTTATAGTAAAACTACATCCAAATTCATGTAAATTTACTAAATACAGTAAAATTATATTGTTTTATATAAATAGGAATTAAATTGTATTATAATTTGAAGCAAATTCTATCTAGTTTTTATTATTATTATTACGACTTAATACGGTTTTAAACTTAAACGATTTCTCGTTTCATTTTAACGATAGTTTTATTGATATTTAATACTCGTTATAGTTTATAGCAATAAATAAAATTTTAGGTATAGTTTATATGTTTACATTTACATTTTACGTAATAATTTTGCTTTAAATCAAAACAATTTTTATTTTCTTGAACGAACGACTAAAAAATAACAGCACTAAGTTGACATTTTAACGGAAATACACGTTCTGAATTTCCCTGAATTGTCAATTCAATAATTTTCTTTACGTCTGTCTGTCTTTATGTGTGTCTGTCAACGCTCTAAATTTAGAACTGTTAAAAAGGTAAAATTATAAAACAAACTTTAGACTTGTATATGGCCTAGATGTGCCCCTTATGTTGAAAATAATATATTAACCGGAAGTTACAGATTAATCTTGCTACGTTTTTAATACCTTGATGCATTAATTAGAGAAAGATATTAAAATTATTAGCAATTTATTTTTTCGTAATTTATATTTATCAAAGTTATAAATATTATAAATGTTTATGAAAAAATTCTAGGAGCAGTTTGTGTTATTAATTTTGTTTTTAATTAAAAGGTTTTATGATAGATTTAATTACAATATAAAACACACCCATTATTGAATTAAATAACATAATAAATTACAATTATTTGACTAATATTTCGAGTTCGTAAAATGTTTGTGTTACATATTTTTTTTGGTGGAGTTGCCGAATTTTATATTTCGCAATGAAAATTTCCAAGTTAATTTCGTATATTTTATGCCCTCTTTTTAAAAGTTTTGTTACGCTGAAAGTACGTAAAAGGGTTAATAAGTTCTTTTAATATATTCCGTAATGTTCGAATTTACTTCTTTGCAACACATTTAGGGGAGGTTTATTATATTTACCCTTCTAAATAAACATTTAGGGGCAATTTAATTTATTTTATGGGGTTTTTATAAGCTTGGTAACACATACGCATTTAGTTTATTTTAAATCGAAATTTTTTGTTACTTTTCCTTTGTTTTCTGGCAATTTAATATACTTACGTTACTAATACGTATTAGTAAGTCGTCTTTAAAGTATAAATAAGCGTAGTTAATAAATGTAAATTTATGTTGGATCGAACTATAGCAAATATTTGCTCATTAAAATAAACAAATTGTTTTAATTTATTAACTAGTCACATTAACGAACAGCACGAATATTTGCGTTTGTTACCGTTAACAGTGAAATAAAATAACATTAGTTTGCCATTAAAATTGAATTCCTATTAAAATTAATTATACAGTAATTATAAACGTCATTTTACAGAATTAAATATTATAATTGCATTTACTGAACTTAACCAAAAAGACATAATATTATTCACATTTAAACTATCAAATTAATTTAAATTATTGTTTCATTTTACACGAATTATAAACAAATCAAATGACTTCATATAGTAATTTAGACAAAACGGAAATTGCATAACTACACTGTAAAAATATAGGTAAAAGCTAAAGCACTCGATCGTGTGTCTGTAGCATTATCGGATCAAAAAAAATCCCAAAAAGTGTTTGTCTCGTCGCCATGAATCCAAAAATATATATAACTTATATACTTGGATGTTAGTCGTCGCTCGCTCGTAAGATCAAATTTGTGCTTTCTACTCCTCTGAAGGTACCGGACCGATTCACACCAAATTTGCTACACATATTATTTAACATCCTATTTGAATCCTCTCGCAGTTTAAATCTAATTTCCCGTATACTTCCCGTGTTATAAGGCCCCAAAATTTAGTGCCCCCCTTAATACTGCTCTTATTAAAATAATTAAAACCCCAAAAAAATTTACTAAATATTCTAAGATATTTTATGTCTACAAGATTTTTGCATATTATTAACCCAATGGCCATAAAAAAATATTAAATATTTTAATTTTGAATTTTAAAATATGAACTAAAAATGTAATAATAATTAAATTCGCTGCTCACTCGCATAGATGCGTTGTACCTAAGCTTGTTTTGTTGTATTTTTATTTGCATGCAAATGTGAAATTATAATTAAAAGAATCAAGTAATTACACAGAATTAAAGTAATATTACACTACACTAAAATTAATGTAAATTTTCTAAATTCTGTATATTATTTTTTGTCCTAGTTTTATTTACATGATTACTAATTTAAAATTATATTTAGGAATCATGTAACTACACAGAATTAAAATAATAATACATTAACATTCAAGTAAATTTACTAAATTCTGTATATTATCTTTTGTTGTATTATTACTATATAAGTAATGTAAATTGCCATGAATATTTTACAATGTTGAATTTACGGCGCTGGGTTATAAATTATATTTTTCTTTTGTGTCTCTAAATAATATATATTATGTTTTAATATTAAATTAACAACTGGTTACAGAGCGGGACGCATATTGTTATTTAGTTGGCACAGTTAGATGATTCTCATAAAGAAAATGTTAAAATACATTTGTTAGTAACTCGTTAACAGCTAAATAAAGTATTGGTTTTTAGAAAAACACAATATGCCAAAAACCTGTCAATTGACTATTGTTCCGGAATTTTGTTGTATCCAAATAAATGTATGAGTCTTTGTTCTCTATGCAATAGAAGTATTCTTTGTTCGCTATGCAATAAAAACGAACAAAAAATAATCAACTTTTGTTCGATTTGCTGTCAGTGTACTTCGGAAAATAATCAAGTAAAAGCATGTTTCGTTTAACGCGATTTAATATAAGCTGGCTAACACTAATACAATTTGTGCTCGCGTTAAATGAACACCCAATTTAACGAACGATTGCCTGAGACTTTAGTATGGACCCTCGGAATTAATTCGGGCAATTTTGTAATTTAATTTACCTAACTTAAGAGAAGATACAACCTGGACGAATAACCAGTCTAGACAAGTTCGTCTAATTTAACTGTTATTTAAGGGCATAAATGAACATTTACAAAATACTTATGAAGAATATTCATTATTTAACTCTTAACAGTAAAACATCTCGCCGTAAAATCTATTTTGTGACATATACATACATATATATATATATATATATATATATATATATATATATATATATATATATATACTTTCCTCTAATATATATATATATATATATATATATATATATATATATATATATCTAAAATACCGGGATTTTAGAAACTTTAGTGCATCCCAATGGAACTACTGACGTTTATAAGATTATAGTAAAATACGACGCAGTGCACTTACAAATGCCCAAAGGAATACAAGTAGAATCAGTAAAGTGATACACATAGTGCCCTGTAAATATCTTCAAAATTCATTAAATCATACCTGAAGACGCTTTCAGATTAGTATAACTGGATGTTAGTCGTCACTCGTATGACCAAATTTGTGTCCTCTACTCCTCTGAAGGTACCGGACCGATTAACACCAAATTTGCTACACATATTATTTAACACCCCATTTGCATCCACTCGCAGTTTAAATTAAATCGCTCGTATACTTCCCGAGTTATAGGGCCCCAAACTTTAGAGCCCCCCTTAATACTGCCCTTATAAAAATAATTAAAACCCCCAAAAATTCTACTAATAATTCTAAGATATTTTTGTATCTACAAGATTCTTTCATATTGTTAACCTAAAGTCCATAAAAAATTATTAAATTAATTATAATTTTGAATTTTAATATATCCACTAAAATCATTTTATTTCTTTAATATTTGAACGATATGAAAATATGAGGATTCGAGCAGTAGACGATCCCATTTACTCCGTTAATTTTAACATATAAAACGGCTGTTGCCTAAACCGGCACTCTGTATGTAAAAACACGTATTTTAAATGTATAATATTGTGTGTATACAAAGCCATTTTATACAATCATATTTTCAAATTTGCTAATTCAAATTCGGGTTAAATTTGCATCATATAGTGTAGACGAACGATTTTACGCAGTTGGAAATATTAATAAATTTTGTAATATTACGGTTTAAACGTAGTACGATTTAGGATTAATGTTTAATCTAGATAAATCCCCTACAGTATGCTGCAAATGTAATCTATGTTTATAAACATTTTACAGCTTAGGATCTGGCCTGTCATTCGTAACTAAATATTTTTTTTGTAAATTAATTATTTGGTTAATTTTCTAAATAAAATATTTTATTAATGTAAATTTCTATAAATCTTGTCATTCGATGACATCTCTTCGGCATTATACGATTGTTTCTTTATTTAAAATCGATTATTATATCCTCGCTGGCTCCAAGGTAGACTGCTTGACTGTCGTGTTTTGATTTTGTGTGGATGGATGTGAGTGTATGTGTGTGTGTGTGTGAACGCTCTAGAGCCAAAACAGTTGAAGGAAGAACTTAAGACACTTCTTATTTTTGAATGTAAAAGATATTCCTGCTATTTATTTAATATCTCGGAAATGGTATGACTTACAGGAAAAATGTTACTTATACAAATTAAAGATATTTAAATTTGAAACAACTTTTGTTATAAAAGTTTTTCCAAAAAACGTACCATTTATTGAAAAATCGTCTTCGAAAATTTATATTCTATATTTACGTTGTAGTCCTAGAGTTAATAATACATAGTACAATATTTCAAACATTTAAAAAGTAGTTTTTCAGAATGCCATCTGTGTGTGTGTGTGTGTGTGTGTGTGTGTGTGAACGCTCTAGAGCCAAAACAGTTGAAGGAAAAACTTAAGACACTTCTTATGTTTAAATGTAAAAGTTATTCCTGTTATTTATTTAATATCTCGGAAATGGTATGAATTACAGAAAAAGTGTTACTTATACAAATTAAAGATATTTAAATTTGTAACAATTTTTGTTATAAAAGTTTCTCCGAAAAATGTACCATTTATTGAAAAATCGTCTTTGAAAATGTATATTCTATATTTACGTTGTTGTCGTACAGTTAATAATACATAATAAAGTATTATAGTAAATACAGATAGTAAACGAACAAGAATGCCGAGTGTAGGCCACCCCAGCTGTTTACTTAAACCAATAGTTCGTTCTTAGTACATTTTCAAACAAATGTGAATATAAATTTGATCGACTGCGATAAATAAATAAACGGAATACTATTTCCACTTCGTGAAACATATGTCTCTTCCGAGAACGAAATTCCGCTGCAAATTTGAATCAGAATTGTGCACCTGCACCAAAATACGAGATGTAATCTGAAATATTTAGACTTATTTGTTTTGTAGAAAAGTTTATAATGTAATAAGTTTGTTGTGTGTTGTGTGAAATTTTAAAAATAAATAGAATAATAAAGTAGCGAATTGTGTTTTGGAGTCGAAATGTCACAATACGTTAAGTCCAACAACTATAAATGTGTTCTCTTTTTTGTGTTTCTTTCATTTCTCTTCGTAACGTAATCCTAGTTATACGAAACGTGGGTAGCAAACGTAATACGCAATCGATTCCAACTAGAGACAGGGATGAATTGGCCCAATTTGCTATTGCAAGCCCCTAAGGAAATTTCATCAAATGACAGTTTTTAATTAAATTTTGTGTACTATCTCATTTAATATAGTCCCAAATGCCCGCACTCTTGTCGACACAATTATATTAGTTTTAAAACAAACTTGCGTTTAACCGCACCGGCAGTTAACGTGTTAATTAGAGGAATAAAGTTAATTAATTGGATATAAAATTAGCTGACTTGACTTTCTTATACATTTATATATATATATATATATATATATATATATATATATATATATATATATATATATATATTTTGTATTTGTGAATGCTAGCATTGTTTGTCTTAAAGGCGTGTTCAGAGCGAACCAAAAAATAATTAAGAATAGAAAATTACAAATAATAAGTTTGTATTTAGGGTTCATTTACTGCAATCCAATTAATGAATAAGATTAGAACTTACAAATAATAATCTAGTTGGTTTTTAATTATAATTTAAATTATTAATTGGTTTATTAATAACGCAGTTTACGGTCCATTTACAGCGAGCTAATTAGTAGTAAGAAATTAGAAATTACTAATTAATAATCCAGTTTTTTTTTATTACAAATTAAAATGAGGCGTTCAGAGCAACAAAATTTATAGCTAATGCGTTAATTTTATATTTGTGAATGCTAGCATTGTTTGTCTTAAAACAAAGTGGATCAGTATTTGTAATTTCTCATATTAATTACAAATTCGCTGGTTGCAGTTTATACCGAGCCAATTAGTAATTACACTTAATAAAAGATTGTTCACAGCGAAACAATTAGTAATTAAACTTAGATAATTACAAATAATAATCTAGTTTTATGACAAGCAATGTTAATATTCCAAGCAACACAATTAATGATAAATGTTGTTGCTGTGAACGTTAACCTTGTATGTCATACAACAAACTGGAATTATTACTTATAATTTCTAAGCTTATTTACGAATTCTTTAGCTGTAAACAATCCTTAATTCAGTTTGTAATCAATTTATAATCGACGCTTGCATTTTATTGTTGTGCATGCTAGTAGTGTTTGTCATATAACAAAGTCGATCATTATTTGTAAGTTACTAATTGGGTTGTTACAGTGTAAGGTTCATTTATAGCGAGCCAATTAGTTATTACAATTAATAATTCAGTTTGTTTTATGATAAACAATGCTAGTGTTCAGAACAACAAAATATATAACAAATGCGTACATTTTGTTAATGTGAATGCTAGTATATTGTTTGTTATAAAACAAACTGGGTTATTGTTTATTATTTCTAATTTTAATTACTGTTTGGGTTTGTTGTGAATACATTTTTATCTTTTAATGTTCTGGATATTTTTAGAGTAGAATTTTTAAAACGAAATGATACTAAATGTGAACATTGTGACGTGGCCTGAATTCAAATAATATTTGCTACGCAACGAGACTGGTTTAGAGATGAGTTTTCTTCATCAAAAAACAATTTCTGTTTATTATAAAATAATTAACTATTCTAAAGTACATAGAGGCGTAAAATGGCGAAAAGGCGTGTTCTGAATAAGCTTGTTGAAAACTCTCATTATTACGTTTATGGAGCACTTGCTTCAAATACAATTCCGTTATTTTAAAGGTGTCGTTTATCTAACTTTTATGTCGGTTTGTAATGGCTTCTTTTTTATTTTTTATTTTTATGTTTTGCTACAATTTTGCAAAAACAAGCGATATATACGTATTTCCTATAATGGTCATTAAATTGAGATTCTTAGATTATACGTTAATGAGTTTTTTTCTAAGTAAAGGAAATTAAACAAGCTTAGGTATATCGCACCTATGCGTCCAGCTCGCCTTATGAGTAATATATGCGATACGAGCAGCGGCCTTTTGGTTAACAATTCTTACAATTTTTCAAAATTATAATATTTAATATTTTTTTACAGCCTTTGGGTTAACAATATGTAAATATCATATAGATATAAAATATCTTAAAATTACTAGTAGAATATTTGAGTGTTTTAATTATTTTTATAAGAGCAGTATTAAGGGGGGCTCCAAATTTTGGGGCCCTATAACTCGGGAAGTATACGGGCGATTGGATTAAAACTGCGAATAGACTCAAATGGAATGCTAAATAATATGTGTAGCAAATTTGGTATGCATTGGTCCGGTACCTTCAGAGGAGTAGAGGGCACAAATTTGTTCTTACAAACGAGCGACGACTAAAATTCAAAATTATAATATTCAATATTTTTTTACGGCCTTTGGGTTAGCAATAAGTAAAAATCTTGTAGGCATAAAATATCTTATAATTTTTAGTAGAATTTTTGAGTGTTTTAATTATTTTTATAAGAGCAGTATTAAGGGGGGCTCTAAATTTTGGGGCCCTATAACTCGGGAAGTATACAAGCGATTGGATTTAAACTGCGAGCGGATTTAAATAGGGGTGCTAAATAATATGTGTACCAAATTTGGTGTGAATCGCTCTGGTACCTTCAGAGGAGTAGAGGGCACAAATTTGTTCTTACGAGCGAGCGACAACTAACATCTAAGTATACGAGTTATATACATTTTTGAATTCAGGGCGACGAAATAAACACTTTTTGTTTGGTCCGAGAATGCTACAGACACACGACCGAATGCTTTAGCTTTTTTGGTACTTTGGTACAGCTAAAAAAAATTAGTGCATATTTTAAAATGCAAAGTTATAATATTAAATATTTTTTACGGCGTTTGAGTTAACAATATGTAAAAAACTTGTAGATATAAAATATCTTAGAATTACCAGTTGAATTTTTGGGTGTTTTAATTATTTTTATAAGGGCAGTGGTAAGGGGGGCTTCAAATTTTGGAGCCCTATAACTCGAGAAGTATACAGGCGATTGGATTTAAACTGCGAGAGGATTCAAATGGGAAGACAAATAGTATGTGTAGCCAATTTGGTTTAATTCGCGTCGGTACCTTCAGAGGAGTACAGGGCACAAATTTAGTCTTACAAGCGAGTTTAGTTCTTTTGGAAATGGAGTATAATTCATAATGAAACTAATATTAGATAACGTATCATCGTTAAAAGCATTTCCAGGGTATTTGATTGCGTTATAAATTAAGTTGTCGGTGAACGCGGCGTGAAATATTCCCTTAAGCTCTAATATTACAAATTAATGGAATGTAATAAGCAAACTTTGTCCTAGTTGTACTGTTTATTAAAAATAAATAATTATGTACGACAATGAAAAAAATGATAGGTACTTTATTATGAAAAAATCAATTTTTCGTACACCATATTTTATGTGAAATGTGAGTACATGCACGTATATTATTTCCAGGGAAAACAACTATAAATAATTGAAATTAAGGTTATGTGAATTATTTCTGAATTGATTTACTTTTCTATTGCGATAGAACGTATTTTAAAGGGCAAACGTTCTTACAAATTGTTTTTTTATATACGTGAAATAAATTCTCAACACAATAAAACACGTAATAAAAATGTCAAAATATATTTTATAACTTTGCTAAAGTATCTGTTAAATAAAACAGAAACTTTTTCAGCTTACCGTATTATATCTTTATTAAATATTATATACTAGGCTATCCCATGGGCCCCACGTGCCCATATCATATACAATTCATTCTTTAGCAATATAATAATTTTAATTTGAACACATTTGGACATTAAGATAGTTTTCTTGAATAAAAAATCGATGCCTGTCAAGCTTTCAAACATTTTGCACAATTTTCACAAAGATTAGAACTATTAAAAATAATAATTTTGGCATTTAAAATATTTATATCCTCCAATCAAGTTTCTACACTGTTTGGAATATTTTATTAAAGATTGTAGGATAGTTTTTTGATTTATAAATCTAAAACTATTTAAATGAAGCGTATTTGTATAAAGAATATCAGTTTTGATTGTTTCTTTAATTCGTGTCCTTTCTGTACAGAGGCTCCGGTTTTTTTTGAATAGGGGGGGGGCTGAACCCCCTTTTCCCCGTTGAAAGTATCAGGGGGAGTGGAAACCTACATTTTTGAAATTTTTGGGTATATTTTTTGAAGTTATTAAGGGATTCTTAAGGGGGGTGCTAAGCCCAGTGTTCCGGAGCCACTGTTTCTGTAATATTGAAAAAGTAGCTAGAATAAACTATTACTTGTGTATAAAATTGTACTATTTACTAAAAAATCGTTATTGATATTGTTTCATGGCAATCGTAGAATGAATTTAAAACAAAATACAGCATATTATATGTTGATAATGAAGTTATAGTTGAGTAAAGGCCACTCCAGATGTGTTAAATGTATTATAAAATGTTTTTTTTTCTATTTAATACCAACTTTATAAATATTATATATAATAAACATAATACAGCATTTTATATGTAGATAATGAAATTATAGTTGAGTACAGGCCACTCCAGATGTGTTAAATGTATTATAAAATGTTGTTTTAATTTAATGCCAACTTTATAAAAACTATATAATAAAAAAAATACAACATTTTATATGTTGATAATGAAATTATAGTTGAGTACAGGCCACTCCAGATGTCTTAAATGTATTATAAAATGTTCCAACTTTATAAATATTTTCCCTGCTTTTTAATTTAATTTTAAAAAGTATGAATTTTTCTCAGAACAGAAAATATAGCATTAAAATTGCATAGTGCATTTTTAAAAATGTTCTTTCTCAAACAGGTAATTCTGATGATTCATACGAACTGCGTGTAAATTATTAATTATGTTGCACATAAAACATAAATAATAATTACACTATACATGAAATTAACTATTTTCTACATGAAATTGCAACCCAATAATTTTCCGTAAACCGTATAACAACGTTACTTATATTTTATTCAATTGCAAAAAGACGCATTTTCTTTAATATAATCTAGATTTATATACATACAACGTATTAAATTTGAAACTACGAAAGAAAAAGAAGAAGAAGAAGAAGAGGAAGTAAAAAGGCAAACGAGTTGCACGGAACGTATTGGTGGAGTTGCCTGCTTTTTATTTTGTGTTATATAACCACACCTTGCCGTCAATTCTCTGCCGAGACGATTAAGGGTTATTTTTGTGTGTTTTGCAATATATTGCAGGCGACGTATGTCACCCTTATGAACCATTTAAGTGCCCCGGCGAGAACCATTGTATATCGATACAGTATCTCTGCGATGGAGCACCAGATTGTTCCGATGGCTACGACGAAGACTCACGCCTTTGTACCGCAGGTATACACTGAACTAAATTGTGATTTCAGCCGAGCGGCACACGTACAAACTGCTCCCTAGTAAACACATTCTTCACACTACCGCATTAAACAAGTATTCACGCATTTCTCGTTGTAATATTCGATTTTAATTAAAGTATTAAAGTAACTTTAAGAGTAAATAATACATTTTGTTTGATTTAGTTGTATTTGGATATAATCGTCTTTTAAAGTTCGCGTTATTTGAAG
Organism: Leistus spinibarbis; assembly: GCA_933228885.1. Lineage (NCBI taxonomy): Eukaryota > Metazoa > Arthropoda > Insecta > Coleoptera > Carabidae > Leistus > Leistus spinibarbis. The sequence continues at coordinate 15,560,732 of OW121792.1, read as the reverse complement.
TGCGCAAGTCAGTCGGAATTGAATTAGGGCACTAAGCAAGGGAATGGGGACGCAGCCTAGTTTCATGCAACTAGTTAACCTATATTTTTAACGATTTTCTGTCGTTCTTAACGCCTTTCTGTAGCAAAACGACCACCTGTAGAAGAGACAGGCAGTTTCTTGAAATCATTGCTGGCAAGCCATGGTCCAAACTATTTAGAGAAACTATTCGGTAGTAAAGCGAGAGATGCCTTGCAGCCGTTGGGTGGTGTTGACAAAGTTGCGATCGCATTATCAGGTAAGTTCACAAAAAAAAAAAAATCATATTGTATAATATATGTGAAATATATACATTTTAAGGAATTTTTTACTTTACCAAATAAATAAGCATAGATACAAGGCACCTATGCCTTCAGTACGCCTAATTAGTATTATATGCGTGGACTTCGATTATTCTTGGCAAAATATTAAAATTTGTTTTTAATTATTATAGCCTATGGGTTCTCAATTTGACAATTTATATATATATATATATATATATAATTTTACATTTTTTTATAATATAATAAAAATTAAGCTTAGGTACAACGCACCTATGCGTCCAGCTCGCCTTTTAAGTAATATATGTGATGCAAACAGCAGGTTTTAATTATTATGGCCTTTTGGTTAACAATTTGAAAAATTTTTATAGATACAAAAAGTTTTAAAATTTATTCTAGATTATTTTGATATAATAAACAAGCTAAGGACTACGCACCTATGCGTCCAGCTCGCCTTATTTGTAATATATGCGATGCAAACAGCGGTTTTTAATTATTATGGCCTTTTCGTTAATAATTTGAAAAAATGTTATAGATATAAAAAGACTTGCAATTTTTTCTAGATTATTTTGATATAATAAACAAGCTAAGGTACTACGCACCTATGCGTCCAGCTCGCCTTATTTGTAATATATGCGATGCAAACAGCTGGTTTTAATTATTATGGCCTTTTCGTTAATAATTTGAAAAAATGTTATAGATATAAAAATCTTGCAATGTTTTCTAGATTATTTTGATATAATAAACAAGCTAAGGTACTACGCACCTATGCGTCCAGCTCGCCTTATTTGTAATATATGCGATGCAAACAGCGGTTTTTAATTATTATGGCCTTTTCGTTAATAATTTGAAAAAATGTTACAAATATAAAAAGTCTTGCAATTTTTTCTAGATTATTTTGATATAATAAACAAGCTAAGGTATAACGCACCTATGCGTCCAGCTTGCCTTATATGTAATATATGCGATGCAAACAGCGGGTTTTTATTATTATAGCCTTTTGGTTAGCAATTTGAAATAATGTTGTAGATATAAAAAGTCTTGCAATTTATTCTAGATTATTTTGATGTAATAAACAAGCTTAGGTACAACGCACCTATGCGTCCAGCTCGCCTTATATGTAATATATGCGATGCAAACAGCGGGTTTTAATTATTATGGCCCTTTGGTTAGCAATTTGAAAAAATGTTATAGATATAAAAAGTTTTAAAATTTCTTGTAGATTATTTTGATATAAAAAACAAGCTTATGTACAACGCACCTATGCGTCCAGCTCGCCTTATAAGTAATATATGCGATGCGAGCAGCGAGTTTTAATTATTATGGCCTTTTGGTTAGCAATATGAAATAATGTTATAGATATAAAAAGTTTTGCAATTTTTTCTAGATTATTTTGATATAATAAACAAGCTAAGGTATAACGCACCTATGCGTCCAGCTCGCCTTATAAGTAATATATGCGATGCGAGCAGCGGTTTTTAATTATGATGGCCTTTTGGTTAACAATTTGAAAACATGAAATAGATATAAAAAGTCTTTTTTGTAGATTATTTTGATAAAAATATTTTAATATTTTTTTAAGGCCTTTAGTTTACCAATATGAAGAAAACTTGTAGATATAAAATATCTTAGATATTTTAGTAGAATTTTTAGGTGTTTTAATTATTTTTCTAAGAGTAGTATTAAGGGGGGCTCTACATGTTAGGGCCCTATAACAAGACAACAATCACATATATAAAAATTCCAGTCAAAAAAAATTACCTCATACACTTTTGTTCACAGCAACAAAAATTTATAATTGTGTTAATTTTGTTGCTGTAAATTTATAATTAATTATGTTCATTTTGTTGCTGTGAATGGTGGCATTGCTTGTCATAATACAAACTAGATTATTATTTGTAATTTTCGAATCTTAATTACTATTTGGTTGACTGTGAATACAGCATTAGTGGTTAAAAAGTATATAAATAAAATTATTAAATAATTCACTGAATAGATAATTGGCATTGGTGGCTTCCACCTATGTTTTCGTATAATTTCCACTAGTGACGTAGTGAACTAATTAGCAAATGACTAATTTTGAATGATGGTTGAACAGAATCGCAGACGATTGAAGATTTTGGCGCAGCTCTGCACTTGATGCGGTCCGATTTGGAGCATTTACGCAGCGTGTTTATGGCGGTGGAGAACGGCGACTTGGGCATGCTGAAATCGCTGGGAATCAAAGATTCGGAATTAGGGGATGTGAAGTTTTTCTTGGAGAAATTAGTGAACACAGGTTTCTTGGACTGAACCATTCTCGAGCCTGCTGCATTTCCTAAGTTTTATTATATACACGGTCCCATCAAACCTGGTTTCTATTCATATTTGCTGTACAATGAACAAAAAGAATAATAAACAAACAAACAAACATGTTTAGGTTATCGACAACATCAATAACTGACACGTCATTACTTATTTTGTTTTAAACAATTGACCGAGTTAAATGTACCAACAAATATTTTTTAGTCATAGACACGACTAGCTACCTTAAAAGAAAATTACTAAATTCATTCGATAACTGAAACTAACTAAACAGTAAACGGCTAAATTAATTTAAATTAATAACAACAATTAATTGACTAGTTTGGGTATTTAAAAATAAATACCAAACCATTTAGGTCGACTTATAGAAAGAAGGACAACACTTTTGACTAAAATACAATACAAAAACATTACTAATTTTTGAGTTAAGTCGATACAAATACCAACCTAAAAAAATAACCGTGCAAATTGAGTAAGTTGAAGAAACTACTAGTAATATATAAAACTACCGACGAAAACTACCAACTTATATATATATATAAATATAAAAATCAACCTATGAAAACAAAAAATACCAAATTTACACGGCAGCAGTGTTCGAAACTTTTCCGTCCCTAAAACTACTAAAATTAATTTTTTTCTAATCTTAAAATTATTAAAAAATACGAAAACATCTTAAATTATTTATGAAAATAATAATAAAATTACTTATGAATACACACAGAAATAAAAAAGAAACCCAGGTGCGCTGAAAATATGAAAATATGAAAATAATCTTGAGCTGCGATTATTGCGAATATATCTTAATGCATTGAACGAGATATTTTGATACTCTTTATAGTTTAAAACTGGTTGTAAAAAGGGCTTAACGTATGACCAGTGCATGTACCTTATCGAAATAAAATCATATACATATCAATGAAACAAAATAAATAGGTTCGAATGGCTTATATACTAACTTGTAAACATTATATAAATGTGATTCTGTACATATCATTAATATATAAGTGTAACATTAAATAAATTAAGATAGTGTTTTCTCGAATAAATTTTTGTATGCCAAATTTAAAACTGTGAAAATGATGCCTGACACTTAATAACAAAATACACCATTTTAAATAAACATGCGCTTGTCCATACAAAAAACTAATCGAGAACAACAATCAAATGACTGCGAATATTCACAAATATTCTTGGTTAATACAAATAGTTTAAGTTCTGGTAGTATATATATATATATATATAAAAATATATTAGATTATATAAATATATCTATATATAATAAATAAATAACAGAAAAAAATATATTTAAAATAAATAAAGCAATTATTTTTATCATTTTAGTTCATGACAAAGACTGATACTATATGTTTATGTAATTTTATTGTATATTTTCACAAATTTTGCTTTATTGTTTTCATAACATGCAATTGACAGTATCAGCGAAATTTATTAACAAAAACATTATAAAATTTATTTCTATTTTTTTATTTAGATTAAATAAAAATTAAATAAACGAAATTTAAGCATATCTAATTGTCTTTTACTACATTACTCCAAATTTACTGTCTCAACACTCATAATAATTATTATTTTACTGTATAAAATAAAGTATTGGGATCACAATTGAAATTTTAATTTTGACTGATGGCTGTGTGCATGTGTGAACGCTCTATACCCTATACCGTTAAACATAAAAATAAAATGTTTTATATCCGGGGATTTTCTAAATATCTCAAAAACGACACAAGTTAAACAAAAAGTCTATATTATAAAATATAAAAACATTAAAATTTCCAACCACTTTTGTTTGAAAAGTAATTTCCTAAAATGTACCATTAACAAAAAATCGCGTTTACCGTTAAACATAAAAAAAAATATATATATATCCCGGGAAAGAAAACCTCATTTTTTAAATATCTCAAAAACGACACAAGTTAAACAAAAAGTCTATATTATAAAAGATAAAGATATTACAATTTCCAACAACTTTTGTTTGAAAAGATTTTCCCTAAAATGTACCATTAACAAATAATCGTGTTTACCGTTAAACATTAAAAAAAAAGATTTTATATCCGGGGAAAGAAAACCTCATTTTTTAAATATCTCAAAAACGACACGAATTAAACAAAAAGTATATATTATAAAATGTAAAGATATTAAAATTTCCAACAACTTTTGTTTGAAAAGTTTTTTCCTAAAATGTACCATTGACAAAAAAATCGCGCTTACCGTTAAACATAAAAAAAAAATATATATCCGGGGAAAGAAAACCTCATTTTTTAAATATCTCAAAAACGACACGAATTAAACAAAAAGTCTATATAGTAAAATATAAAGATATTAAAATTTCCAACCACTTTTGTTTGAAAAGTTTTTTCCTAAAATGTACCATTAACAAAAAATCGCGTTTACCGTTAAACATAAAAAAAAAAGATTTTATATCCGGGGAAAGAAACCCTCATTTTTTAAATATCTCAAAAACGACACAAGTTAAACAAAAAGTCTATATTATAAAATGTAAAGATATTAAAATTTCCAACAACTTTTGGTTGAAAAGTTTTATCCTAAAATGTACCATTAATAAAAAAAATCGCGTTTGAAAATAGCCAAATTACATTTACGTTTCCCGTTAGTACAATAGTAGAATGAATTTTAAATACAATAAAGCTATATATAGTAAAATTAAGTATATAAAGTGGGGTAAAGGGCACTCCCGATTTTTTTATACATATATATTATATAATCCCTAGTAAAAATAATACTTATTTTCATATAAGTTCATCACTAAATTCAAATAATCGCTCCAAATGTTAAATTTATATATATTTAATGTATGTATTGACATCTGGCGGCAACAAAGTTAATTAAAATTGTTATAAGATTAGGTCAATTCTATAAAAGCAGTGTAGACAATCTAATAAATTACTTAGTTTGCGAATTGAATTTAGAATAATTAATAACGAATACGGATTAAATAGCAAAAGCAACTATAACATTAAAGTTATAAGTCGTCAATTAGTGTAAAATTTGTGATTATTAGGATGTTTAAGTAGTTTTTATGCCACTTTTCTGCTAATTTATTTAGTAAGACGTTGGCAACACTGGTGATTTTATTTTGACATTTAATACAATCTGGGAGTCAAGTTCAAACTCAATTTGATAACACAAACAATTTTTAATATTGAATATCAAATGTATTGAACAATCAGTGTAAAAAATCGTATATGTACGCATCGTCATTAAAATGTGATTCAATGTTAGAGCGCAGTTCGTATTTCGATCATCACAACATGATTAAAGTGTGGTTAAAATTGCGATTGTCAATTTGAAAGATAAACATTGACTAAGTAATTTGATAATTCTGATGTTTGTTGAAGATATTCGTTGAGTTGTTTGAGTGCTTAAATCGTAATTAGTGAGCGTGGATTGTTCCGAACAGCCTGGACATGGAAACGTTAACTGCAGATACTGTTTATCTCGTTATGAAGAATAATACGCCAGTTTCGAGGGCTTCCAGGGTGCAGTGGCTACTAAAGCGATTGAACACTAGTATCGCTTTTTGCCCTGAAAGCAAACGAAAATGGGTGAGTTTGCTTTTTAATTAATTAAAAAAAATTATTCTAATTTTCGGCAAAGTTAATTAAAATAGGGTGTCTACGGTTTATTACTAGTAATATATAATATATACCAAATAATTGGCGAAAATAATGCATTGATTGCAACAATCAATTTTTCAATCAAAGTTTGTTTACCACTTAATAACAATTACTTTAATGTTTTTTATAAATAAACGCATATAAAGAATTTTGTTTCCTAGGCACGCTTCTGTGAAATGACGTATTTAGCACACTGGGGTGTTTTGCACCCCAGCAACAAAAACTGTTGTAACAAATAAACTAATCAATATTTTAACTTGCCAATTTTTTTAGTACTTCCTAAATGCTTACTTTTTAAAGTTATGTCAGTTATATAGCCAATTTTTTTTATTAAATATGATAAAAAAATTAAAATATATTTACGAAAAAATTATAACTCCAACTATCAACAAATGTCGCTATAGAAACGCCCCCCCCTTAGGTTTACGTACTTTAAATTAAGGAATATATGGGCCTGGGGTGTCGTGCACCCCAGTGTGTCAGTACATTAGGGGTAAAAAAATTCTACATACATATTAAATTCTATTAAATAGAATAAACAGTGAGCTGAAAGCATTGCTGCCTGTGCTCGTACGATAGTACAAGACAGCTTTAGTTTTTGGTCGTGTGTCTGTAACATACTCGGATCAAAAAGTCGTGAATATATATATATATATATATATATATATATTGGTCTGTATGACCGCTATTCATCTGAAGGTGCCTGACCGATTTTATTGATTTGGTATACATATAATTTGGATGAGCAAGAAGTTCCCATCGCAATATAAATCCAATCGTCAGTATAGGTCCAGAGTAATAGGGCCCTAAAATTTGAAGCTCCCCTTAATACTGCCCTTATAAAAATAATTAAAAAACACCCAAAAATACTACTAGAAATTCTAAGATATTTTATGTCTACAAGATTTTTTCATATTGTTAACCCAAAGGCCATAAAAAATTATTAAATATAATTTTGAATTTTGAAATATGCATTAATACATTTTTTACTTTTATTTTATTAAAATAATCAACAAAAAAATTGTAAGACTTTTTATATCTATAACATTTTTTTAAATTGTTAACCAATAGGCTATAATAATTAAAAACTGGTGTTCGCATCGCATATATTACTTATAAGGCGAGCTGGACGCATAGGTGCATTGTACCTAAGCTTGTTTAATATCAAAATAATCTACAAAAAAATTGTAAGACTTTTTATATCTATAACATTTTTCAAATTGTTAACCAAAAGGCTATAAAAATTAAAAACCGCTATTTGCATAGCATTACTTATAAAGCGAACTGGACGCATAGGTGCGTTGTACCTATATTTGTTCTTTTTTATTGAAAAAATCGACCAGTAAATAATTAATAAAATGAATTATTTAAAAATTTTAAAGCAATATCATTAAAATACTGACTATTGTTATGGTCAATCAATAACAATTGTTATTACTACATCAGTGGTTAAAAAACGTTTTATTTATAAATAAAAAATGCACTTTTGCACATTTGTGCTTGTACGTCATCCGAAACGCGTGTTCGTAAACCGAGGTTTAACTGTAATTATGTTAGGACAAGAAAAATACATCCGATATTTGTTTTAAATGATTATAAATATGTTATGTGATTGTATACGTTTTTTAATAGTTAATCGATGATGAGGAATTCGATATATTATCGATAGTATCAACCGAACAATACCCTAGCGCATCTAACCAGCCGATTAAATACGAAATAACAACAAACACAAAATTAAAATTAATCGCCAATAGTTATCGAATTGTGTATTGTTTTGATATGAGTCCATCGCTATCAACAATTGACATTCAATGCGGCGAAATATTGCTTGATGAAATATTATCATGTTTCAAAACCAGTCTGGAGGGATTATGCTGTCCGGTAATTAAATATAAGCGATTATAATAAAACAACAATTTTATGATTAATGCGTTTTTTGTACAGTTTACTGTACCAGGCAGTAGTGTAGTAATACACCCAAAAATTTATCTAACAGTCATTGCACACACGCCATTTTTCATGACTCCAGCTCAACAAGTTTTAATTAAAGGGGTCGAAGTAACTACCTCCAATTTGGAGAAAATATTCGCAACTGTCGAACGACAGTTTAAAATTTTAGAGGATCGCATTTCAGATGTTTTAGGCATGATGCATGATCAAAATCACGATGTAAGTCATCTGCGCATTGGTTTCTGCGCATTTGGCTTACGTAGCCTTTAAATTTTTCTTTTTTTCTTTTAGAATGATTATAATTTATTAGTGGAAACTTCTATGAACGGCCAAGCAACAAGTAATTTCGTACGGAATATTCCGATGGTATCGCCCGATGCGAATTTTGTAAATATGTTGCGATACTCAATGCTCGCTTTATCCTTGTTACCTGAAAATAGTTTAAGCAGTAAGTTTGATTTAGTAGAAATATGATTCTTATGCACTTAGGGGAATTAGAGACTAATACCATATTCATGTCCGATTTATAAACGTGTTTATTTTGTACGAAAACTTATTTAATTCAACTGGAGGGAAACTATATTCGTGTCAAGTTAGATTTATAAGTCTCTTGGCCAATTAAATCGCCTGCACTTATTGTTAAGCTTAGCTTAAATAATGTATAGCCAATTATATTATTTTATTTTTAAATAATTAACTTATATAATTAAAATAAATAAACTAGCGTCAATCGGTCGATTAAATTTTTAGTGAACGTTTCGTTGAACGCAACGAAATATATTTTCTAATTTTGCATTAGTTATTAAATTATTATTAATAAGAAAATTGTAATTGTAAACTCGTGGGCACTATGTGCCCATATCATATACAGAATACAATCCACTCATTGATTTGTCTAATTGCGTAATTTGACGAGTGGCGAATTTCCATTTACATTTTTTTATAAATCTATACCTAATAGTGGATACACTATATAAATAAAGCATTTCCCTTACACGGTTTCCCTTCTGGACCCGTATTTTCTACATAAATCAATAAAAAGATACCTTTTAATCTGTTCTATTATTTACGCAACTCGATATGCAACAATCTGTCGACATTTTGGACGTTTATTCTAAAATCAAATAATAGATACGTGAAGTTATCTGTATACCTAATAGTGGATACACTATATAAATAAAGCATTTCCCTCCTGGACACGTATTTTCTCCATAAATCTATAAAAAGATATCTTTAATCTGCTTTATTATTTACGCAATTCGATATGCAACAAACTGTCGACATTTTGACGTTTATTCAAAAATCAAATAATAGATACGTGAAGTTATCTGTAGACCTAATAGTGGATACACTATATAAATAAAGCATTTTCCTTACACGGTTTCCCTTCTGGACACGTATTTTCTCCATAAATTAATAAATAGATACCTGTAATCTGCTTTATTATTTACGCAACTCGTTATGCAACAAACTGTCGACATTTTAACGTTTATTGGAAAAGCAAATAATAGATACATAAAGTTATCTGTGGTGTGAACGCTTACAATGATTATAAATAAACTTATTGTTTCTCACAATTCACACACAATATTAAACTTAGGTACTGCTTCTATTTTGGTATTCGCACTATTTATTTTGACATTTAATAGTTATGTTGACGTTTAAGAACGTCCTGGAATAATAAACAACCAGTGCCGCTACTGTAATAAAGGCCTGGCCCAGCCACTGGTAGCCATAGATACATACAAATAATGCGTTCTACATACACATTCATTCACATATTCAAATACATACATCTAGGTGTATATATACAATTTTATTAAAAATTTAACTTATTTTAAGTCTACTTATACATAAGAATCATATTTTAGTAGATTAGGGGTCCATAAAGATCTGTTGGGGTCTGTTGAAGAGTCTGCAGGGATCTTTAGTGGTTAGAGTGAGGAAATAGTTGTTTATATGTTGTATTATTATAGATATTGTAATAATTACGGATGGAGTAGTAGTTTTACCCGATGTGAAACTAATTGAATCATTACTTATGCAACTGCATTACGATAGCACATCGATTTCATTTATAAAAGTCGGTTCAACGTATCATCCGCATGTTTTAGCCGGTTATGTGCCATACCCAGATATTTTAAGGTTTTTATCACGTTCGACAATGGGAATGTACTTAGAGAATATGCCTGAAATTGTAAGTAAATTTTACGTTATTTAAGATGGATTTTTAATGAATTGAATATTTCTAGAGTGTCAATAATTCGTACCAAATGAATGTGTTTCATAAAAATATTTTAGTTTGGTCATTTCATACCAAATTAAATGAAGATGTTCCAGTTGTTGCTGCTTCAACCGCAAATAATCCAAGATGGACGACTACGTAAGTTTTTTTTGTTTTATAAAATTATTATTTGTAAGAATCTGACCCCATTTTACGCCGGACGTACTTATGCGAACTTGGAACTGATGGTTACTGCGATTTTGAGTGTGATGTGGATTAAAGAAATAAAATACACAAATAAAATATAATTTAATTAAACAAAACCAATTAAATCCCAATAAAATATAAATTTTTAATGAGTTAAACAAAACAAACAAAAGGTTTAGGAAGATTGAACAAATTATAAAAATACTTTAAAGCCAAAATGATTTTAGCGGCCGTAACATAACGGCCACACTGGGGTCGTTTGGACCCCATCGTGAAAAAGTATGTAAAATTTTGACTTGAAAATATTCTGGGATACTCTTTGAAGATTAATTTAATGTTTCCAGTAGTTTAAATAAAGAAATAATTAATTTAAGTTTATAAAAGAAAATCAAAAAAGCTAAGAAAGTGAAAAAATACGATTTTTACTTAAATTTTTTAATTTATTGATAAAATGAGCTGAAAATTTAAATTTTAGATACTTAAAATCAAGATCTAAGAATGTGGGGTCTGTTCTGTTTCACAAGACTAAAGCAAAAATATTCAAAATCAAACAAAAATGTATTGTATTTTTGATTAATTGGCCCCATTGTTAAATATTTTAAATTATCTAGTGACACATTTCAAATGTGCATTAAATATTTAACCTAAACATTACATATTATGCGTTAAATATTAATAATAATAGTGAGAAAATAATTATGTATAATGTACTTTTCATTATAGTAAATATAAGAAAATATCGTAATAAATTGAATTCGTTTTTTCGAGATAATTAATTGTTTTTTTTTTTTTTTTTTTGTAACAGGAATAAGTATTTTTATGGCCAGGAACCTCCGGTTTTATTACGTAAAAAGCAAGCGGAAGAAAAGGTGAACATGTCGCTATTGTTGCTAGTTTCAAGACGGATTTGTGCCGGATTTACCGTTGATGTAAGTTATTACAAATTTATTTTCATATTATGTCCCAAAATTTGGAGCCCCACTTCATACTGTCCTTATAAAAATAATTAAAACACTCTAAGATACTTTATATCTACAAGATTTTTTCATATTGCTGACCCAAAGACCATAAATAAATTATTAAATATAATTTTGAATTTTAATATATATATATATATATATATATATATATATATATATATATATATATATATATATATATATATAAATGGTGGAAAGTACTAAAATTGCTTTTTATTTATAGAAAATCAAATTAGACCATGACGTTTTGCATATTGAATTATCATTACTTTGGAAAAATTTCGTCTACCTCCAATATACTATAACTACTCCGTGGCCAAGTATGCAAAATTTTGTGCACTATAGTGTCCACGTAGCAGGTAATTTAGATTCATGTTGATTGATTAAAATATATATATTTATTTATTTATTTAATAATATTTATAGCCCCCTACGAATTTCTGCATGACATAACATGTTTGATGAAAAAAGACTTTAAATCGACATTTCGTCAGGCAGTTGTCGAAAGGTTTTGGTATGTCTTGACACATTTAGCCAGTAGTGATACGTATTTGGCCCAACACATATGCTCATTTCAAAATTCGAGTGTTTGGTACACGTTACCAGAAAGTGTCAAAAATAAAATTTCGACATTTAATATGGTAAATAGTGTTCCTGTTGACGCTACTAAGCCTCAAGTTGTAGCTAGGTAAGTTTACAATAATTATACTTTATATTTATGCATCTTTAAATATTAAATTAATATATTAAAAATTGAATATAGATTACTCTTATAGTATAGGCCACTTTAGATTTTCTTATGTTATAAAAATATTTAAAAGTAGAGTATAGGCCACTCTGAATTGTATTATTATAGTATACAACCTAAGCACAGGCCACTCCAGATTATTTTAAAATGCAACATAAAGCAATTAAAATCCAGGCATGTTTAGAAATTGAGTGTAGGCCACGCTAAATTTACTTTGCCATTGTTATAGTGATATGGTTTGCCCAAAATTCGCGTCAACATGGCAACCAATTTGCCAGCTAGAAAATTCACAATGGAGCAAATGGTTCCATAGTCGCAAAATATCAATAATAGTTCGACACGACGATCCGTTGCCAAGAAATTTACAAATACCAAATTCGGCTGGCCGTTTTCAAGTAATTAACGAATCAAATTGCGGGAATTATCAAATTGTAAATTTTAACATATTTTCATTTTTAGACTGTGCAGTGCAGACAGTCACTGTCCATAATTAACTTAAAATTTTCGGACTGGTCTTCATTCGTCTTAATCGAGAATCATAGTTACATTAAGTTTTTATATAAAGACTCGGATAAACCGACTTGGTTTTGCATTGTTCGTGTAACATCCAAACTGCCATGTGCATTTATTAATATTGGTTTTATTAACGGGACCCCTGGGTACTTACGCCGTAAAGTGAGTTATTGCCATTATGCTAACTAATTCACTTAAACTGATTTAAAATTGTGTTTTTTTTTTAGATCTTTGAAGAAATTAATAATGAGTTATCACAATTGTGTTTACCCGCTTTGAAATATAACGCAAATTCTGCTTGCGTTCTTCTACAAAAACCCTTGGAGAAGATTTTAATACGGTAATTTAAAATAAGTTACACAATTCACTGAAACCTCTTATTTTTTATTTAAACAATAATCGACCTTTTGGCATAAATATTAACGAATGGGCGATTTTTTTTTTGGTATAAAAGTGCCTAATAGGAGTTTTAAATGAATATTTCAGATATGAAAGAATTCCAAGTGATTTTAATACGGTGGTGTTCCCCGATGGAACCCAACCTCCAACTTCTGGTAATTTGATTCAAGCAGTACCCATTGCAGGCACATTATTTACAACATTATCGCGTTATTTGTACCATAAACGTTGGATTTGGAACACTACGTACTTAAACGCAAAATTAGGCATCAGTTCAGTCGCTCAAATATTAAACACCATCACAAAGTAAGTATTTTTATTTATTTGCATTATTAATTAATATCTTATTGGCAAAAAAAAATCAACTGCTTTTTTCGTCATAAAATATGTTCCAGATTAGGTACATATTATTATGTAAACGTAACAACTGTCCAATTGCATTTTATTTTATGAAAGCTTTCAAAATTTGTATTTTTTACTTTTCTTAACTGACTACGAATGATTAATGTCTTAAATTACTTATTTTATGTAATATAACTAGTAATTTTCACACATTAAGTAAACTGAAATGATACTAAAAATTAAAAAAAAAAGATCAGCGAAATTAATTTCTTGTTTTGTTTTATACATATTTAATTATTTTTATTAACTGATTTAGGATAACAAATGTTTTAAATTACTTATATGTAATAACTAGTAATTTTCACACATTAAGTAAACAAAAATTGATCACCAAAATTGATTTCTTGTTTTATTTTATATTTAATTAATTATTTTTTTACTGTCTATACGGATGATTAATGTCTAAAACTACTTATATTAAGTAATAACTAGTAATTTTAACACATTAAGTAAAGAGAAATGATATATAAAATTAAAAAAAAAAAGATCAGCAAAATTAATTTCTTGTTTTGTTTTATATTTAATTGTTTTTATTTACTGACTACGGATAATAAATGTTTTAAATTACTTATATGTAATAAGTAGTAATTTTCACACATTAAGTAAACAGAAATGATACTTAAAGTTAAAAAACAACGATTAGCAAAATTAATTTCTTGTTTTGTTTTATATATAATTATTTTTATTTACTAACTAAGGATAATGAATGTTTTAAATTATATGTAATTACTAGTAATTTTCACACATTAAGTGAACAGAAATGATACTTGAAATAATCCAAAAATGATTTCTTGTTTTGCTTTATACTTAATTAACTTATTTACTACTGTATGGATGATTTTTGTCTTAAATTAATTATTTTAGGTAATAGCTAGTAATTTTCACACATTAAGTAAACAGAAATGATACTTAAAATTAAAAAACAACGATTAGCAAAATTAATTTCTTGTTTTGTTTTATATTTTTTATTATTTTTATTTACTGACTAAGGATAATTAATGTTTTAAATTACTTATGTGTAACACATTAAGTAAACAGAAACGATACTTAAAAAAATTGATTTCTAAATTAATTTCCTTACTGACTGTATGGATGATTAATGCCTTAAATTAATTATGATAGGTAATAACTAGTAATTTTCAGACATTAAGTAAACAGTTGTTATGAAAGATTTTGTTTTTATATAAAATTTACTTGTACGAATAACTAGAGGCATTAAGTCGTTAATTTCGTTGCAGTATGCGAATGAATGAAGGTTACAGCTTCGCACATTCAGCATCTGGTATCATAAATATGGTTTTGGAAGTCGAAATGAAACCATTGCAAGCGAACAACGATGATAGTAGCACATTAAGTTGCGTTATTCAGTATGTAATTTTTCCGCCGCATTACGCGAATCGGGCCGACATGCGCGAACATAGCAGCTTGTCTGAAGATGGCTCAGAGTATGATCAAGATTCCGAAATAGATTTGCAGATCGTTACCGAAGTTTGGATTGAGCCTCAATATGGGAATGTATGTAACTCACCGAGGTCCCGGTATTACATGGAGAACGACGCCTATCATACGATTGCTGATAAGGTAACACACTACTGTGTATTAAATTTTCATTCGCTTTTACCCAGAAAAAACAGCGATAATTCGGATAAATTACAGATGTTTTGGGTAAAAATACTTGTTTACATTTTGGTGCGTTTTAGATCGGATATGTAGATTTGAAGTGCATTCGCGCTATGCTAACATTAGAGCATATTAGTTTAATGTGCCAAACAAAGTTGGAGACGGATGACAAAGTGAAACGATGTGATAGTAAACCGTTTATTGGACCGATTAAACATATTGCTAGCGATACTAGTGAACGCAAAAATTTTGCGGAGCTAAACGAACACTTAATACAAAATGGTTATAGGTAAATTGTTGCATATTTCAGGGCTTCCACGCATTCACTATTTTAACATTTAATTCACTATATTCATGTCATAAATGTATGAAAAGTATTAAAGACGCTAAAAATTCGTCAATGTTCTAACTTCGTTCACTCAAAACTAATATTTAACATTTTTTTAATTTCGGCAAAAGTTTATAGAAAAGTTCCCCATAGGTGTAAGAAGGTGTCCATTTTATTTTTTCAATTGTCAATTAGCCAATAAGTGTTTTTACTTTCTTTTACAAAGTAATAAGTAAGTCTTGTAATCATGAAAACTGTCGAACTCGAGATTTCAACGTATATACACGTTTTTTTCCCCTGAATCGAATGTGACTATTTTCGGAATGACGTGTCTGTGTGTGTGTCTGTCTGTGAACGCTCTAGAGCAAATACTGTACGTTAAATTGTGAAACTTTAAACTTAAGAAACCGGAAGTGCATGTGTTTACTCTATGCATTTTTTGTTCCATTTCCAATATCACTAGAACGGCTGCACTTATAGCAAAATTAGTTATATTCATAATGATAAATATTAATATTTCACACAATTTTTGTTTTAAAAGTTTCTTCAAAAAATCAACCAGTTACGAGAAAACTGCTACGGAAAATCTTAAATATCTGCCATGTATTTGCATATAGTTTAATCAATCGTATTTTGATTTGTGTAAAAACTACGTAAAAGAGAGTCGAGTGCAGGCCATTCTAGCTTTTTTAATACACTCTTAATTAAAATATGTATAACTCTTTTATTTATTTAATCGCCTGTAATTTGATAACACAAGGTTTTTGGGGTCGTAGAGGACGAATTTGGCTTCAAAATCGGTCAAAAAAACAAAATGGCGTCCATAAAATGAATATTTAATTCACTTTTTATCTGTTTTCAGTCACTTATATCACTTTTATCCTTTAAAAACTACACTAAATTGCTGTGGAAGCTCTGATATTTCCGTTAAATGATTGGATCTTATTTTGTATTTATTGCGTTTTTAGCCTTGAGGCGGCAACACCATTGATGGACGAACGTATTCACCATGTGCCATTTAAATTTAATTTAACCAATATTCTGCGTATTTGTCCACAATCTGAATTATTGTTTTCATTGTTTATAGAAGGTAAAGTGCGCTATGATATAATCAAGGCGGTTGATCTTGCTTTTTTTTAATTCCGTTTGTATCGTTTAATAATGTTGAAATTATTAACTTTCAATTTTTAAATTTAAATTGGTACGATTCTGAGCAACCCTATAGATCTGTAAATGTTTTTAAACCATTACCAAAATCTACCAAACATACCAAAAAAAAATCTTGAGACGATTATTCACTCCATTCCGTTTACGAACCCTCTATTGGCGAACATTCGCTACAACGAACGTGACCATTCTTCAAATATTTCATCGCCAATAGATAGAATTGTTTATAAAACAAAACACCAACCGTACATTCAACATAATTATATAAAAATTAACAAATCCTCCTTACAGAATTATAGAATTGCTCAGAATTGTCATTCAATTTTAAATTTACCATTTTTTTTAAAATAATTTATGAAGCTACATACACCTTTATTTCATCATTTAGTGAATTTTGTACTCCACATGATACGATCTCAATACTTTTCGATCACAAATTACTGCCAAAACCAGCAGATTGTTGATTTATCAAATTGACATATCGGCATTTTAAAACGTTTAATTGTAGATATTGTTTTCACATTCTGTTCAAAATGTACATATCGAATTCCCTCATCGCACTATCGATGAAATTGGAAAATACTAGGATAAGTATATAAGATATGAAAAGTTCTCAAACTTTATAACGTTTTAAAAGGTCAAGTAATTGTGATAAATAGCTATTATTTCGTGACAAATGTTTAATTAATATAGTAATTTACGTAAAAATGACCTAGTTAAAAAAGTTTGAGAACAAAATCATGTCAACAATCAACCTGGTTAGTAAGTTGTCACGTGATCTATGACGTGAATAACCGATTTAACATTGCGTTGGAAAACTGTAGTCATATTTGAGAGTTGCCATTTATCCACTAGTTATTTATATTAAAATTAGAACTCCAGGGTGACTAATCTTATTTTGGACTAAAAATTACATTTTTTACATTAATATGGACCTCGAATTGTAATAATATCTAGTTTTAACTCTTTTGCTTTTGGAATTTAACCCTTAACTGACACATTTTCAATAAATAACATAATTGTCACTCTGGGTTCATTGGACCCCAATGTGAATAATTGTTTCCGAAAGTTTTCAATATTTTGATATGGAAATATGTCTGCATTTACTTGAATGCATTTTCTGATAGTACTTAAAGTAAAATTGAACTCAACTTAAAAATAAGATTTTTGAGTTATTTTTATCTTAAAAACATTATTTGGAGGTAACGGGCGTGTTGAAACTTAAAAAAATTTGATTAATAATAGGCTGGGGTCCCGTGGACCCCAAGGGTCAGTTAAGAGTAGGAATCCCGGTGTGTTCCTATAGTGAAAGAGTTGAAATATGATTTACTTAGGCTTAACGGCCACATATTGTATGAATTATCTTTTAGATGAAAGTCAAAAAAATCAGTTCGAACTCGAAAAACCAAATACAATCCTTTTGGAATCTTTTTACAATAATTTACATGTATTACACGACCATGAATTGAGTATAGGCCCTGAAGATTCTTACTGTTTCTTGGAATTATTGTATAAAAAACATGTAAATTGTAAAATAAGGGATAAGTGCCCATTTTCTTTATGTCCTTACGTTACTGAATTATGTAAGTTTACGTTTCAGATACATCATGGTTTTATGGTTTGGTTTCAGTTTAGATACATAATTATGTACTATTAATTATGTTGCTTGTGTATATTTTATTTCATTATAATTTTCATTCCAGTAATTTATATTCATTTGATTAAACCGATACGAACGCATACTTATTGGTCCTTGTAAGAAAATCGCATTTTTAATCACTAATTTTCCTGATTTTACGTTTCCTATTTCGAATTAACTTTCTTGATAATCCATACAACGAATTTTTGTTTGTTTTGCTTTATCAATTAACCTGTTAGCACCCAAATAATTATTTATATATTTTTAATTTCTAAAAAATAATTCAGTAAAGCTAATATCCTTAAAATAGGAGCTGGTACCTAATGGGTTAAGGGGCTGTTTTTTTTTTTAATTTACATCGAAATTGTTTTCCAAACTATATAATCGATGCATTGACAGCCCAATATCACTTGTTACGAGATAATCCTGAATTATCTCTTTCAGAAGCTACACCTGTAGATATCCTTCTTTCTCTAACAACAGAAAATACTTATTAATTTGTGAAATATTCGGCTTTATATACTTAATTTCGTAAAACGTACCGTCTAGAACCATACAATATCTACAATATGGTATTTTTTTTAACAACGAAATTATATTATTGTAGTTGTAAAATGATAAATAGATTTTTTTTAAATTTATCATTTTATAGCTACAATAATAAAATGTGCTATATTGTATGCCTCTAGACCGTATTACGAAATTATTTATATAAATTGTAATATGTCTAAAATGTATAGATTTATACTGTTGCTAGACAGAGAACGAGAAACAGGTGTAACCTTTTTAATTCAAACATATCATTTTATTTATTTTATGTTGCAATGTTTCTTTTGTTGGCGTTTAGCTTATTTTTATTATTTTGAAATTAAATGTATGTTTGTTTATTTTTTATTTATGTGGCATGTTTTCGTATTTTTGTACTTATGTTTATAAAAGATTTTCAATATAATTCATTTTATTAATCTTTAGTATTTGTAAGATCCAGAATAACAAGTTTCACTATGATTGAAATTCCAATTTAGCATTTTTTTTTCCTAATTCTATTTGCACTTTTTTTTTTTAAATTAATTTTGTTAATCTTTCTTATATTATTTATTTTCTATATTAAAAGGCAAACATATTATTTATTCTTTCACTGTTTTTTTTTTTTTTTAATTAATGTTACTAATCATTCTTAATTTATTTATTTACACTTGCACTGTTTTTAATAATTACTCTTAAAACTAAATTACTTTCTTGTAATATTTATTTGTTTCTGTCTTAAATTTGCACGTTTCTTTAAATCTAATGGTTTTTAAGAGCATAGACTGTGTACTCAAAAATTGCATGAGTTTTGTTATACACTCACAGAAAAAACAATTACTTGATTTGTTTAAAAAAAAACTGGAGTGGCCTTCACTCGACTTTCTTGTCCTTTTACTATTTATATTTATAATAATTATTTATTTTGTTTTAACTTCTCCCTACAAATGCTATAAAATAAAATCAATATGTATTGTAACTAGGAAAACGTACATGTTAAATAACGATTTTTCAGTAAATGGTACGTTTTTTGAAAAAACTTTTTAAACAAAAGCTGCTAGAAATTTTAATATCTTCAACTTTTATAAGAAACACTTTTCTCTAACTCAAGCCATTTACGAGATATTGGAAAGTAGCAAGATCTGTTACTTGAAAAAGGAGAAATAGATTTCTGGTTGTAGTTTATTAAAATCTTGAAAATCGAAATCATTTGTTCACAGTCTATGCACTTAGATAAAAATGTTCAATTGTTTTGACTTGTTCAGGGTATCTAACAAATTCTTCAATACTCTGTTTTAACAAGTGGTTTTTGCCACCCTTTTGTGCCGTTCATTAATCAAACAATTTTATTTTAGATCGATAAATATTGATATTTGAAAATAAAATGAACAATTTTGGAAGTACCTAATAAAACAATGGTTTTTTTTTTAATTTAATACTAAAATAAATCCGTATGTTTCAGTTTTAGATCAACAACCAAAATCCGAATTAAATTATCCAAAATGGCGCTGTTATATTAAAGGGCTCTCACAAACACATGTCATATTAACTTTTGTACCTGCCAGCCTAAAAGATCTCAAACTTCTCATGACTACCTCAAAAATGACCCGAAAATTCGGATCTATCTTTGCCTCCAACAATCCTACTTTCAGTCTAGGACCATCACCGATCCATGACAATGATCTCGACCAGATGAAGCCTCCCGAAAAACTACTAATCCTTCCTGTTTATATCTATGATTGTCCTCAAAGCGATTTGATTAATTTTTATATCAAATGCGAACAAAGTTCAGAAGATGAAGTTTTAAACGATGTTTATGAAAACCATTTATATAAAATTTCACAGTTTGATGGTACTTTCGACGTGGAAATGACCCAGAAAATGATTAGAAACGAGAATGATGACGTCGAAACGACGTCATCGGTGCGTCAACATTGCAAAACTCTAGTTTTACTTCACTCTAAATGTTTTATAGGATCTTTGTTTAATTCTTTACGTATGAAAATACCTGTTCATAATTTAGATGTACAATTTGCAATTTTACAATGCGAAAAAGTTGTAGATGCAATTGAAATTACTGAATATTTACAAGTAAGTTTC
Organism: Leistus spinibarbis; assembly: GCA_933228885.1. NCBI lineage: Eukaryota > Metazoa > Arthropoda > Insecta > Coleoptera > Carabidae > Leistus > Leistus spinibarbis. The sequence continues at coordinate 15,539,665 of OW121792.1, read as the reverse complement.
AATTGTACTTTCCTAAAATATGTGTTTACATTTTGCTTTATTGTCTAAATTTCTTACTTCGTACTTTCCTAAAATATGTGTTTACATTTTGCTTTATTGTCTAAATTTCAGTTAGTTTGTGGCCATTTAAAGTCGAATATTGAAACGAAAATAGATCTACGTACATTATTTAAAACGACAAATTGTGAAGATTTAAAACCATTGCATTTGTTGATTCAAGAAAAATTTATTAAAATTACTAAGAGTGCGTTTCAACCAGTACCAACAAATATGGAATTTTATTTTTGTATTCCGGCGACGATTACAGATAATGAGGTAATTTTCACTACTGTTACCCTCGAAATTAGATTATGGTAAACAATTTTGTTTTAAATTTTCGGTTAGGTAGTAAGTAATGATGACGAAAACGACGATATATCCTCAGATTTTTCTGAGTTTCTTTCGAAATCAGATCAAGATAGTATCACGAGTAACGATAAAACCAATCCACATTTTTGTTCATTAACTACGCCAAATACTACAACAGAATTCATGGAAGGGGATGAAGAAATTACACCATTATTTCTTCAGTTAACATGCACGTTAACAATGGGGGACACCATTCATTCTATGCCAGTAACCGTAATACCAACTTGTCTCGGTAAGTTGATAAAAATGTATATTTAATAGTTTTTGAAACGTTTTATTGCGAAATGTGGGTACAGTAACCCAACTTTAAGCCGCCATTTTATTAATATACATATTTGCTTTACAGGAGAAATCTGCAAAAATATAGTAAACAATGCTGATATATATGATTTCAGTAATTTTCGAGTTACACTCGATATAATTTGTTTAACGTTACCTATACATGTTCAAACTATTATAAATGAATCAAATTTATTAAATTTGACTGATTTTGACTCAAATAATATGTCGAACAATTTAGAAATGAACATTAGTGAAACAATTGAACAAAGGCTAGTATTTTTTTTTTAAATAAATTAAGTTATAACTGATATTTTTCTTGTTATAGATTTGTACCAAAAAATTTAAACCATTTACCAGAATTTCAACAGAAAATAATAAGAAATTTGAAGGAAGAGGTAATTTAATCTTTCATTTTTAAATGTATACAAATAATTTTGTTTTTTATTTTAACCAGATAAAATGGTTATTACATGACGAAATGGCTACATTTTCTTTGGATATAGAACCTGTAACAACGAATACGTTAAATATGGTTATTAATCATGTTCAGACAAGTATATCAAAAATCTCATGTAAAAAAGATGTAATAAATTTAAATTTCGTGTATGGTGCTTCGCACAGTCGAAATAAATTCGTGGAGGTAAGTAAATTCGTGATTGGTTCGATTTAGTGTTGAGTATTTTTTAATTTGTATTCAGGAATTCCAAAAGCTGCAAATTTGTATGCCAACCAAAGACATTTACAAACTAAATGTCGATACAAATTTATATTATTTAGCAAAAGATTCGTCACACTCGAATTTAAATAATTGCAGTAATTCATCATTTTATTGTTTTTCCAAATACAAATCGAATCGATTCAAACGATTTAATCGTCTTGATATTGGTAAACGGCGAATGCTCGATAGCGATGAAATATTTATAAGTAATTATTTGATTGAAATAAACATGTTGTAGTATGATTTCATTTGGTTGTCGTTTTAGATACGAAAGAGTCAAAGCATGACAATGAGTTTGATTGGTTGAATCACATCGATCGTAAACGGTCCATTTTACCCAATTTTTGGCTTATTTTGCGGCTTGAAAATGATTTGGTCACTATTTTCTTTCATTGCAGGTATTTATTATATTGAATGGTGAATGCTTATAAAAGGTTTCTGCTACCCCCATTTATGGGAAAGGTTCATTTGTATGAATTTATAGATTTTTAGAACTGTCTACCTCAAAAGTAAGCGCTTTTTTAGATGTACATAACACTTTAATAATGGCAATCAAGGATCTATGTAAACGTGTAAACCAGTCATTATTATTACAACAATTACATGACACCAAAAACTGTGATCGCTTATTAGAACCAGAAGATCCAGATGGTGATTTATGGAATACACCAATACCAAGAAAACAATCATTTACAAATATAAAACACTTAAATGGTATTTAAATCTAAAGTTGACAAAGTGGATTAAAAATCACTTTGTTAATTGGAATAAAAATAATTTTTAGTTCTTTTTCATATTATAATTTTGATTTTTTTTTTGTTCTATTTTATTTTGTTGTAGATTTCTCTGACAATTCTGAGTTTCAGACTTCGGAATTTTTAAAAACCTCATCGAAATTTATTCCTGGTGCTTTTAGATGTGACCCCGTTTGGCAAACACATTTTTTACTGCATCCCCGTCTTAAGACCGGCCCTGGCAAATCTGGAATCTCTCGCGGCATCCAAGCATTACGAACAGTACTCAATAAATTCTCGGTAAACAATAGGAATAATATGTTCGTGTATCAAGATTCTTCTTCCAATGTTTTTTATTTGAGGTGAATTTTGTTTTAAATTTATTAAATCTTGTATATTCATCATTTGGTACTTTAGGTTACAAGATAGTATAGAAGTTAGTTCGAAATTATTTTTACGACGTCTTGAAAATGAAAATATTACAAATGCTATACCGAGAAGCCCTTCCATAACATCTTTACCGATTGCGAGACCAAAATCTATCTTAAATCATTCGGATTCGTCAATAGATACGACAGTAAGTGCTTTTTAGCTCGTCGTACGATAGTACAAGCAGCTTGTGTGTCTGTAACATGCTCAGATCAAAAGAAATCCGAATTTGCTAGTTTTTTTTAAATATCAAATATAAAATATTTATATAAATAATTATTAATAAACTAGATGGATATTCGTCCTCGAGTAAGATCAGTTGGTGAAAATGAAATTACCGAATCACCAGTAGAAGATTCGATTATATTAAAAGTATACGGTATAACAAATGCAGGGCCCGACGTTAAATGCGATTTAGTTCAAGTTTTGCAAAACCGTTTAGACGATGCAGTCTTAGAAATACTTTCGATGATGTTAGCTAGAAATTCTATGTGTCCTCTAACACCTGAAGACGTGCAGTTTCTTCAAAAACCGTTTTGTTCACCAGGGCATATCATAAAAGTAACTATACTTTAAAATTACTTCGAACGGATCTTATATGAAAATTATTTTTTTTCAGCTTTTTATACCAGAACATGCGCATTTATACTTAGACGCATTTATACATTATTTACGCCAAAACTTATTACAATTTTTAAATTTACCCAAATATGCAGATTCTAATAGTTATTATCATTTTAAAGTAAGTATTTGGGTTTACAGGTTTAGGAAAGATTGTATATGTTTATTTTTTATGTAATTTAACAGGATTATCCTGAACCGATTCACACGTCTAAGGTTCTTAAGGAAGATTTAATTTTTTTGTATAACCAAAGTCAAAATCCTTCGTCTGGAAGTCGAGGAATAGCGTGTGTTGCTCTTACAGTAATTTCAACAACATTGATTGAAAATAATTTCATGGAACAAGATACAAATTATTCTCAAATATTTGATAATGTTACATTTGATCAGATTGTCTCGTCATATATATTGTCGCAAGAAAATGGTAAGTTTTTTATTGGAATTTAATATTTTGTGTATAAATTATACAACTGGGCATACAGCAATGTGGTCCAATTGGTAGAAGGCCTCGGGTTCAAATCCCGGCGTACAAAGGTTTTGTTGAATTGATATCTCGAATTTAATTCACATGTTTAGACATTTTGTATTAAAGGAATGGGGCTATTTTTTTTTTAATTAAATTTATATAAGAGATTCTGGGAATAAAGTTTGTCACGATTTACATAAGAGAAATGTATTTTTTTGCTTAAAGGGGGAACCGGTTTTGTAATACGAAAAAAAGAGTTTTGAGTTTTTTTTTCTTAGGGTATAATAAATTAACAGACTTTTGAAAATTTGACGGTGGTTTTATTTATATTTTAATAATCCTCATGAATTTTTTTATAAAAAAATATTATTTTTTTATACCATTTATTGGTATTTTTGTGAGCGCATCCGAATTTGCCGGAAACATTCTGTGAAGACTGCAGATTTTAATTTTTGTCTGATGCAAAAAATCAAAATGATTATTTAAATGTATTATATGAATTAAAATATGATTAAATTCATTTTAACAATGCTAATTTTGCATAAACAAATTATAAGAACTTCAAAATCGTAATGTTATGTTTATTAGAGCTCTAAAATGTTGAATTTTTTTTTGTTCATGTAAAATAAAATATAATACATTTTAATAATTAAATTCACTTAAACAATGTTAATTTTGCATAAACAAATTATAAGAACTTCAAAATCGTAATGTTATGTTTATTAGAGCTCTAAAATGTTGAATTTTTTTTTTTTAGTTCATATAAAATAAAATATAATATATTTTAATGATAAAATTCACTTTAACAATGTTAATTTTGCATAAACAAATTATAAGAACTTCAAAATCGTAATGTTTTTTCTTTAGTTCATTTAAAATAAAATATAATACATTTTAATAATCATTTTGATTTTTGCCTCCGTTAAAAATTAAATTCTGCAGAGTGTACACAAAATGTTTCCGGCAAACTCCGGGCGTTCAAATACCAATAAATGGTATAAATAAATTCATGAAGATTGTTAAAATAAATATTAATTTATTTTACCCTAAAAAAAATCTCAAAACTCGTTGACTTATTCGTGTTGCAAATCAGGTTCGCCCCTTAAGGTCCTTGCACAAAAAAAAAATGAAGACATAAGAAATACTTTTACACAAACAGTTTATAACAATATAAATTTGTTTCTTTAACAGAAAATCTGCCGATCACTTACTTAGAATTCCATATATGGAAACAGGGCCGTGTAAATTTAGACGTATTATGTTTAAAATTAAAATCCGCAGTCAGTCAAGCCTTATGGGACTTAGTATCCGAATATCATTTACTCCGTGCCCCTTTATGCATAGAATCCGAATCTAATCTAGAAATTAGCGATCAACAAATAGCGACCCCGTTTTTAAATTCTGGCATCCATACACCAAATTTACTCCCGCTCGATCCAAACTTACAGCGCGCGTACGAAATTAAAAGTTGTATATCGCGTAAATTAATAAACACTTTAAACTCATTTTCAAGCGACAATTTAGTTAGTTTTTGCGAAAATCATTTCAAATCGTCCTCAAATTACTTAGAATCCGCTAATTCCAGCTTACAGCGGCTTAGTAACGACTTAAAACTGACTCAAGTCGACGAATTTGAACGTGGCGATTCCGGGATTGTGTCCGATGTTTATTCAACGATTTTTGTTGATTGGTTCGAATATGCAATTAAACTTGATGTTCCGGCGGTAAAAAAATGCCATATTTCTCTTACATATCGACACTCGGTCGGTGTTTGCTTACGCGAATTACAAAATATTATAAATTTCCTTGCGCCGGATACAACGGTTAAAGCGTTCGACTTTCAAAATAATACGTATGTGCCGCATAAGTCGGATCGAATTTCGGTTAAGAGTGTGCTGATTGGTCGGAATTTGGACCAATGGAAGATGAGTACGTGCTTTAGTGATAGTATTCACTATCCGTCATCTGTTGAAACTATGGCGCTTAAGCATCACCAAAAGTTTATTCCATATGTGTATGTTTCGGAAAATAAATTTATTCCACGACAACGATTGCTATTAGCGATTATCATTAGTAATAAGGTAAGCATTTTTGGGTATTAACGCAAATTTAAGAAAGAAAAGAAAACAATTTTTATGGAAAATGTCTGGTTGCACTGCGTGCGAAAATAACACAAGTTATTAGAAATTTTAATATTTTCAACTATTATAAGAATCACCTTTTCTCTAACTCATACCGTTTTCGACATATAAATAACGTAGCAAGAATAAACCGTTACAATAATACAGTTCAATTTTCCCATAAATGGTACAATAACACTTTTTAAACCAAAGTTGCTAGAAATTTCGATATTTTCAACTTTTATTAGATTCTTTTTCCTCTAACACATACAGCTTTCGAAATATTGATCAAATAGCAAGAGTAAACCATTACTATACTACAGTTTAATTTTACCTTAAATGGTTTAATTTACGGAAAAACTTTTTAAACAAAAGTTACTAGAAATTGTAATATCTTCAACTTTTATTAAAATTACTTCCGTAATTCATACCGATTTCGAGACATTAAATAAATAGATAGAGTAAACCGTTGCAATAATACAGTTCAATTTTACCTTAAATGGTACATTTTACGAAAAACTTTTTAAACTTTATTAAAATTACTGGTAAAATGGTACATTTTACGAAAAAACTTTTTAAACAAAAGTTGCTAGTAATTTTAATATCTTCAACTCTTATTAAATCACTTTTTCTGTAATTCATTCCGTTCTCGAGATATTAAAAAAGTAGCAAGTTTAAACTGTTACAATAATACAGTTCAATTTTACCATAAATGATACATTTTACGGAAAAACTTTTTAAACAAAAGTTGCTAGAAATTTTAATATCTTCAACTTTTATTAAATCACTTTTTCTGTAATTCATTCCGTTCTCGTGATATTAAAAAACTAGTAAATTTATACCGTTACTTCCGGTTAAAATATTCTTTGCAAACATAAGACTGTTTTTTTTTAAAGATCAAGACAAATCTTAAATTTAAAACATTATATTTTTATCTATAAAGGTATTGGCTATAGAATCAAAACAAAATGATATATTTACCAGACATTCTTTATACAAATGCGCATCAACTAAATATATATTTTAATCTATCTGTTTTTATCTTTTCCGAGCTTGATGTTTAATTTTGATAAGTTAAGTCTGGTTTTACATGCCGTGCAACAAGTTCAAAATACTTAAGCTGAGTTTAGTTGAGTGGGAGCAGTGCAACCTTTTAAATTTAAATTATAAAATTGCATTTGCATAATATTATTAGTAATTCAAGAATCTTTTAATTTTCTTTTAGGTAACTTTATATATGTATAATTGGTCTAAAGAACGAATAGATAAGTTAATTGTGCAAAGTAGCAACTTAGGCATGTGGTTAAGTGCTAGAGCAAGTGTTTTAATATCAATTGTAGCTCAAAAACGTGGTTTATTCCATAATCAATTAATATTCCGCAAATCTACAGTAAGTATATATTAAACTAATTAAAAAACAAAAAATCATGAGTTTTAATATAACAGAGAGCAACAAAAAATCCATATTTATACCATATAAACGAAACCCCAGAATATTTGTATAAATTCCCATCGAAAGAATGGACCAACCGGAAGTTGAATCAAACAAGACTAACTATGCAAGACGCAACATCCGACGCATTTAGGGATATACGACCATCGCACACAAATATTAAACATGGCGACGTTGTTATCGCTTATTCTGATGAAATGCACAATATGAAGAACAAATTGAAGATTCAACTCGGTAATTATTTAGTTTCGATGTGTGCAATATTTTTTTTGAGGCTCTATTTTTTTTTTTAGATGAGAAGAAAAAAATACAGGCTGTTTGGCAATCTAGGGGGGCTACCAGTCATTTATTTCAATCGCAAATTTTACAAAAACATGCCCGGATCATACATTATTGTCATACGCCGTTGTTATTTTTACCTAAGTATTTTTTTATTAACATTTTTAAATTGGGTTTCGGTTTTAATTGTAAATTTGTTAATTTCAAGATGGCGCTTGATGTCTGCTGCAACTAGGGATCATACTTTAGGCACGGAAATTTTAGATGAAGACAATATGCCACCAGGTTACGAATCGAGTGACATTTTTCCGGATAGTAGTGACATTTGGCATAATGAATTATGCTTAACTTTCGTTAGGGAATATAAACAATATTTGCAAACTTTAGGATTCGTTCCATTGGAAGCCGAAACAAATAAAAGGTACTAAAGTACCTTTTATTTGTTTGTATTAATTAATTAACAATAAATAAAATTAAAATTTTATTTATTGTTAATTAATTAATAACTGAACATATTTTAGATTAAAATTAAATTTAAAAATGAAGGAATCAACTAACACCATTTGTTATGTGCATAAACCAATGTTAGGTGGTATAATGGTGTTTATTGTCGAGTTAAAGGAGCCATTTTTTATTGTCAAATTACTTGCGATAGAATGTTGTAGATTACAACAAAAAATATCGCGAAATTTATTTAATCAGGTAATTTTTTAATTAATTTAAATATGTATTAAATTAAATTTTGGCTTTTTTTGTAGTTTACATTAAGTTTTTTGGATGAATGTGATCGCATAAAGAGTTTAATGCATTTACATTCATTCACATACGATTTTCATCTCAGATGTTTACAATCATATGCCGCAAATAATTCGGGGGTTAAAGTTTGCGTTGATTATCATTTAACACATTTTTTGGACGATTTCAACAAATATTATCCGAAAACACCGAATTTTGCACGGAATGTTGTCACAGCAGGTAAAAAATATATTTTGATCCTTCATGCCGGAGTAAAAAGGTATAAAGTAAAAATTTCCGGAGGATATTGAGTTGAATTGGATGGTTATTTTATTTAATCGTGTCAGAAAACACATGTAAAATGACCGCCACCTGCCTTCACTCATCGGACATGTTGGTTCCGATTATTCGACAATATTTAATGTTTTTTTTTTTTAACAGAAATAATGGATATAGAAAACTTAATAACGGAAGGCGAACAGTTATACACTTATTTATTGAGTAATAATAAACATTACGGAATGAATGTGTTGAGTATGAAGAAAGAAGATGACGTAGAACGGATCCATTACGATTATGTTTTAATTGAAGTGAACAGTATGCCGAAAGTGTCTTACAAAGACTCACAAGACAGACCACAAACCGATGATTTTGATGTAACATTAATTATAACGAATTTAGGAACACCTTGGTTACCTAACGGTAATATTTTACGTTTGAAGTTCTATATTATTGTCACATCTTGCAGGTAAGACTCGTACAAAACCTGCTGTCAAACTAACCAATACTCTACAGAAATATTCTGAAATGTCATTTATCTAATAGAGTCTATTTTGTTTTCCTGTCAAAATAGCAGATGATCCGATTTTATAAGCTACATGCTACATGGCAACGTAAACAACATATTTATAATGTTTCATGTAGCATTTTTCTCGCAACTGGTACATTTTTTGAAGAAATGTTTCAAACAAAAGTTGTGCGAAATATTAATATCTTTCATTATGAACTTAACTATTTTTGCCGTAAGTGTAGCCGTTCTAGTGATATTGGAGATAGAACAAATAATGCATAGAGTAAACATGCATTTTTTGTTCTATTGCCAATATCACAAGAACGGCTGCACTTATAGCAAAATTAGTTATATTCATAATAATAGATATTAATATTTCACACAATTTTTGTTTTAAAAGTTTCTTCAAAAAATGTACCAGTTACGAGAAAACTGCTACGGAAAATCTTAAAATATCTTATGTTGCCATGTATTTGCATATAGTTTAATCAATCATATTATTATTTGTGTAAAAACTACGTAAAAGAAAGTCGAGTGCAGGTCACTCTAGTTTTTTAATACACTCTTAATTAAAATATGTATAACTCTTATTTATTTATTTAATCGCCTGTAATTTGATCAAACAAGGTTTTTGGGGTCGCAGATTACGAATTTGGTCTCAAAATCGGGCTAAAAACAAAATGGCGTCTACAAAATGAATGTTTTATTCACTTTTCTATCTGTTTTCAGTCACTTATTTCACTTTTATCCTTTAGAAACTACACTATTTCACTTTTTGTATACAAAATTGCTGTTTAATTATGAATCTTTAAGACTTGAGCATATTTAATTTTTATAATAATGGGAAAAAATGTAATAATGAATATTAATTTGTAATTGCAGAGAAATTTATCCGAAATGTGAAGTCGAAAAATCACTAGGTATATTTCGAACTGTTTCTTCTTCAAATCGTACTGTAAAAACTAGTACAAGTGAAGACATTTCAACCGAAATTGAAATAAAACAAATTGAAAATTTACTTACTGATAGCATAATGACATCAACTGAAGAGGAATTAGATGAGGATCAAGATCAAATGAGTTTAGATGAAGATATTGCTGATAATATAGACAGTAATTCGACAATTCTTGACTTGGAATTGAATGAAGATATGGCTTATAGCAAAACTAGTCAAAATTATTCTCAAATGCTGCCAGCTATCAAGTAAGTATTACTTGAATAGCATAGACAGTGCCGGATTAAGTTTTAATGGGTCCTAAACAGATTGGGGCCCAAAATTAATATTAAGTATTTTTTTCTTATTTATTGAAATCTGTTTTCAGGCAAGAATCAGTCGACTATTTAGGTTATTATTCATCGCATGAGCAACTCATGCAACAATTAATGAAGGACCAAGCGTCTAAGGCCCGCCAAAAAATTCGAGATATGGTCACAAAAGGTATGATTCATTGTCGAACGCATTTACTATGGCAGAAGTTGGTTCTACATCAGGATTCGAACCATTTGACTTACAATGAGTTTATGGAGCTTCGCCGATTGGTGAAAATCGAAAATCTAAACGATTTTCATCCAGATATCAATATATTATTGGATCATTCGTTCTTTTGGTATCAAGGATTAATTAAATTGATCGCGACCAAATATCAAGATCAACATCGGATTTATGTATCGCCAGACGGCAACATACAACACTTAGTCGTGCTGCATCCTCGATATATGGGCACTTTTATGATGGTTTCAACAGATTTTCACACTTCTAGAGGCGTAAGCATTTTTTTTTCGACATATTTTCGTCCTTAATTATTTTTTAGGGACTCTAAAAGTGTATTTACAGCGATCCAATTAGTAATCATGAATTGACATTGTAAATAGTGGTCAATTTGACCGTTTCAAATCAAAATTAGTTGTAAAAGACTTAAAGTTGCTATTTATGAGAATCTAAATGTGCTGTGAACGTTAGCATTGTTTGTCATAAAACAAACTTATAATATTTAATGAACGTTTTTTTTTTTTTTTTTTTCAGGATCTTTATGCAGCATCCAGTGAGCCGCTGCAGTTCGAATCGTCTGAGGTCAATAAAGCCGATCGAAAAGAACTGATAAACGGCTTTATAAATTGTATTGCCGCATACGTATGGTCGGGAATGGTGTAATATTTACGAAAAAAATTATAATTGTAATATAACAGTTTATAGATATATATGTATATTTTGTAATACAATAAAATCAATCATGTATATTTCTGCATATATGTAAAATTTTAAAAATGTCTATTTTATATTGTATATTATTTGTTTTATAAATTGTACTATTTTTTATCCGAACATGAACAGTAAATAAAGAAATATTTTTGAATGTTAACATTTATGATTCATTTACGGGCATAAAAACAGTTTCAGAATTGTGCTTTAAAAATAATAATAATAATAAATTTGCAGAAGAATGTTATTTGGTAAATTTATCAATTTATGATATGTTATTTTAATTGTAAAGTTTTTTCTAATCTCTACGATGATTTTGTGAACGTGAGTCCAATATCATGTGATTCTGTATCGCTAGATGTAGTTACTTACCTAATTTTTATTCGGGAAGTGACGATTTTATTTATATTCTATTTTTATCAATGTTTAGCAACAATTTTACAAAATTAAGAATTATAGTTTAAAGAATCTGCGATATTGTCTTTAATCTATCTTATTATTTTGTTAACATATGTAGAATAAATATTTAGTTTAAATATTGCAAAATGGTTGCTGAGAATAGAGAATTAATAAATATAAAATAAGTCGTTACCGGAATAAAAGTAAAACAGCAATTTGTGAATTTTTTCGCAAAAATAGAAAAAATTAGGTCGTTTATTTCCAAAATTAATATTAAGTAACGCCTAGCAAATAGTTTTCGCGTTAACACGTTTTAACAAAAACTATTGTAATTTTGTTTTGTTCTATTATCATAATTGCCTTTTCTAGATATATTAAATTAAATATTCATAAAATAAGCCTAGGTACAAGGCACCTATGCGTTCAGCTCACCTTATAAGTAATATAAACGGAAAAGATAATTGATTTTAATTATTATGGCCTTTTGGTTTACAATTTGAACCACGCTTTAACAAAAACTATTGTAATTTTGTTTTGTTCTATTATCATAATTGCCTTTTCTAGATATATTAAATTAAATATTCATAAAATAAGCCTAGGTACAACGCACCTATACGTTCAGCTCACCTTATAAGTAATATAAACGGAAAAGATAATTGATTTTAATTATTATGGCCTTTTGGTTTACAATTTGAAAAAAATATTATATATATATATATATATATATATATATATATATATATATATATAAAAGTCTTACAAATTTTTGTAGATTGTTTTCATAAATTATTTTTTGTTTCTTGACTGCATATTTCAAAATTTGAAATTATAATTTTTAATATTTATTTATGGCTCTTGGGTTAACAATATAAAAAATCTTGTAGATATAAAATATCTTAGAATTATTAGTAGAACTTTTGGGTGTTTTAATTATTTTTGTAAGGGCAGTATTAAGGGGGGCTCTACATTTTGGGGCCCTATAACTCAGGAAGTATACGAGCGATTGGATTTTAACCACGAATGGATTCAAATGGGACTCTAAATTTGGTGTGAATCGGTTCGGTACCTTCAGAGTAGTAGAAAGCACCAATTTAGTCAAGCGACTAACATCCAAGTATATGAGTTATATATATATTTGGATTCAGGGTGACGAGACAAACACTTTTTGTTAAGAAAATGTTTTGATACACGACCGATTGCATTAGCTCTTTTGTACTTCGTACGGGGAGCTAAAAATATATTAATTTCACCCATGGGATGATATGGGTTAAAACAACTAGAATAATAATAATGATGGTCCTTCGAGCCGGATTACTGCAAAGAACTATAATTCTATTGAAATATGAAATACAGACGTTTAAATCTGTATTGTGTATATTTGGAGGCGCTTTGATTTTTCTCGCATGAAATAAAGAGTGTGTGTGTGTAGGGGGGGTGTAGAGGGGTTAGGGGGGAGTGTTGACTTTTAGGTTAGGTGTAGATCAGTGAGTGAGCTTTATAGGGTGGGGGGGGGGGATTTGGCGGTGTAGTGGGGGGTGGGGGGGCGAAGGCAGATGTGTTTCGATTCGACCGTCACAGCTGTGGCGATTTCGTCGTTATTTCAGCGAATCTATCTCGTGAGAATAAAGAATAAGAATTGAAATTCGAATGCGCCTTTCGCTGACCAAGAGCGCATCTGTGGATTATGGTCACGAAAATTGAATTCAAAAACTCGAATGGAATCTATAATGCTCTTTGGTTTCGCCCCCCCGCCCTTCTTCACGATTGCCAACTTGAAAAATACATATGTAATAAAATATTACGGTATATATATATTCCCCAATGATTTCTACCTAAATATTTTTGATAATGCTCCGTTTACCCCGAATAAAATATATCACAAGAAATTGGAGATAAAATTCAAATATTATTTCTGTTTATTTTACAAAGGTATAGGCACCAATACCTTCAGCTCGCCAAATAAATGCGAAATACTACACTGCCCGTTAAGAGTAAACAAATTCCCCCCCTGGCAGCTTCGCTTAAAAATTATTATGGCCTTTGGGTTCACAATTTGAATTAGACATTTCCGTAGATTTTGTTGTGTTTATTTAAAATGCATTATTTTTTTTAATAATTTAATATGCCCTTATACATCCAAAATATCTTAGAATTACTTCGTGTTTAAATCACACAGAAAACAAGCTTAGGTAGAACGCACCGATGCGTCTAGCTCGCCTTATAGGTAAGATATGCAATACGAGCAACGGTTTTTAATTATTATGGCCTTTGTGGTTAACAGTTTGAAAATATATTACAGTTGTAAAAGTTTTACAATTCTATGTAAATTATTTTGAAAAAAAAGAATTTTTTTTAGTGCATATTTAAAAATTCAATTAATTCAAATTTATTTAATATTTTTTTATGGCCTTTGGGTTAACAATATGAAAAAAACTTGTAGATATAAAATATCTTAGAATTATTATTTAAATTTTTGGGTGTCTTAGTTATTTTTGTAAAGGCAGTATTAAGGGGGGTTGCAAATTTTGGGGCCCTATAACTTGGGAAGTATCCAAGCGATTTAATATAAACTACGAGCGGATTCAAATGGGGGTGTTAAGTAATATGTGTACCAAATTTGGTGTGAATCGCTTTGGTACCTTCAGAGTAGTAGAATGCACAAATTTAGTCAAGCGAGTGACGACTAACATCCAAGTATATAATTTTTTATAGCCTTTATGCTAACAATATGGAAAAATCTTGTAGATATAAAATATCTTAGAATTCTTAGTAAAATTTTTGAGTGTTTTAATTTTTTTATAAGGGCAGTATTAAGGGGGGTTGCAAATTTTGGGACCCTATAACTCGGGAAGTATACGGGCGATTGGATTTAAACTGCGAGCGGATTCAAATGGGGTATTAAATAATATGTGTACCAAATTTGGTGTGAATTGCTTTGGTACCTTCAGAGGAGTAGAAAGCACAAATTTAGTTATGTGAGTGACGACTAACATCCAAGTATATAATTTTTTATAGCCTTTATGCTAACAATATGCAAAAATCTTGTAGACATAAAATATTTTAGATTTTTTAGTTAAATTTTTGGGTGTTTAAATTATTTTTATAAGGGCAGGATTAAGGGGGGTTGCAAATTTTGGGGCCCTATAACTCGGGAAGTATACAGGCGATTGAATTTAAACTGCGAGTGGACTCAAATGGGGTGTTAAATAATATGTGTAGCAAATTTGGTGTGAATCGGTCCAGTACCTTCAGAGGAGTAGAGGATACTAATTTGGTCTTACGAGCGACGACTAACATCCAGTTATATATATATTTTTGGATTCAGGGCGACGAGACAAACATTATTTTTGATCCGAGAATGCTACAGACACACGACCGATTGCTTTAGCTTCTTCTGTAACAATATTAATATATATTAGACAGACAAAAGTAGAGATATATCGAAAATATGATATGAGCTGTGAAAAATAGTAAAAATATATTCTACTGTTCGAATATGAAGTAAGAATGTTTGAGTTTTCTTTGGTAGTTCTCTTTCGTATTCATTTTAAGATAAGGTAGGACGAAGGCGGAATGCAATCGATTTGAAACGCAGAACTCGTCATATTATAGTCATAAATCAACGAATGGAATCAAATATTAAAACAGTTTTCTGAACTTTTCAGTCAAAAAATTTCAAATGAAAAGCGTAAAAATCAAACATTTATACGATTCTTGTCATGACATGAAAATGTAATTTGATTTTGACTATGTTATATACGTGATTTACATGTTAAAATTCAGCAAAGTTATTTCTGCTTTTCGGCCTCAAACATACACGGATTATACCTTCATATAATCCGGTTAATAGAAGCTTAACTTAAGCTTATATTCCCAATAGTGTATTGGGAAAAGCTTTCATTTTAATTATTCCACTATTTATTTCGTAATTGTATGCATATTACGTCCACCAAATAATACAACTAAATGAAATTAGTGAATTCTCAGAAAATATAGTATTAAGGTCCATTTCACAATAAGCCAATTAGTAATTACAATTAGAAATTACATATAATAATCCAGTTTGTTTTATAACATTTTATATCTACAAAATCTCTTTATACTGTTAGCCCAAACCCATAAAAGGTAATAATAACTCAAAATCATTACTTTTAAATTAAAAATACACTGTAAACAAGCTTAGGTCCAATGCACCTATGCGTCCAGCTCACCTTATGAGTAATATATACGATCCGTACATATTTCAAAATTATAATATTTAATAATTTTTTACGGCTTTTGGGTTAACAATATTAAATAATCTTGTAGATATAAAATACCTTAGAATTTTTAGTAGAATTTTTGAGTGTTTTAATTATTTTTATAAGGGTAGTATTAAGGGGGGCTCTAAATTTTGGGCCCCAATAACTCGGGAAGTATACAGGCGATTGAATTTAAACTGCGAGCAGATTTAAATGGAATGACATATAACATGTGTAGCAAATTTGGTGTAAATCGCTCCGGTACCTTCAGAGGAGTAGAGGGCACAAATTAGGTCTACGACGACTAACATCCAGTTATATATATATTTGGATTCAGACATTCAGGGCGACGAGATAAACACTTTTTGTTAATGACATTTTTTTGCTATGAATGCTACAGACACACGACCGATTGCTTTAACTTTTTCAGTACTTCGTACGGCGAGCTAAAAAATACTGCATATTATAAAATTCAAAATTATAATATTTAATAATTTTTTTCGGGCTTTGGGTTAACAATATGAAAAAATCTTATAGAAATAAAATATCTTAGAATATTTAGTAAAATTTTTGGGTGTTTTCATTATTTTTATAAGGGCAGTATTAAGAGGAGCTTAAAATTTTGGGGCCCTATAACTCGGGAAGTATACGGGCGATTAAATTTAAACTGCTGAAGGATTCAAATAGGATGTTAAATAATATGTGTAGTAAATTTGGTGTAAATCGCTCCGGTACCTTCAGAGGAGTAGAGGGTACAAATTTGATCTTACGAGCGAAAATCAGTATTATGCGCTTTGCGCTGTTTGCATTTATTTGGCGAGCTGTAGACATAGGTGGTTGTACCTTGTCTGTGGGAAAATAGTAATTCAATATGTTTGTGGGTACACAGTTGAATAAAAAGAATTTTAATCAATTGCGATTGCGTACAATATCGTTAGAATGATTTATGGCGTATATTCGTGCAATATTTGACGTAAAAATTGAATAGTATACAAACATGTGTAGCTATAAAACATATAAATACAAGAAAACATGTAGCCTGTGGTGTTTTGGTTTCGATTGGACCCTAAAATTGCTATAACTCTGAACGATCTTCATATCAAGATGTTGGCGAACCTTTTATAGTCCAGGTACACCGATCAAAAAACATATGGTACACACATATAAAACGTAACAAATTTAATCTATGATTATTAAAATCATATAAACTATATATAGTATAGTATTCAAAATAATACTATTCTTATACACTTAAAGGGGTATTAACATCATATTGGCAAAAAAAGGCTCATTTTTATTAATTATTTTTGCGAAATCTGTATTGTTTATGTAAAAATAAATTATACCATGTTTAAGTTAAATATTTAAACTTAAAAAAATATATATATAATATATATTTTTTTTTGTCTAATGGCTCTTGAACGCTCCCTTTATTACGGCACCAAGAAAAAGAAGATGTACACGGTGCGATTTCTCGTCACAGGATCGTTTGAAAAAAAAAATGTAAATGGGATTTTAAAGATACATTAAAATACTGTGCACTGAACCTCTAATTTTTTTTAAAAAATAAAATGCCAATATTTGACACTCAATTAAAAAAAAAAGTGGGAAGAATCGTTAAAATTTTCGATTTAAATCGCGTACCAAAAATCGAGGTTTTATTCAAAATACGTTTTTAAAGGTTCAATGCGTAAAAGAAACAATTTCGAATAGAATGTTCAAAACTAGAAGCTAATTGGACTTATAGTTTTTTCTGAATCATGCACCAACTTTGAAAACGTAATTTCGAGAGAAACGCTTTTTTAAAGTTATATTAACAGTTTTAATTTTAATCATTTGATATTTTTACTATCTTTCATTGATAAATTATTTATTTAGTATCTTACCAGTAATTATCTACTCCTTTAATTTTATTTTTTATATATTTATTTGTATATAAATATACGTCATTATAATCTAAATAAACAGAAGCGAATTTCGCAAAACCCTTTTAGAAATATATTCTAGATGTGTGTGTGTCTGTAGCATTCTCGGATCAAAACATTTCCTTAACAAAAAGTCTTTGTCTCGTCGCCCTGAATCCAAAAATATATATAACTTATATACTTGGATGTTAGTCGTCGCTCGCTCGTAAGATCAAATTTGGGCCCTCTACTCCTCTGAAGGTACCTCACCGATTCACACTAAACTTGCTGCACATATTATTTGGCATCCCATTTAAATCCTCTAGCAGTTTAAATCCAATCGCCCGTATACTTCCCGAGTTATAGGGCCCCAAAATTTAGAGCTCCCCTTAATACTGCCCTTATAAAATTAATTAAAACACTAAAAGATTCTACAAAAAATTCTAAGATATTTTATATCTACAAGATTTTTTCATATTATTAACCCAAACCCCGAAAATAATTATTAAATATTATAATTTTGAATTTTAAAATATGCACTAAAAATGTTTACGGCGAGCTTTAAAAAGGTTGGGAATCACTGCACTACACTGACCATTTCTAGGAAACGTTCCCCTCAGCGCTGACGTAATAATACGCGTTACAATATGTTAAATAATATAAAATGTATTACTTTTAGGTTCTCAATTCTGAGAATAAATGTATATTAAAATAAATACATCGGCAAAAATTAATAAGACTCATATGGATATAGCAAAATATTAATTAATGCATAGTTAAAATTCATAATAATTATTATATTATTACGGCCTTTGGGTTCACAATATGAGAATATTTAGTTGATACATAAAATAACTTAGAAATTATTGTAAAGATTTCAT
This sequence comes from Leistus spinibarbis, assembly GCA_933228885.1. NCBI lineage: Eukaryota > Metazoa > Arthropoda > Insecta > Coleoptera > Carabidae > Leistus > Leistus spinibarbis. The sequence goes on along the minus strand of OW121792.1, from coordinate 15,521,005 downwards.
TTTTTTTTTCTAAAGGTAATATTTTTGTACCGAGAATTTTACAGACCCATGACCGAATACTGTAGCTCTTCTGTACTTCGTACGAGTTAAAAATGAAGCAAGTACACAATAATGATGCAAGTTTATTTAACATGAATTTATTATTGATAGATTACAACAATAGTAGTTTTCTTTTTGATTTGTTCGACGAGCTAAAATAAGTAATTTGCTGCTCTGAAGGTACCAAGCCGATTTTATTGAAATTTGGTATATATGAAATGTGGGTGGCCAAAAAGCTCCTGTCACATTTTAAATCAAATCGTGTGTACAGGTCCGGAGTAATAGGGCCCTAAAGTTTAAAGCCCCCCTTAATACTGCTTTTAGGAAAAATTTAAAAATATGGGGATATTCTACAAGAAATTCTAAGATATTTTATATTTAACAGTTTTCTTAAAATTGTGGACCTGAAAGCTATAAAAAAATATATAAAAAATAATAATTTCGAAATTATAAATCGATTTGTTGTAATCAATCAGTAACAATGTCTTTATAATCAAATATAATTATGAAAAATAAAAATGCAATCAAGCAATATAAGACGGATTTTAAATTAAATCGTGTGTACGGGTCCGAAGTAATTGGGCCCCAAAATGTAAAGCCCCCTTAATACTGCCTCTAAGAAAAATGTAAAAATATAGGGATATTCTACAAAAAATTCTAAGATATTTTATATTTAACACTTTTTATAAGATTATGAGCCCGAAAGCTATAAAAAAATATATAAAAATAATATTTTTGAAATTATAAATTTAATTAGATTATTTAAACATTTATAAGGCTTTTTATAACTATTTTTAAAATTATGAACCAAAAATAAGATTACGAAAAATATGATTGAAATATAAAACATTGCAGCGATCGTATTAAAAAACGCTATTGTTGTAATCAATCAGTAATCAAATTTTCAATTAATCCCCAGTTATGTTTATTAATGAAAAATCTAAACGCAATCATCTAGCATAATAAGACGGATTTTAAATCAAATCGTGTGTACAGAGCCGGAGTAATAGGGCCCTAAAATTTAAAGCCCCCCTTAATACTGCCTTTAGCAAAAATTAAAAAATATAGGGAAACTCTACAAAAAAATCTAAGAT